>CM059216.1:0-180000 GCA_030347435.1 Clarias fuscus | reverse complement strand
CCGTCTGAACATCCCAGTCGTGAGCTGTCCAAAATCCTGTCCAAGCTCGAGAGACTCAAACATCAGAATGAGGAGCTGCGGCGCATGGCGGAGACGCTCAGGTCAGTCCTGCCAAGACATTTTATCTGTGTTTTGTCTGTAAGTCAGATGAATGATGAACGATGAGGTCTCTCACACACACACACACACACACACACACACACACACACACACACACACACACACACATTGACCAGGAGGTGACGTGTCACTGGGTGGAGTGAGGATGATTCTCAGATGCTCTTGCGCGTCCTGTGAGGTGTTTAAATAATTGAATGATTTGCTCTTTACAATCGAATCTGTTCTCAGTGTGTTTGAGAGACAGCACACACAAGGGGGCGCCATAAAAAGGCTGCGCCTGCGCTCTGACCCCGCCCTACTAACAAGAAGCTGGGGTACGTGACGAATAATAAGAGTTTGACTGTGCAGTGATGTACGTGTGACGGAGAACAGCTGAACTGAACATGGAGCAAAGAGGGGCTGAGGACGCGTCTCCTCCACAACAAGCTGAGCTTTAACCCAATTTAAATAGGAAAAAAAGAGATCAATATTTTTTTGGCCAGTGTTAATATTGTGGCAGGCAAACACGATGATGATGATGATGACTGTACTTTGAAACATGATACACATCACAGCGGAGTGAAATTATTTTTCCGCCTATTTCAGTTATGTAGTCAGGGTCAGAGGTCAGGGTCAGTGAGGATACAGCACCCCCTGGTGCGCACGTGGGGGGAAGGGGATAACAGACTTCCTCTAACACACCGCTATGTGCTCACATCCCACGCCACCGTGTACGATGCCGATTTATTTATTTGTTTTGGTCAGATCGGATTTGCGCGTCGTGACCGTTTACATTCATAAATCCACGTGACTCGAGACAGCGCGCGTGTGCACATCGGTACGTCTGTGATCGCAGCCTCAGAGTTAAAACGCGCATCTGCGCGAGTGCTCATTTGTCTCATACAGTGGACGCCGCACGAACCGTCCATAAACTCATCAGGAGATGAACTGATCCTCTCTCTAAACCAGTGTGTGTAGAAAATGGAAGCAGTTTGTGTGAAAAACTGAGATATAATATTTAAGATTTTAGTTCATTTTAGTCCATTTAAGTTCTGAACAGAAAGCTGACCCACTGATTCAATTAATTAAATCAATCAACAAAAGATGGATTAAACTGCTTAATCAAACTGCACAGCTCTACTTCATCCATCCATCCATCCATTCATCTTCAACCACTTACACAAAGTCACACACGCGGTATTTCAGACATTTAAAGCTTTAATTAAACTCTCCATGAATGCTGTTTAAAAGTTTCAACAGAAACGAGTGAAAAAGAAGGAAGGAATGTCCAGATGAACACGCATCATATCGCTGAGCCCTGAGCAGACGGCCGGAGCATCGAGTGTGATGTGTGGAACTGATGCACGAAAGGCAGATTAGCAAATTTATGCAAAACAATGTTGCGTCTTAAACGATAACTTGGCGTCAGGCTTCACCACGACGAGAGGAAAACCTCCCTCACGCAGCGTTCAGTGTTTAGATTCATTAACATACAGACACAGCAGTCTGTTAAATCTTCAAATTAATACTTTACAGTACATACAGTGTAACTGCAAACATTAACATTATAACAACATTACAATGTAACTGCAAACATTAACACTCATGAAGCACAACAACAGCATGAAGCCGGATTTAAAAGAAGCGATCATGTTGTTCCTGTAACTCTATAACATTCAGCAGTAATAGTTACACTGCAGTGTGTGTGTGTGTGTGTGTGTGTGTGTGTGTGCTCCTAAAATTTTCATCAGACGTCGTCAGTGCCTCTGGAGCAGTAAACTCGACCCTGATGTGGAAAGAAGATCCTGTAAAACAACAACCTCGTCTGTCTGCATCATTCATTAGATTCAGTGCGTCTGTAATTACATTATATTCATTAGCGTATTTTTAAAGCCAAATGTTGTGAGACGTATATAACATGTTGACTGAACCAGACTCCGCACCACGCACTCGGTCTGAACTCGCACACCTTCCACCAGAGGGCTGAGGAGAACAGGGTTTCTCTACTGGGATGAGAAACGTTTGTGAGCTCAGTGTAGGTGGGCGGCTCTGGTTCCTCTTCCTGTGGGAGGATGAGGATATTCATCAAGGAATGTTAGCAACTGGGAGTGTTATAGAGACCAACTCACTGTTATACACACACACACACACACACACACACACGCGTGTCTTGAGTATTCATCACTATTAAAATGCAAAATGTTTCTTAAAATTCTAATTGTTTTCAAAAATCCTGTAACTTTTATTTTTTTCAAAACTATGAGGTGATGAATGTTGTGTTTGAATGGACAAAAGCTTTGGAAATAAACAAAGAAGAAAAACTTCAAAGATTAAAACTAATTGGCTTTAACTGATGAGAACTGATGATCAGACTGGCATCAACACCTCCTGCCCCCCCCCTGCCCCCCGGGGTGTGATGGTCAGGTGTCCACATACTTTTGCCCATATTGACTATATAAAAAGTTGTGTGAAGCTTTCATAACATGTCATATTAAATTTTTAACGTGCTCCGCCCTGTGAACTTTGGTAACGCTTCACTGGAGAGTCCGATACTGCACCGGTTACCCACTTCAAGCCCAGACCTGTGTGTGTGTGTGTGTGTGCGTGTGCAGGTCACATCCCAGTGTCTGTTTCCCTTTCAAATGATGTCGTCCAAGAAAGTGTGGAGTGCGTGACTATTGAAGGGTACAAACAATAAAATTACCTGAAATTTACAAATGAACATTTGCTTTAACCAAAACGAACAGTTGGAGAGCTTGTGATTGACCGGAGTCAGTGTGTCACACTTGGTCACTGTGTGTTTGGTGTGTTGGTGACAGTTTGTGCTTCAGTATCGTTTAACCCTGCGCACGCTGAGATTATTACTGCTTGGAGTTGAGTGATGTTTGACGGTTCTGAGGTCAGACTGGTGCTGATGTTGATGTCACTCTCCCTCGCTCTCTCTCTCTCGCTCTCTCTCAGGGTGCCGGAGAGTCAGGCTGATGGAGACACGGGAGCTGCAGGGAAGCTGCGCAGCCTGGAGGAGCAGTTACTCCGAGCCAAAGAACAGATCAATTCTTACCGCAGCCTGCCTGTCGATGGTGAGGAACATGTGCAGGACGTTTAGTTACACTGACATTTATATCCTGTGTATATATATATATATATATATATTCCGTTAAATAAAATTCACACCAGATTCTCCTCGTACGTCTCGTCAGCGTTTATTAGGGAGAACAACACGGTCTTAATTAATATACAAATGATATATTCTCATTATATACTGGACATCTTCAGGATCTGTAAATGAAGCTAAATGGCTCAATGAAACCCTGAAAAAAAACCCACCCCATGAATTTAATTTCGTAATCCCAGGGCTCTGTCCCGCAATGTGATTTCAGGCCCAGGGAGAAACCAGGAGGAGTTACGGAGAATGATCGAGAGAGGGGTGCGGGAGTTCTGGTACTTTGTGCGCAGTGAGGTGAAGAAACTGGGCCACGTGGAGACAGGAGAGCTGCAGAACCACATCACCATGCTGCTGGAGGACTTGGGCCATCGGCAGAGGTGATTAAACACAGATGTGCACGCTTCAAGTGGATTGTGGGGGGAACGTACAGGTAAAAAAAATCCCCCTGGTGGTCCTTCCCAGGAATCTGACTGTGTGTGCTGCTTTAATATTCAGGTCCATCATGACTGACCTGTACCACCTGAGCCAGGCCGATGGAGCTGGAGACTGGAGAGAGAAGGAGGCCAAAGACCTTTCTGATCTCGTACAATACAGAATAACATACCTGCAGGTGAACATCAAGCAAGCACACACACACACACACACACACACACACACACATTAGGGTGGTCCTTATTTTTTAACTTTTGAAATGTTTATCTCTGACCCTCTCAAAACATTCCATTTAGGGAAAAAACGCATAATGTGAAATATTTTGTCATTAGCAATGAAATTAATGGTAGCTCAAGCTCCTTAAAGTTTTGAGAATTTAAAAACAAATGGCAAATTCTACTCAAAACATGGTCATCTGAATATCCTACAACAGAAAGAAATGTTCTACTCAAAACCTAGATTAAACAATACAAAGCTGGTAGGCACAGGATTATGATGTCATCTGAATAACTCCTCAATGTCTGATACAGTCCTGTTTTGACTGGCTTGTGGATGGTTGCCATGGCTATCATTGTCAGTGCTGTGTTGTGTCTAATCTGGGCAGCAAAATCTCTATATAGAAAAATCAATTGGACTCATTTTGAAATAGACAAGCCCATTGCCCAGGCTGCCAGTCAGAAGTTGGCAGGGCACATCTGGTATCTTTCCGAGGTTCTTGTCGGATTATCATTCTTTGATATGGACGTTTCACTGGAAACAAAATCTGCAATGGTGAATGCCATGGAAGTCAACAAGAGTGATGACGAACCACTGGTTAGGGTATCTGTGGATCTCAAAACTGTACATGAAAAATCTCTGCCTGACTTTGTGACTTCAAACACGGCAAAACTATTCACGAGTCTGCAAATTCCAATGGATTTTCTCAGCACACCACCTTCCACATGGAATGAGCGTCTTGACTTCCAGGAGGCAAGAGAGAGGGTCGAATGTTAATCTGTCAGCAACGACAATGCAGAACGTGCGGTTGCTCTCATCCAAGAATTCAACGGACATCTCGCTCGTGATGAAGAACAACTGCAGTACCTGCTGCTGGTTGTTGCTGAGCACCGCAAGAATTTCCCTGACGCATCCAAACAAACAATGATGAATACAGAAAGGAAAAATAAATGGCTGATAAGTGTTGACAAATTATAGAAATTTTCAGACATGTATGATACTATCAGTTGTAGAATCATGTTTGTGTTCCTACTTTTTTCCGTATCCACTGCAAATCAGATATCTAGTTTATATCAGCAAATTTTAATTCTTCTGAAATGTATTCAACATTATATACTAATAAACTGAAGTACTGGTGATTATTTCAACAATAACTGTTGTTTTGCCAATACCAGGTATAGGGAATTTTCATAGTGGATATTTTTTTTGTCAGTGTGCTTGAGCTACCAGTAAATATGAGAATATTGGCATGAAAATTGCCATGTGCCATTATTTTATACATTGGAACATAATTAGAGGGTCAGAGCAATAAAAATTTTACTTTTAATTTTTACCCCCTGTTAAGGACCACCCTAACGCTCATCCAAGTTCTGCCCAAAACGGTAAGCATGCAAAATGTTGAAATTATTAATAATAAAGTAACTCTACATGAGAAATTGCATTTTATTACTAGACTTTCAGAAAGCAGATGTGAAGCGTGTACTAGGCTCCTCCTTCCTGCTTCTGCAGTCACTCAACGTGATTAACAGCCAGGTGTTGCTAATGAAATCAATACGATTAGGTAATTAAGTGTGACTATCTCTATAAAAGCAGAACTTTTGTTTGGTGTTTCGTGTTCTGGAGCACTCGGGTGCGTCTCTACATCATGCAGCGATGAAAGAACATCAGCCATGACCGGTCTACAAACGGTAGACAGTATTTTAAATGTATCATTTTCTATTGAGAAGGATGTGTTTACAAATGAGAAGGCTTCAGGGCAGTTCTGTCCCAGACTGGGTGTCCTCAGAGACATAAACAAACACCCAAGAGCTACATCATGTGACTTCCACGCCTCTCGAAGTGCAATACACGTTGGTTCGTGGCAGCACAATCGAAAACACGGATCTGACAGCATGACTTCGGTTTACAAAAGGTTCGGTTCTGAAATTAGATCCTTTTGATGAGACCATCAGATGGAGCAGTTTGGTCATCATGCACAGCAACATCTGGTGTAAAACAAACCCAGCACATCGCTACAAGCACGCAGTACCATCTGTCTGGACGGAGCGTTGGGTCAGTGGGGACGACGTGGGCCTGTTAAGCAGTTACAAGCCTCTTAAATTTACAGGCATTGAGATGGCAATTGAATCCAATGTCTAAATGGCTAAAGAAGGTAAAAAAAAATGTTTGAATCAAAAGTCAAAATCCAGACCTGTACGCCGCTGCGGCAGGATCCTGAGAGAACTGTGTGCAAACAAAAGCTTGAAAACTGAACTGAATCAAATTCAGAAGCAGTGTCTGATGTCCATTAATCGATGTTCATTAAGTAAGTTTTTTATCATCACTGTTTGTCAGTTTCGAGTTATTTCAGTGGCCATTCTGGGTTTCTCTTTCTTTAGTGGATTTGTGCTAACAAATTTGTCCAAGTGTTTAAAACATCCTGACACCTTTGTGATCCCACCCTCGTTCACACTGGAGTTTATATAATCACTCTTCAGAAGGAACTCACACACACCTGGGCCATGATTCTGAAGAATATTGTTCTGTAAATACTGAGCTATGAGAACGTCCTTAACTGCTCTGACTTCTCTCACTTCTCCTTCTTGGGATTCCAGATACTGTTTGCAGATGTTTGCTGTTGGTCCAACTTTCTCCTCCTTCAGATAACCATCAGGATCTTCCACGGTTTTTGCAGGAGCCTAGGCCAGGTTTTGTACTCTTTGTAAACACTCCCCTGGGTCCTCGTCTTTTGTTGTCTCATCATAGCTCCTGGAGAGACGAGTCTGTCTCCTGGTTCCTTAATAGGGGGCGTGGCCACTGCATTTCTGTCCTGTCAGCTGCCTGGTAAAAGAGGGTTGAAATGAAGGCTGAGTGTTTCCCGGCGCTCACTTCTACTCGTCTTGTATTTCCTTGTATTCTTGATCTGCAGAGGTTCATGAGCTCTTTGGGGGGAATTTCACTGTTTGCTCAGGAGTTTTCTCTGCCGTATGGTTCTCCATGTAGGTGGTCCTGTTTTCTCGACCGTGCCAACCAATTCGTCTGCTGGACTGATGATGATTGGAGTCCGCATTACTGTAACATTGCTTACAGGGTATTGTTCATGTCATCAAACTTGAGCCAATCGTCCTCTTCATTGTTGCCTCACGTCAGTGTTTTTTAATGCTCAGATTCTGGTGCAGCGTTTGGCGTGTGGAGATCCTGGGCAGGATGGGGTGTCATTGGACCCGGCTTTGTCTTTGTCCTGCCTGGGGGTTGCCCTTGTGCTGTACCACTCACTCCTTCACCAAACAGTGAATCTTTGGGCCATGTTGGACAAACAGTCCTTTGCCACGCACACGTTTTATACTTCATGTATGTAGTCCAAACTAATTACATGATTCACACTGTATTCGACTCCATTCTTCCGATCGAAGACATTTTATATTTTAAATACTCTGACAGAATGCCATGACCTAATCACAGATCATGATGTATCTGCTCGGGTTCATCAGAATGTTTCCTGGGTTCTGTGGTATCCCACAAGATCATTAGGTCCTCTGCTAGAACACTTTCATCAGCATTATTTTTCTAACCCGTTCTTTTAAATCCAGGAGTAAAGTGTCTCTGCCACAGAGAGAAGGTATCGAAAAGCATCAAAATTTGACTGTATTGGTTCTGAAGGAAATGTTTGGCTTCAGTACTCACATGGTCTGCAGGTAAACTGTGAGTCATTTACAACTACACGGACTGGCCAAAAAAATAAGTCGCCCACTTAAATCATCTTTGCACCACCTTTAGGGTTACAGTGGTGGTGTTTTTAAAACCTTGCAGTGTCACAAAATTCATGTCCATGCAGAGGTGTGTTTATTTTTGTTTGAGAGCTTGATAATGAAAAGTAATAAATAAATAGAAATTATAGAAATAAATACCGCCGCTTAAATAGCTTTAATAACTTACAGTTCAGAGCTCGTCAGTGAACTATGTGGGGTAGATCATTAATTATAATAAAGGTAACGTGTTCAGTTATTCATGATAGTGACTTGAGGTCTTATCACAGTACCTGGGAGGTTTACTGGACATCACAGGCTGGGTCAGTGTCCTCACAAAGTCTAAATGTTTATAAAATCTGTATTTTTTCAGTTTTAAAGGGGTGCGGTTAATATAAAACTAGATTATGGGTAATATGATGGCCCATTCCTGTAAATTGAGTTAATAAGTAGTAGGTAATGCAGTATGGGATCGTGGGTCGTTGTGACATCAGGAAAGATCACGTGAGATACCAGGTAAAAGTCTAAAAAATTCCTACATTTTGTTCCAAAATTTTCCAAAAATAACAGTAACAGCAAAAACCTGAAGTGCAGAAAATGCAGACCATGCTCAAACCCGTGACTCAGCACTTACAGATTTGTCAGATAGTGAACTAATAATTCACAACTAGGATTAAGTTTACAGGTGCTGGACAATGAAACTGAAACACCTGGTTTTAGACCACAGTAATTCATTAGTATGGTGTCGGGCCTCCTTTTACTCCCAATACAGCGTCAGTTGGTCTTGGGAATGACAGATTGAAGTCCTGCACGGTGTCCAGAGGGATTTTGAGTCGTTCTTCTTACAGAATAGTGTCCAGGTCACTACGTGATTCTGGTGGAGGAAAACGTTTCCTGACTCGCTCCTCCAAAAACACCACAAAGTCTCTCAATAATATTTAGATCTGGTGAGTGTGCAGGCCATGGGAGATGTTCACCTTCACTTTCATGTTCATCAAACCACTCTGTCACCAGTCTCGCTGTGTGTGTGTGTTGGTGTATTATCATTCTGATACACGGCACCGCCTTCAATGTTTGGGTGCACATGGTCCTCCAGAATAGTTCGGTGGTCCTTGGCAGTGACGCGCCCATCTAGCACAAGTACTGGGCCACGGGAATGGCATGATATCGCAGCCCAAACCATCACTGATCCGCCCCCATGTTTCACTCTGGGCATGCGGCAGTCTGGGTGGTACAGTCGCTTCTTTGGGGCGTCTCCACACCGCAACTCTCCTGGATGTGGGAAAGACAGTGAAGGTGGACTCATCAGAGGACAATACATGTCTCACATTGTCCACAGCACAAGATCTTCACTGCTGTCACCATTGAAACCGAGGTTTGGCATCGGCACGAGTGACCAGAGGTTTGTCTATAGCAGCCCGGCCGTGTACATCGACCCTGTCGAGCTCCAGATGAACAGTTTTGGTGGAAACAGGAGAGTTGAGGTGCACATTTAATTCTGCAGTGAATTGGGCAGCTGTATGTGGTTTTATGTTTTTTGGACACGATGCGGGTTCGCACCCGGACATCCCTTTCAGACGGCTTCCTCTCGCGTCCACAGTTACTCCTGTTGGATGTGGTTCATCACAGATGCGCCAGCGAGACGCACCAACAAGTTGTCCTTTTTTGAACTCTGATATGAATCCCGTAATGTTGTGTGCATTGCAATATTTTAAGCAAAACTGTGCCATTACTCTGCTGATTAAACCTTCACATTCTGCACATTCCACCAGTAAGAGCAATCGATGAAGATTGGCCACCAGGCTGGTCAAATTTAGCCATGAACACTAAATTGGCCAGTGTTTCAGTTTCATTGTCCAACCCCTGTATGTGCTTCTTATACCAGCGTGAGCAAAAAGTGAGAACCGCAATAAAGAAAGGTGCCGAGTGTTCGGGGAGGTAAAATCCCAGACTGGACGTTAATAAAAAAATGTTTCAAAAGAGGCTCTTAAGGATCATTTAAATTTAACACTTTAACATCTAAAATGCATTTGGGACGTTTTTTCCCTTTTGTGGGAATTTTGAAAGACAAATGGATTTCTTTATGCAGTAACTAAGAGCAAGTTTCTGTTTTGGGGATTTTCATGTACAAGTGTAAATGTTTCCTTGTGCAGAACCCACCAGATTGTGGAAAGGCTCGCAAGCTGGTGTGCAACATCAATAAGGGCTGTGGTTACGGCTGCCAGCTGCATCACGTGGTCTACTGCTTCATGATCGCCTATGGCACCCAGAGGACGCTCATCTTAGAGTCACAAAACTGGCGCTATGCCACCGGGGGCTGGGAGACCGTGTTCAAACCCGTCAGTGAGACCTGCACTGATCGCACTGGAGCGTCTACTGGACACTGGTCTGGTAAATACCACACACACACAGACACACACACACACTTTGAATATAGCTTGACCCTGCATAATTATAATTGCACTATGCTATTTATTGTACATGATCATGTGTGGTAGTAAATGGAGATGGCACAGACTTAGTAACCTCTATAAGATCAGGACTGTGGATTAGATCCTGTAACAAGTGCAAAGATTGGAATTTATTTTTTGAACTGGAAATGTTTGTGGTTCGGTCCTTAACCACAAGTAAACCACATTTACTGAGTAAACCGCCCACAGCTGGAACTACTCCTTATTTTTGTGATAACGGTTTTAGTGTTTTTACTCTCTGCTGAGAGCCTCGAGCTGCTTCAGGGCTTCTTCTACTGGGGACTGCGTGAGGGTTGACTTTTCACACTCGGATTTTTCACATTGCGTTGTTCTTAACCCGTGAATATGGGGTGTTGTGTTAAAGGCAGACATTCGCCTATGTGGTTTTGCTTTAGAAAAAAAACTTTGGATATTGCATATCTGACGTCTCATAAAGAGACGCTGTAATTTTCCCAGACTGGAGACGCCGTGGTGATGTGGCTGTCGACTTGTGCCAGTCAAGATACAACATTCTATAAAAATGAAGTGATTATTGGCTGATTTTTGATTCGCCGCCGATCGATCAGAGCGCCCTTATAAGGAAGATGTGCTTTCTTGTCCCATGACTTTATACTTTGTATACATGACTGTATATTTGCTATATATATGTGTAGATAATATCTTCACGTGCCTGTTGTGTGAAAATATCTTGCTGCATTCCGATGTTGTGATCTTTGGTTAATGTGTGTGACACTTATTCACCCATATTTCCTAAATGTGCCCTTGAATTTCAGGATTTTCTGCATCGTTCTGTAAATTTCTCCTCGAATCAGATGGTAATGCAGAAGCTTATTGTTTGGTTACTGAGCACGTTCACACAATCGTCCAAGCCTGTGTTTTAGACAGAAGAACATCTTTTCACCTTAGCTTTGTGCTTCTGTTTGTGTAGGTGAGAATAATGATCAGGCCGTGCAGGTGGTTGAGTTGCCGATCGTGGACAGCCTCCATCCACGTCCCCCGTACCTGCCGCTGGCGATCCCAGAGGATTTGTCTGAGCGTCTGCACCGGCTGCACGGAGACCCCTCTGTCTGGTGGGTTTCTCAGTTCGTCAAGTATCTGATCCGACCTCAGGCTTGGCTTGAGAAAGAGATTCGTGAAGTGACCGCCAAGCTGGGCTTCAAACACCCCATCATAGGGTAAGATTTAAAAAAACACCATCTGAGGATCTGACCTTTCTGTTCACTTCACATTTTAACAACAATAAAAGGACCATTTTGTCATTCTATGTTTTTTTAATACTTAAAATACTTCTATATTATTATTATTTAAGTATCGGAATTAACTTTTGTTAAGAGATTTAATTTTGTAGAGATAAAGCTGTGTATTATTGTCAGTATGGAACGACGGGACACACTAACCCGGGTATTAACAGATTAGTGTTTGAGCACAAAGATCACCAAACCTTTGTTTCTCTCTCTGCCTTCAGATCAACTTGCGTATCAAATTAGTGACCTTTTATTGATTTTAAACATGGGCATACGTACGACATAAAGTAAACTTGTAGTGTATGTTTCAAGGCACAATTGTATAATCTCTTTTTATAAACACCTGACCCAGTCCTAACTCTCAGCCTGACATGACGGAGAAAGACAGCAGGCGTATTTAAAGAAAGAAACAAGAACAAGGAGGAGAGGAGCAAAAAACATATATAGAGAAAAAAAATCAAGTAAAAAGGGATTAAACTTTAAAATCATATGAAAAAAAATCTGAATTATGGACTGAGTAGTGAATCTTCTCCAGGGACCAACGAGACATAATGTCCCTGAGACACTGGGCGTGGGTAGGTGAGGTGACATCTGTCCACTTAAATAAAAGAGAACGCGGGCCAGGAGGGACGCGGAGGACAATAATTGACGTTCAGCTGGAGTTGGACGTTTATCTTCCTCTCCAGTGATGCAATCAGAGAGTTCAAGATCGCAATCCAGTGTGTAGGACAGGGTTTGAAAGACGTCCCTGCAGTGTTCACACACTCCTGATGCCTTCTGTTAGCTCCCTCATCATACAGCTAGAGGTCTAAGAGAGGTGTTGTTGTTACAGAGTGCACGTGCGCAGGACGGATAAGGTGGGAACGGAAGCTGCTTTCCACCCCATAGAGGAGTACATGCTGCATGTAGAGGACCACTACCAGAGCCTGGCCCTCCGCACACACATCGACAAGAAGCGTGTTTACCTGGCCACTGATGACCCTGAACTCCTGCAGGAGGCTAAGACTAAGTAAGTGTGTGAATATAAAGATATCAGGAAGTTATGCAGATATAAATGTAACTGTGTGCTGTAGGGTCAAGATGCATCAGAGGGAAATTAATCTTAGTTCACATCAAGTCCACGTCATTGAGGTTACTAACCAAACTGTTTGTGTAAGTTTCATTCCTAAACCGATGGGAGCATGTGCAGACGAGAGACATCACAGCCACACTGTTTGCATCAGCTCCAGTCGTCTATAGCCGCCTTCATGGATTCTCAGTAAATGATCATTTTTTGATCTTGTATGATGTGTTAACTCGCAGCATGCACTTTAATCCGGCGTGTTCCACGGCCTGAAGTGCTGATGAGGGCGCTTAAAAAGGACCCCAAATGGGCTTGTTCATTTATAATTCCAATTCTTTTCAAACAAAATGTCAGCATCTTCAAAGTCTGACTCAAAAACGAGAAAGGCGGAGTTATTACTGAAACCAGTGAGGCCGACTCATTTCTCCCACACACACGCGCACACACACACACACACACACAATATACCAGGCTTTAGATATTTTACACATTCACTTACACACTAATAATAATTGCAGTGTTTTTTGTACAATACACGTGAGCCTGAACTGCGACTTGTTCACATCTACAAATGTTTGTAGAGCCACGGTCCGTTCGTATCCGCAGAAATCAGTAACTCGGGGACGACCTGTATTTACAGTTTTACTTTGTGCAGAAACTAAAAACACAGAAGCTACGTTTACACTGTCAGTTAAATGTGACCCAATTCCGATTTTTTGCTCATATGTGACACACATCGGATATTTTCTGTCTGTGTAAACAGGGAAACAAAAGCATGCATTCCGATATTTCGAGATCGGTTTCAGGCCTCCTTCATATGTGGAAATAAATCAGATATAAAACAGATATGTGCTAATGTGATTGTCATGTAAACAGACAGATCGGATTTTCTGAGGCATTGCGTTCTGTACGTCATTAAAACTGCGACTTCTTCGCGGTTTAATGACGTAATCAGGCACCGGCGCTGCTCATCCCAAACAGATGCGCCAGTGTGTGGTAGCCCGCACCTGCCACCAGAGAGCGACCCCGACACGTCTCGCACCCAGACATTCCTCTGAATGGTTGAGGACACAATAAATGAAGCACATGCGCAGGCTGCAATCATGTCCCTTTTCCTCCTTCTCCGTTTTGCGAACTTTGCATATATCGCAGAGCTACTGTAGCATCAAGCATATTTCGCCTTTGTCCATCTTGGCTAGTGTGTAGTGCAAGAACCTCCCTTTAAGTATGCGCAATGTTTCAGACGGTATGGCAAGTGTAAACACGTGAATCGGATATGGGTCATAGTTGAAAGAACATGTAAAAAGACGGTCAGAAAAATCAGATATAGGCAACAATCAGCATTGGGCATCGAGACCTGCAGTGTAAACGGGGCTAGAGACACAAAAAAAAAAGGTTTGGACAATTTTGAAGTGGGAATTTGAGGCGTGTCTGTAGGCGTGATGTGGCCAATTTTTATGTAGAAATGTTTTTCATTATTTTGGAAGGCGTCTCTGCTCACAGCTTTTCTTAGCACGTGTCTATTATTGTTATTTTAGAAACACTGATTATCGCTATATCATCAGGTATCCAGATTACGAGTTCATCAGTGATAATTCCATCTCCTGGTCAGCTGGGCTGAACAACCGCTACACTGAGAACTCTCTAAGAGGAGTCATCCTAGACATCCACTTCCTGTCTCAGACCAACTTCTTGGTCTGCACCTTCTCCTCCCAGGTACTCGATTAGTGTATACATCGTTAATATCACATTCATTTTTATTATGATATTCATTTTTTTCTGACAGGAATGAAGTAAAGTCCCTCACGTAGTCAAAGTCAAATATACATTTTTCACTACAAGTGGAACCACGGATGCTTCTGGCGCTGTAACTTTGGTGTGTTCGTGTGAGCCAAATCTCCTTCCTTTCCTCTCCTGTGCAGGTGTGTCGCGTGGCCTACGAGATCATGCAGACGCTGCACCCCGATGCCTCCTCCTATTTCTACTCACTGGATGATATCTACTACTTTGGGGGGCAGAATGCGCACAATCAGGTGGCTATTTATCCACACGAGCCCCACAGACAGGGAGAGATCATGCTGGAGCCCGGCGATGTGGTGGGCGTGGCCGGCAACCACTGGGACGGATACTCCAAGGGCATCAACCGCAAGACTGGCCGCACCGGCCTCTACCCCTCTTACAAGGTGAAGGAGAAAATCGAGACAGTGAAGTACCCCAAGTACGAAGAAGCTGACAAGCTGCTTAAGAAACAGTAGACGGATGAAGAGACGCTGCGAAATATATTTTACATATTTTAGTTTAATGAAGAAAGCCAGGACCTCCTGAATGGAAATGCACTGTGTGTGTGTGTGTATGTGTGTGTGTATGTGTGTGTGTATGTGTGTGTGTATGTGTGTGTGTATGTGTGTGTGTATGTGTGTGTGTGTATGTGTGTGTGTGTATGTGTGTGTGTATGTGTGTGTGTATGTGTGTGTGTATGTGTGTGTGTATGTGTGTGTGTATGTGTGTGTGTATGTGTGTGTGTATGTGTGTGTGTATGTGTGTGTATGTGTGTGTGTATGCGTGTATGTATGTATGTGTGTGTGTGTGTGTGTGTGTGTGTGTGTGTGTATGTGTGTGTGTGTATGTGTGTGTGTGTATGTGTGTGTGTGTATGTGTATGCGTGTATGTGTGCGTGTGTGACCTTGGACCTGAAGGGGGGGGTCGTTAGCATTGTGGGGGGAGAGACAAAGTTTAAACTGGAAAACAGAAATGCCACTGCAGGTGTTTTTCCTAAAGCTCCACTTAAACTGAAGCCACATCTGTACATTTCAGATAAGATGATGAATATAATCAACCCAACAAAAAGCAGCACTAAAGGCAGCTTAATACAAAGGATCTTTGATTTGAACTCCGGCTCGAGCTGCACTGTTTTCCTGTGAAGTTTTTCTCCCGTATGAACTCCGAGTGCATCTTTACATTTTCACTTCTTCTCTGTTCCTGTTCTCCGAACATTATCACCACATCACACCCTAAAACGTGGGCTTTTACTTTCCTTTGTTATACTGTGCTTTTAAAAAAACATTATTTAAAAATGTTTCAGAATAGTAATATAATATTATTTGTCAGTGTGTGTCTGTGTGTTTGTGGAACAGAGAGCCAAATAACGTGCCTAACAACAATAGCTGATGGATCACACAACGCTACACAAAGTTGATGCAAACTCCAAGGCCTTAGAGAGGATTACACTCCTGACCTTTTACTTCTTGCTGTTTGTTGTTTTCAAATGATTCTTTAATGTTAAATGTAATGTTTAAAAATGAAAACCATGGGAACAGAAACTTACAATAATTATAAAAAAAAAACACAAAGCAAAGAAAGAATATAAATGATTGACAGTTAAATATTATTGTGGTAACATTTTAGTGTACTTGAGTGATTTAATATTTTATGTTTGCGTGAGCGTTGTCTTTTTCTAAACCGATCAAATAAACTTGATCAGACATTGTGTAGCTTTGTGCATGCCTCTGGTCGCCATTGTCTTCACTCTGCTGCTCGCGCTCTTCGCACTCGCGTATTATTACGATTCGAAAATTGCCGTTTCCTGGGTGACAGAGAAAAGTATTTCTGTCGCGCCGTTCTGGAAAATCAGTGGAAGTAAAAATATCTTGGATATAGTTACACTTATCTACACTTTCTTAAAATATGATTACAACAAACCAAATATAACATTATTAATGAAAGATCTATTTATAATGAAATTTTACTCAAGTTTTTTATGCAGTAATCTTATTGGCAGATGATTTTGCTAATTTTAGGAATTTATTTCTTAAAAGAAGCAAAATTCTGACAATAGAACAGTAAATTTTCAGTTGCAATTGTAGTAATATTTGACTAAAAATAATCATATAATAATCTTATATTTAGGTTCCTGTAATCTTCAAGAACGGGTTCAAGAATATTGCAGTCAATATCAGTTGATAATCATAATCTCCCTAATTAGTAATAATCAGACTATGAGTAAAGGTATGATTCAGCTGTAATCAGAGGTTTGCATCTCACCTGCGTTGTGCATGATTGTGTATTTACCACCTGGGTTCAGCGGAGGACTATAACATCCATAACATTATAGTGTTAACAGAATGATTCCTCACCTGCGTTAGTCTGTGGTTAAGATGATCATTCAATTAAATACATTTTAGTTGTATAGCGCTTTTAACAGTGCTCATTGTCACAAAAGTAAATGATGGAAGTTTGTATGAAATGTGAATGTGTTTGAATCAGAATGATCAGATCGTCCCTGATGAACAAGCCGAGGGTAGGGATGTGCCGAATGAAGCTTCCGAAACCAGTGAAGCTTTTACAACAAACTGCGTTGATGCTTTGAAACTTTTTGACACAGTGCTCTACTTCGCCATCTGGTGGTCAAAAAAATCCCTACACCAGCTGTGCCATTCACATGTTTTGTTCATTGTAAGGTTTTGTTTGTATATTTAATAAGATGGCGTTTACAAGCAGCAAACAAGTTTTTAGTTGAGGAAGGACTTTTATTCTTTTTGGGAACAGAGGTTGAGCCCCCAAGGTGATTTAATTTACATTCATACAACAGACATCCAAACGTCGTTGTTTTTATTATAATTGTTTTAACAATAATACACCACGTCATCCATATAGGCCTGACGATTATGGATATAATTATAACATTGAAATAAATGGAAAGAGGGGTATGGGACAGCGCAATAGACTCGCACTGTGTTTAAGTCCTGCGTGATGTGTCAGTGATGTAACAAAGCTTTGTTTCCACAGGTCACATGACAGCCTCATTTCAAGCAAAGCTCCGGAACAGTTTCAGAGCACTAGCGTGTCGAAAACTCGAGACGTGTGTCGAAACTGGGTGTCGAGCGACTCCTCACTAGCCGAGGGCGACGGTGCTGAGGGAAAAACTCCCTGAGATGGCAATAGGAAGAAACCTTGAGAGGAACCAGACTCACCAGGGAACCCGTCCTCATCTGGGTGATAACAGGGATTGATCTGCACTCATACTGTGTGTATGTTCAATTCTGTATGGAGACTATGATGACCTGAAGAGACGCTCTCAGCTGTAGTCATTGAACAGAAACATTACAGACAGAAACCTAAAATAAAACTTGCATTTAGGAAACTTGGGCCTGGAAACGATATTAATCAAATAGAAAGCAACAATCATTACCAGGGCCTGTTAATGATCTCTGCCACACCCGCCTGCAATCATGCGAGTGACCTTTGTTAAAAGGGGAAAGCGGTTTTTGGAATTACGGGTGGTTTTGTGAGTCGCTTGACGCGCAATGCAGTGTGCTTTCCAATCCTGAAACTCCTGAGTCATGATGTTAGGAAGATGTGTAAGTTCAGCAGTGCAGGGAAGACTGCAGCTGAAAGCTTTCAGTCACAGAACATTGAGTGTGCACTGCATCAGCCGTGGAGGGGGCGCCGTAAGGTAATCATAGGCCGGAACCAGTCGACAAAAAATATCCAGTCGGCTATGAGGTCAGAAGCATTAATTAGGTCAGGTTTATAATAGGAACAGAGACATGTGTCATGAGGAAAACCACCTAAACCAAAGACGGTGAGATCTCAGCATAATGAGAAATCTCTGCTAATTTATGATAATTTATCGTGTCTGATACAGACTTCGGCTGTTTCTCAGTGTGCGGTTTATAGAGCTAATTTAGAAATGAAGATCACATACTCTGTTAATATACTGCACTTCATCTGAAGTTGTCACCTCGTGTTCTGCAGTATTTTAACCATGTAAGCTTACGGTCATTCTCAGCTAAAATATTAGCAAAGCCTGGGGAACTTGACAAAAGTAAATTGTTTTATGGACCAACAATGCGCTGCCTGCAGGGGCTTTGAACACTAGGGATTTTACAGTGTAGCGTCTTTCGCTGAGGCAAAATATAATCAGTTCATTCACTAACATTCGGTCTTGCTTCATGCGATAAAGAAAGACACTTTCCTTTGCAGAGACCCTGCTGAACCTCCTGTGTTTTCAGTGAGACCCTGAGAAGCTTCTGCTGAGAGTTGGTACTTGTGCCTATAGGACGAAAATCAGATTGCTATCAACTTAATGTTTAGACCACAAGGGGTCGGGTAACCTTTCCAGATCTGAGCAACCTGAGGAGCAACAGGGCAGAGCAACTGACAGCAAAAAGGTACTTCTTAATACGTAAAAAAGAAAACTAGTAGCATCTGTAGCTGACAGTCTTCATTATTCAATTTAATAAAATTTAATTTGTATATTGCTATTAACAACGGTCATTGTCACAAAGCAGCTTTAATGATGAAAATTCATATGAAATGTGTGTGTGTGAATCAGAATGATCAGATGGTCCCTGATGAACGAGCCGAGGGCGATGGTGCTGAGGGAAAAACTCCCTGAGATGGTAATAGGAAGAAACCTCGAGAGGAACCAGACTCAACAGGGAACCCATCCTCATCTGGGTGATAACGGAGAGCAGGGATTGATCTGCACTCATACTGTGTGTTAGGAGGCTGGAAGTTCAGTATAACAGGAGACGTGTTTAAGTTCATATGGAGTCCAGTTGGTTATTGGAGACTCAGGCAGACTGTAGGAAACTCCAGTCCTGAACTATCGAGAGACTGCAGTCACGAGTCCTCAGAGAACAGCTGTCTGCATCAGCCGAGGACAGGAGTGTCTTCATGGAACCGTCCCCAGTCACCACACGCATCCCAGACCGACCACGCGGGGCTCCATGAGATGAGATCTCCAAACAGAAGAGGGACACCAGGGTCTGGATCACTGGCAGCTCAGGACAGAGACATGTGTAGTGAGACAGGGAGGGAGAGAAGTAGAGAGAACTTAATTATTATTATTATTATTATGTGCTATTTTAGTAAACAATTATTTTTTACAGCACTTGATAAAGTAGAAGATAAAGGTAGTTCCAAGCAACAATTAGTGGGCCCAAGCACCCTGTGTCATCGCCACCCTGGGAGAACCGCACAACTTGCACAGTTCACACAATAAGACATAAAAGGGCTGATGTCAGTTTGGGCCCTAAATATTTGTTGAGTGCGTTAGTGTTGTGTGACATGTGAAAATGTGAGTGTGTGTGTGTGTGTGTCAAGTCAATTTTATTTATATAGCGCTTTTAACAATTGACATTGTCGCAAAGCAGCTTTACACAATAAAAGAAGTAAGTTTGTATGCAATGTGTATGAATCAAAATAAGATTGTCCCTGATGAGCGAGCCGAGGGCGACGGTGGCAAGGAAAAACTCCCTGAGATGGTAATAGGAAGAAACCTTGAGAGGAACCAGACTCAACAGGGAACCCATCCTCATCTGGGTGATAACGGATAGCAGGGATTGATCAGCATAATAATGTGTACTGGAAGTTCAGTATAACAGGAGATGTGTTTAAAATTAAAAGGTGTCCAGTTTGTTCCTGGAGGCTCAGGTAGACTGTAGGAGATTCCAGTCCTGAGCTATCGAACAACTGAAGTCACAGGTCCCCAGAGCATCAATCGATGACAGGACAGTCTTCATGGAAACCATCCCCAGCCACCACATGAATCCAGGCAGACCACACGGGGCATCCATGCGACGAGATCTCCAACCAGAAGCAGGACTCCAGGACGGGTTAGACGGGTCCAGAGGGCAGAGGGGTCTGGATCACTGGCAACTCAGGAGTGACATGTATAGCTCGACAGAGAGACAGAGAGAGGGAAAGGAGAGAGAGAGAGCAGAAGAGGAGAGAACAGAAAATAAGGAGAGATGGCAGTTAGGTCTGGTCACAGTCAACATGTATAAGGTGAATGTATATTTAGTGCAAAGTGCAAGCAGGGACTCCGGCAGGACTAACTATAACAGCATAACTAAAAGGGAGAGCCAGAAGGAAACACAGACATGAGGGGGAACTGAGATGTAAAGCAACCAATCACCTCACCGTCAACAAACCTGAGTGATCAATGAGAGTGGGGAGGACAGCATCTAAACATACCAGTTCACCAGAATACTCTACGTCCATGAGTCCCCCAGATCTGCTCCTTTACCTACGGTTAATCTATTTACAAAAATGCTTGGCTAAATAAATAGGGTTTTAGCCTAGACTTAAACACTGAGACTGTGTCTGAGTCCCGAACATGAATAGGAAGACTATTCCATAACTTTGGGGCTTTGTAAGAAAACTACTGCTGTAGTTTTAATAATTCGTGGTACTGACAAGCAGCCTGCATTCTTTGATGGAAGTAGGCGTGGCGGATCGTAAGACACTAACAGTTCACTCGAATACTGTGGCGCGAGACCATTTAGTGCTTTAAATGTCAAAAGTAGTATCTTAAAATCGATGCGAAATTTCACAGGGAGCCAATGCAGTGTAGATAAGATAGGGGTGATGTGCTCGTATCTTCTGGTTTTAGTGAGGACTCTCGCTGCTGCATTCTGTACTAACTGAAGCTTGTTTATACACCTAGTTGAACAACCAGACAGTAAGGCGTTACAATAGTCCAACCTAGAGGTGATAAAAGCATGAACTAGTTTTTCTGCATCACTTAGTGAAAATATGTTTCTAATCTTGGCAATATTTCTAAGGTGAAAGAAAGCTATCCTGGTGATATTATCTACATGAGCTTCAAACGAAAGGCTGGAATCTATAATCACACCGAGGTCTTTTACTGTTGCATTTGATGGAACAGAAAGGCCATCTAAAGTTACAGTGTGATCAGAAAGCTTACTTCTAGCTACTTGTGGTCCTATGACCAGAACTTCTGTCTTATCAGGATTAAGCAGAAGAAAATTAATTAAAATCCAATCTCTTATGTCCTGCACACACTGCTCAATTTTAGCAAACTGGTTTTTCTCATCTGGTTTTGCTGAGACATATAATTGTGTGTCATCAGCATAACTATGAAAACTAATACCATGTTTACGAATTATGTTGCGCAGAGGAAGCATGTAAAGGGAAAAAAGCAGTGGGCCTAAAACTGAACCCTGTGGAACACCAAACTCCACTTGAGAACATGAGAAATGGTCACCATCTAAATCTACAAACTGATAACGATCAGTCAAATAGGATCTGAGCCACAAGAGGGCAGTTCCCTTAATTCCTACTACCTTTTCTAATCTGTGAAGGAGAATACTATGATCAATGGTGTCAAAAGCTGCACTGAGGTCCAGTAACACAAGTATAGTGACGCAACCCTGATCAGAGGTCAATAGGAGGTCGTTTACTACTTTAACAAGTGCTGTCTCTGTGCTGTGATGAGGCCTAAATCCTGACTGATACAGTTCGTTTATTCTATTTCTGTGTAGATGTGAACATAGCTGCTGTGATACTACCTTTTCCAGAATCTTGGAGATAAAGGGAAGTTTCGATATCGGCCTGTAATTAGAAAGCTGACTGGGGTCAAGGTCAGGTTTCTTGATTAGCGGTTTAATAACGGCTAATTTAAAGGATTTGGGGACAATTGACAAAAAGTTAATTACTTTCAACAGGGGTTCTATTATCTCTATCTCTGTTTGAGAAAATGTGTCGGTATAGGATCTAATCTTCAAAATCGTCAACCTGTATAAGAGATGAGTGAAATTAGTTCCCTCGCTTCAAGGGGAGTAAAGTATTCTAAGTTCTGATGTGATGTGGTTAGATCATCTGAATTATTTAAATTGTCTGGTTTCAAAGCCTGAATTTTTTGCCTAATATTTATGATTTTGTTATTGAAAAAGTTCATGAAATCCTCACTACTGCATGATGATGTTGTGGAGATTTCTGCAGTGGTCTTGTTTTTAGTTAATTTAGCTACAGTATTAAATAAAAATCTCGGGTTGTTTTTGTTATTTTCTATAAGAGTGGAGAGATACGTTGATCTAGCATCACTGAGAGCTTTTTTATAGTTCAGGATGCTCTCCTTCCAAGCTATTTTGAATACTAACAATTTAGTTTGGCACCATTTACGTTCAAATTTTCGAGCGGTTTGTTTTAAAGCACGTGTGTGGTCATTATACCAAGGAGCGAGTTTCTTATCTCTAATCATTTTCCTTTTAACTGGAGCTACATTATCTAAGCTGTGAAGTCAGATGGCAATCCAATCAAAGTTGATAACTCTGGAAGATTATTGATAAAGCTCTGTGCGGTATTTGATGTAAATGTACGTTTAAGGTGGAAGCGCGGTGCTGTGCATACATTATTACTATGACACGTTTTAATCGAGACAAGGTAGTGATCTGAGATAACTTCAGACTGTGGAATTGTGATTATTTCCTATACTTAATCCGAAGGATAATATTAAATCTAAAGTGTGACCTGCCTTATGAGTGGGTCCTACTACACACTGATTTACTCCTACTGAGTCCAGCATGGACAAGAACGCTGTTCTCAGAGGGTCTTCTGGATTCTCAAAATGAATATTAAAGTCTCCAGCAATTAACGGTTTGTCTACAGAAACAACAAGGTTTGAGAGGAAATCTGCAAATTCACAGAGAAACTCCGAGTACGGCCCTGGGGGTCTGTAAATGATGATTAGCGGGATCGACTGAGCTGACTTCAAATGCATTAAATCTAAAACTGTGTTTTTGTACGAGAGACAGATTATCGTTATAAATAACTGAGACTCCTCCTCCTCTACCAGTTAGACGAGGCTGGTGTATGTGGCTGTATCCAGGAGGACTAGTTTCATTTAGAGCTACATACTCGTCCTGTTTAATCCAGGTTTCTGTTAAACATAATATATCAACCTCCTGATCTGTGATAGTTTCATTAACAATAACTGCTTTAGATGCGAGAGATCTAATATTTAACAGTCCTAGCTTCAGATCAGAGGTGCTGGCTGCGCATTCAGTGTGATCTGAGTTTGTGGTATCTATATTAATTAAATTACTAAAACAGACTTTCTGAGTCTTTCTAAATTTATGTTTATGTTTAGCTTCTCAATATGATGAACCCTGAGTAACGACTCTCTGCAGCTAGCAGACGGTTGGTTTAGCCTGTCTGTCTGCTCCCTGGCCTGGCCTCTGGATTGTCACCGATTAACTAGGCCTCTTCTGAGACTATGTGCTATACTGCAAGAAATGAGAGCAGCACCTTCCCGAGTGGGATGGACACCGTCCCGCCCTAACAGGCCAGTTTTGCCCTCAAAGGTCTTCCAGTTGTCTATGAAGCCCACGTTGCTTTCGGAGCACCATCTGGACATCCAGCGGTTCAGCGACCATAACCTGCTGTAAGCTATGTCGCCACGTCTCATTGGGATGGGACCAGAGCAAACTACTTCTTCGGACATTGCCTTCGCTATTTTAAACACCTCTGTAAAGTTATGCTTGCTAACGTCTGACTGACGAAGTCGTATATCGTTAGCTCCAGCATGTACCACTATCTTAGAGAACCTATGCTGTCCTAGAGCCCTAAGATTACCTGCTATGTCCGGTGCTCTGGCTCCCGGGATACACCTGACCACTGCCGCTGGCGCCCCTAAAGGCCGAGCTAATTTCACATGTCTCAGTATAGAGTCTCCTATAACTAGAGCTCTTTCAGGTTTCTCAGCGGGTGCATCACTGAGGAGAGCGAACCTGTTGGACACGTGAAGCGCAGAAGAGGTGTGCTCCGGTGGGCTAGCCTTAGCGTCAGCTTTGGCTGAACGAGTATGCCGCCGAGTCGTCACCCACTCGCCCCGCTGTGAGGGCTCTACTGCCGGGGGCTGATTATCTCCACCTGTGGCACTCAGACTTTCCGCTACAGGATTAACGCTGCTCTCGCGCTCTCTAACCATCTCTAAAGTCGGGATGCGCTTCTCTAATGCTACTCTCTTCTCCGTCAGTGTGCTAACTAACACACACCTTTCACAAATAAAATTATCACTAATGACGGAGGAAGAATGTCTAAACATCCTGCACTCCACACACTGAGCGAGCTGAATGGTAGACATGATAACGTACCTTATTAAAACGTGTGTGTGTGTGTGTGGTGTGTGAGTCTGTGTGTTAACATTTGTGATGTGTGTGTGTGTGTGTGTGTGTGTGTGTGTGTGTGTGTGTGTGTGTGTGTGTGTGTGTGATCTATGAGTGTGTTTGTGTGTGTGTGTGAGAGAGAGAGAGATAGGTGTGTGTGTTAGTGTTAACATTTGTGATGTGAGTGTGTAGAATGGGGGAATGTTATGTTAAGAACTCCAGAAAGCATCACACTATGATGTCACTCAATATAATGTAACACAAAGTTATTAACCACTTGGGCCATCGGCTCCTGGTGCACCGCGCAATGTGTGTGTTATTTGAGCATGTTAAGACAAAAAAAAAAAAAAATAGTGTGTGAGACATGTGAGTGTGTGTGTGTGTGAGACGTGTGGGTGTGTCAGTCTGTGTGTAATGGTGTGTGAGAGAGAGGTGTGTGTGTAAGTGAGCGAGAGATGTTTGTGTGTGAGTTTTAACATTTGTGATGTGTATGTGTGTAGAATTGTGCAGAGACTGCGCAGATGCTGGAAAAAAAAATCACACTATGATGTCACTCAATTTAAAGTTATCTGAAAGTTATTAATAATTTGAAGCCAAGTTTAAGGCATCGTCACGACTGACTTCCTGTTGAGTTGAGCCCAGGACATGCAGTGCGAAAGTTGTTTGGCTCAATGAGCTCTAAATGTTTTTCCGGGTCTCGTGTGCATACGTGCAAGTGTGTAAGAGTTTTTGTATATTCTGTACTTATGCCATGATTACTGTCTGTCTAGACAAGAACATTTTGTTCCTTTGTGAGACCATGTATGAGCTATGCAGCAAAATCTTATGACTCTCAGGCATCCTGATGGCAGCAGATTCCAACCTGTCTGCCAATTTTCAAGTTGTTGAGAGTTTTTGAGCATGTTAAGACCCTCAAAAAGCCCCCCTGCCCCCCAAAATAATAATCTTTAGGAAAAGAAGAGGGTCCGGCGCATCCTATAGTGTTTGGGCCCTAAATACATTTAATAACTAAAGTATAAACCGGATTGTCAGTTCATACTGAACATTCTAGTGTTTTGCGCTCTCTAGTTCATGCTAATGTTAAACAAAATGATAAAAAGTTAATTTGTGTGCTGCAGCTCTGGATCAGAACCGAACACACAGGTACAAAACTAAAAACTACTCCCCCCCGCGCTATAAAACAGACTTTGTTGTTTATTTGTTGTTTTGTTGTCACACACTGAGGGTTTCATTTTTGAAGAAATTAGTATCCAGTCCAACACCACAGTCACAACCAGTTAAACCATAATGTAAGCCTATTAATATACATTTGTTTAATTCTGTAAACAGTAAAAACCTGTCCAGAGAATACAGAACACAGAGCAAGCAAGCAAACAAACAAACAAGCAGAGCCAGTAGAAGCTGATTCACTTCCCGTGTTTCATATTATCGCGCGTCTCGTTTCAAACTTTCACACACACACGCACACACACACACTCACGTAAGCGCCTCAGTGTGTGTGTGTGTGTGTGTGTGTGTTCTCCAGCGCATGATAAATGTCTCCGAGCGGCTGCCACGAGCTTCAAGCTTCCTGATCTCAGACACATGTACAGGTCGGTGTTTTTCCTTATTCTCGGCTCTGAGAGCGGAATTTAAAGCGCAGCGACGGACTGATTTAGAGTAACGCAGAGTGATGTAGAGTGATGTAGAGTGATGTAATGTAGAGTAATGCAGGGACGTCCTGATGTAGAGAATCAACGCGGTTTCAGGCTGAACAACTCAGGGTGCTGTCCATGGTTCTGTACTGCGGTGTGGCAGAGAGAGAGACAGAGCGGGAAATGCGCAACTTCAGTGGGACAGTTAGAGAGAGAGATGCGCTGTGTACTGAGTGTGTGAGCTTTATTATTCTTCATGGAAATCCGTGTCGTAATTACTGTACGAGTTGTGCATTGCGATACCATGCGGAGAAGCAATAACCCGGTGTGTGTGTGTGTACTGTATGTGAGAATGGGAGGGGGGGGGGGGGGGCTGCTGCTGCAGAGACAGAGAGAGAGAGAGAGAGGTGGAGAGAGACAGGATGGGTTTCTGTGATGCAGGAGAAATTTCCTGCAGTGTTTTCATTACCGTTATGAACTGCATAGTTTAGACATGTGTCTCATCGCCCCTGACCGCTCACAGCCAACACTGAAGGTCACTGGACACAGTACACAGCAAAATCCTTAGTCTTGAATGAACACCCAGAGTGTTGATTTAACACTTTCAGTGTACATTCGTGACCATTAGGTCATATATAAACACTTAAATCAACACTGGGAATTTTGCAGTGTAGAGCTACATGCTGGGAACATAAGCATCATCTGACAGGCTGTATAACTTGGATGCTGTGTGACTATGCCGATCCCTGTAAAAAGGTTTGTTTAGCAAGAAAATGTTTCCCAAAAGCTCAGACTAATTGCTAACAGGACACGCCAGGGTTAACACTACCATAACTTATCTAGTGTTTGCGATGGTGTTGATGTTTGTGTATAACTCATGTTGATCCCTCAGGTGAAGATGATACAGAGAAATATCTGCAGCCACAGGACCTGATGAAGCTGGGTCACAATTCATCGCCTCAAGAGGACTACATGGAATTCAACACAGGAGCACGGTCTGCAAGGTAACAGCACCACCTGCTCCTGCACCTGCTCTAGTGCAATCTGCCCCCATACACCCGGTCCCAGGTTCATAAGCCCATTCACACAGCAGGAATATTCCACTATCATTGTGCGATGGTGTTCTGTGTATGGAGGAAGAAACGGGGATCAATGCTGTCCACAGGAGGGTTAAACCACAATAAAGTCTTAGCAGCTAACTCACTGATACCTTATATAGAGCAGATCAGACGTCACACTGCACTAAGTGCTGTAGTACTGTTTCTTTAAGAACCAGAGCGGACGGTTATCGCAGGATCAGTAACACCCACACTACTTTTCACTGCTGTTTTTTAGCTCTTCCAAAGGAAAAAGAAAAGAATGTTTCGATGTCTCTTTTATTTATTTTTTTATTAATTAACATTAGCTAGTAACACAGGTATATTCTCTGTGCTGATGAAAGGCTACTGACAGCTTTTAAGGTACAATGTTTTTGTTCATGTTACACAGTGCCAGAGTTAACAGTTAGAACATTCATTTTGTTTTTCCAAGTTCTCTCGCATGACATAGGCTTATCATCCAATATCTGATTGGATATTTGAGCACTTACACAAATTCATGAATTTTAACTGGACTACGTTGGTATTATTTCTTCACACTAGAAGAAAAGGAGAAAAAAGTGAAAGAACATTCTTGTGTTCTTTGGCAACACTACACCTATGATCAAGGGCAATAAACTAAAAGATTGTGACTAATCAGCAGGACCAGGCTTTTATTTTTGAATCACAGATGGGTCCCTTCCTTCTGCATTCTTTTGGATGTTTATTTCATTGATCTTGACAGAATCATTCAAGCTCAACCAGGTTGGGTGGATGTTGAGTGTCAGTACACAGTCATTTCTCAGATCTCTCCAAAGATGCTCTATTGGGTGTAGGTCCGAACTGTAGCTGGGCCACTCCACCACTTTCACAGAGATGTTTTGAAGCCACTCCTGTGTTTTCTTGGCAGTGTGCTTTGGCTCATTGTCTTGTTGAACTGTAAACCCAAGTTGCCCCAGCCCTAGATCCTGAGCACTCTGGAGGTTTTCATGATGCTGCACCACCGTATCTGAGTGTAGGATTGGGTTTAATAAGGTGTTGAACAGTGCCTGATTTTCTGATCATATCTTCCTGTCGAGCGTCGGCGATAGCTTGGGCAAACTCAATGACTGAGCGATGTGTGGAGCCATCTTGTCTCCTTTTATGCTTCCTGAATAGCGACCGTACTACTTCCAGGTCCTAGTGCCGGTCGTGTTAGGAGTGCGCATGACATGCACATTTCATACACAATGGTAATTCAAAGTGCTTTACATAAAAGAGAAGAAAATAATGATAAAATGAAATAGAAAACAATGGCAATAAAACTTAAATGTTTTTTTATAATAATAAAAAATAAAAATGTAAAATTTGATTTAAGATACTTTTAAAACTAATTAAAATTTGATCTAAAATCAAAATAAAACAGTTAAATATATTAAATAAACATAAAATAATGCAGTCAGTTCAGATGTACAGTAGCACAGTGCTCATTCAATAAATGCTCAGCTAAACAGATGAGTTTTAAGTTTAGATTTAAATGTGTTTTTGTTTCTGCTCTCTTCTGGAAGCCGGTTCCAACTGCGGGCAGCGTAATAGCTAAACGCGGACTCCCCTTGTTTTGTGTGAACCCTTGGTATTTCGAACTGGCTCGATCCTAACGATCTGAGTGTCTGTTAGGTTTATATTCAGTGAGCAGATCTGCAATGTATTTAGGTCCTATAGGCCATTGAGTGATTTATAAATGAGTAAAAGTACTTTAAAATCTATCCTGAATGTTACAGGCAGCCAGTGTTAAGGACCTGAGGACGGGTGTGATGTGCTCAGATTTTCTGGTTCTAGTCAGAATCCTGGCAGCAGCGTTCTGGATGAGCTGCAGCTGTCTGATGGTCCGATTGGGAGGCCGGTGAGGAGACCATTACAATAATCCACCCTGCTGGTGATAAAGGCATGGACAAGTTTCTCCAAGTCGTGTTTGGAGACAAAACGTCTAATTCCTGCAGTGTTTTTGAGATGATAGTATGCTGATTCAGTTACTGCTTTGACTTGACTACTGAAACTAAGGTCTGTCTCCAGAATCACCCCAAGATTCTCAACTTGATTTTTAGTTGTTTCACCCCTAGAGTGAAGGTACGCATTCACCTTCAGAGCTTCATCTTTGTTTCCAAATGCAATGACTTCAGTTTTCTCCTTGCTTAACTGGAGAAAATTTTGGCACAACTGTTAATTTCATCAATGCATTGGCAGAGGGAGTCTACGGTGCTATAATCATTTGGAGATAAGGCTAAGTAAAGCTGGGTATCATCAGCATAGTGATAGGCAATTTGGTTCTCTCTCATTATCTGACTTAGTGGGAGCATATACAGGCTAAACAGGAGCGGTGCAAGAATTGAGCCTTGTGGGACTCCGCATGTCATGGACGTCCACTTAGACTTGTGCTCTCCGATACTAACATAATAACCTCTCCCTTCTAAGTATGACCTGAACCATTTGAGTACCATCCCAGAAAGCCCGACCCAGTTTTCCAGTCTTTCTATTAGTATGTTATGATCGACGGTGTCAAACGCAGCGCTAAGATCTACCAGCAATACCAACAGTGATATTTTGGCAAAATCAGAATTTAAACGAATATCATTTATTATCTTTATGAGCGCTGTCTCTGTACTGTGTACAACAGATACATTGTAGCGCTTTTCTGCCGTTTTGGTTCCCTTTCACACCATACTGATTGCTCTGGACCGAACCAGTTGAATCGAACCAAAATGCAGCCACATGATAACATCCACATCACTCGTTGGTCACATGTGTCATAGAACGTATTTCCTAATCTGCTTTTCGAATGGTCAGAATTGATGTGCGGGAAATTTCAAAACTCCCGAAAGTAAACAAAGACAGGAGAAAAGCCTGCAGACAACATGCCGCTCTTTAGTATAGAGAGACGACTTCGCAGCCTAATTATAACCTTGGTCGTTGTGTGCTATATTTTTGGTATACATCAATACAGACAAAGCATACAATTTGAGAATGAAGCGCGGATGCGGCTGGAAAACAATGTTTTAATGCACTACAAACAGCGAAGGCGCGCATTCATTTTGCGAAACTGTGACATGGTCATCTTCCGGAAATATCACCAACGATCCATCAGGTAATATTATGCCCTTTCTCACTCTGTTTAAAATTGTTTTCTGTGATCTTCTGTGATCTTCTGCTCGAATATGAGAAAACTGTGCCTGAAAATGCTAGGCTTCTCCTTGCTTGTCAATAAACAGTTTATTTGAAATCCAGATTGCAGGCATATGTTAAAGCTTTCAGTACTTTTATTTAAAGTGTAAAATGTTTAAACCAAAACTGACATTGCTTAAATTAATCTAACAATATAAATGAAAACATTTACTTAAGATAATAATAATGTAAATTACAAGATAATTTCCTGAATGTTATTATAATGACTAGATGACCAATTTAATCTTTCTGTTGAACACAGGAGCATTTGGACATACCCACGTAATCATTGTTGGTGTCCCCACATTAATGCCACCTGGACCGATGATGATTGTCTGAAAAACTTCAGAATGTGAAGACACAGTTTCAGTCTACTGTGTGACACTCTCCGGGTCCTGGCTGACCCGACAAAATACTAAATACAGACAGGCAGTGCCTGTGGATGCTCGTGTTGCGATTTGTATTTGGAGGTTAGCCACAAACCTGGAGTACAGGTCTATCTCACAACTGTTTGGCGTTGGGGTATTAACGTGTTGCATCATCACCCACGAGGTTGTGATTGCCATAAATGTGGTAATGAGACCTCTGTACATCAAGCATCCCTCTGCAGCAGAGTTCAGACAGATAATACAGGGTTTTCGAGACAAATGGAGATTCCCTCAGGTGGCAGGTGCAATTGATGGAACCCATATCAAGATCAGAGCTCCAACTGACAACTCATCTTGTTATTACAACCGGAAGGGAGACTATTCAATCATTCTGCAAGGTGTGGTGGACCACAGAATGCGATTTTGGGATATTAATGTTGGGCGGCCCGGCAAGATACACAATGCCCGTGTTTTCTCCCTCTCGTCACTGTATGCGCGTGGCAGTGCAGGCACTCTTTTACCTCAATGTACTGAAATGTTTGAGGGGTCGACGTGCCACTTTTTCTCTTGGTTGATTCGGCTTATCCTCTGCTAACTTGGCTTATGAAATCCTACCCAGAAGGAGCACTAGTAACACCACAGCAGCTCAATTTCAACCACAGATTAGGCCAAGCCCGTATGACAGTTGAGCATGCATTGGGTGCCTCAAAGGACTTTGGCGTTGCCTTCTTAAAGAAAATGAGGCCCACATAACTTTTAGTCGCATTGTGTCTGCTTGCTGTGTGCTGCATTATTTCTGCCAGGTACAGAAGGAGGAATTTCTGGAGGGAGAAAGAGTTGCAGAGGACGAAAGAGTTGCAGAAGAACAAGGACCTGTAGACAATGAGCAGGGACATGCACAGCAGCAACACGACATTAGAAATGCATTGTGTAGGTACTTTGCTACAATATGAATTACCAAAGCCTATAAATACCGTTCAGTATTCAGTATTTAAAAAAGGTGCTACCTCCCTTGATGAGTTCATCTTCCGTTATTCAAATGTGCTTATATAGGAACCACCACTGAAATGGTTGTCTTATTTAATATGGATTGGATGGAAACAATTTTGCTTTGAAATACTGTTTTATTTTCTGTTGAACTTGTAACAAATGTAAACTTGACACAGCTTGAACAAACTTTTTTTTCTACATTTACACAGTAATTGTCATTTTTCAACAGTACTGTGTGTCTTGTACATTGTTTGAAAATACAATAAAAAAAAAAAAACGTTATTTGAAAATTGCCTTTTTAACTTCAGTCAACTGTAATTGTTAGATACAAAAAATTGCAATTACACAATGAAAAGTCACGGCAATGTATACAATGTACAATGTATATGTGGCCTGGGATGTGATTTTAGTGATAACGCCAGACACAGGATAAAGAATTTAGTTGGGATCTTTTATTCCAGACTGCACTTTAATTAGGGCAGCATTAATTATGCAAATTCGAGGAATCAGACAGAGACTTAAATATTGTGTACAGTTATTAAAATGAATGAAATTTGTCCCTCAAAACAAAATGATAATCAAACTAAAAATAAATGGCTAACAGACAACGGTAGCAGCCTTTCATTCTGTAAACAAACAAACAATCAAACAAATATTACATTGTCTTCACGAAAAACAGAATAAGGCTATTTAAACTACTCGAAACATGAATGAATGTTCCTCATGACACATATCATCCATAGACATACTCTCTCAATTTAATAAAAACAAAATAACTGATTATAACTTCCTGCTCATCACCACTCTTGTGCATCACACATTAATACTGCACATGAAGATCTTGCTTTTCTTCTCTGCATATAATAGAGGATTTTTAATGTTTTAGTGTTCCCAATGTTAATGTGAACCTCTATCTTCCTGTTCTCTTTAACAAAACACACATGCATCACAATTAACAAATCTTTGGAACAGTAAAATTAAATAACACTCACTCTGATGCTTCACTCTCACACTGGAAACACACAGACGGCCTATGGAGCTGTTTTCTCCCCTCTTTAATAAACAAAATAACCGTTTCAATCATGCCGTTTCCCATAGAAATACACACAAAACCAATTCAGTACTCTGATGAAGTGGATTGGATGTCTAAGCACTTACGCTTCAAGCGATGGCGTTGATTTAGTTCACCCACATCCACGTGTCCCAATCCAATCTCCCGAAATCAACGCGATACACGGACAAACTAACAAACAAAACACTGAGGAGCTTTAATTTACCTCTGTCATACATGCACAGTTCGTGCTAGTTTGCTCTGAACTAAACTTTAATGTAAATTTTGCTCCACTGCACAAGCACACGCTGTGGCACGAGATCGCACTGCTTTCAGGTAATTGTCACGACGCTTTCAGGTAATTACACAACCGTGTTTCTTAAAGGGCCAGCGTTACATTTTCTCAGTCAATGAAAACCCCACTAAAATACACCATATTCATAGCACAATCAGACAGGGACACAAATAACCACTCTTGTGATTAACAGGTCAGCTTTTCAACCTGGTTACACTCTCCCCTGCTGATAGTCAACGTCCTCGGTGACTACAATCTCTAATCAGCTTTCTCTCTTTGAAGCTGCCCTGTGGTATATAAGACCATACCAGCTAGCACCTGGGAAAGGATATCAGGACTGAAAGACAGTGCATTGCATGCAGACTGGGGCAATTGGTGAAGGTTACTATGTACACCTGCAGTGGTCCTCTGTGTTCTACGCACTGAGGGACAGGGCACTTCTAGCTTAGCACACTCTTCCCTTTTCTTTCTAGGAATCGGCATGGGTCTCATGACTGAATGCTCAGCAGGTAAGTGGACACTTTCCATTTCTCGCTCAATGGATACTGGAGTCACTTCCAGGGTATTTTCAGGTATTTCAGGACTCTCTGGTTCTGAACAGTTACCACTCTCAGATTGTTCTGCCTGATAATACAAACAGTCTCCCAGCTCAGGAATGGGTGGCTCTGAATCCTTAGAGGCTGAACCGACTGCCATTTCCTCCCTAGGACATAGCACTTCCTCCACCAGAACACACTCTGCCTCCTGTGAGGGCATTGCTGCCTCCAGAGCTGGTGTAGGTACATCTTTTTGAGGGGGTTTCTGACGTCTTGGCATGGGCACGGGAACTGAACTATTGCAGGGCCTAAGATTGGATCTGTGTACTCTTTTTACTGGACCTCCTCCGACAGGACCCACAGTGTATGTGGTCCCCTGAACATCTAATACTTTGTACACGGTGGAAGACCATGCATCCTGAATTTTATTTCGGCCAGGTGGTCGGTGTCACAGGTACACATGTTGTCCAACCTCCACAGCTGGGCAATATACTTCCTCTGCATGCTGCCTTGCTCTTTCTGCAGCCTTCCTTTCTGCATATTCCTTTGCTCGAATATGGGCATCTCTTTTAGCCAGTCAGGTGTACTTTTAGCCAGTCAGGTTTGTCATCTGTTTCAGGCTCCTGGCCCAACAATGCATCAACGGGCAGATGTGGCTGGACCCCAAACAAAAGATAGTACGGTGAGTACCCCTGTGGATGAGTGTGGTGTCACGTTATAGGCATAGACTAGCTCAGATAAATATTCTGGCCACCTAAGTTTTTTTTCAGGCGGGAGGGACTTCAAGAGGTCATGAAGGGTTCTATTAAACCTCTCACACTGAGGATTGCCCTGGGGGTGATGCGGTGTTGTGCGAGTTTTCTTGACCCCGTACAATTTGCAGAGCTCTGCAATCAAAACGCTTTCAAAATTTCTGCCTTGATCAGAGTGCAAGCGTTGTGGCACTCCATATGTCAAGAACCATTCTCAGAGAAGAATCTTGGCAGTGGTCTCAGACTTCTGGTCACGAGTGGGAAACGCTTGACTGAACTTAGTGAACACATCTGTTATTACTAGTACATTCTCACGCCCATCTGTGGCCGGTTCAAGGGTTGTAAAGTCAACTGCTACAACTTCCAGTGGCCGTGAGGCTAGGAATGAGGTCCAAGGTGCTTTAATATTGGGTTGTGGCATCTTTGCTAACAGGCAGCGCTGACACTGTTTCACCCACTGTTCCACATCCTCATACATTGCTCCCCAGAAACATCGCTGTTTCAGCAGGCCTAAGGTCCTCTCTATACCCTGATGACCCATCTGATTGTGGACAGTCTTCAGGACTTGATCTTTCAGACAGGTGGGTAGTAACAACTGGTGACATTCCCCAATGTGGGCATCATCAACAACACGGTATAAGAGACCATCTTTTTCTCTGACCTTTGACCACTGTTTCAATAGGGAGCACACAGATCTGGGCAGACCCAACCTCTCTTGCTTTGTGGGCTTCCTTTGCCAGCTCCAGAACTTCTTGAACTCCCCAATCGTTGGATCAGACTCCTGAAACTGATGGAGATCCGCTTTCGAATACCCTGGCAATGTGGGAGTATTTTCACACCCAACATCATCTCCTCCAGCCAAGGATGCTTGTAACTGCCTGACCCGGCTACACTCAACACCTGCGGCTAACAGGTCTGGCCCCAAAGCTGTTCCTCTCCTGAGCGAGTTACAGATCGCTATACAGCCATCATACTCTGTCTTCACTTTCAGGGTCTGATTCCTGGTCTCCTGGAAAGGGCATCAGCAGCAGTGTTGCATCGTCCGGGCCGGTACTTGATTTCAAAATCAAAAACGGTGAGCTGAGCAGCCCAGCGCTGTTCGATGGCTCCTAATTTAGCAGTCGTGAGGTGGCAGAGAGGGTTGTTGTCCGTTATGATGGTGATTTTGGACCCCAAAAGATAACTTCTGAACTTTTCAGTGACTGCCCACTTAAGCGCCAACAGTTCCAGCTTCATGCTGCTGTAGTTTTGATCATTTCTCTCAGACCCTCTCAACCTCCTACTGGCATAAGCGATCACGGTCTTCTTCCCTCCTTGATGCTGGTACAAGACAGCTCCCAAACCAAGGTTGCTCGCATCACAAAGGGGAGTGTGAAATCAGCATATCCCAGTGTTGGGGCACTGGTAAGTTTGTCTTTGAGACATTCAAAGGCCGTTTGACATTGAGATGTCCAGGAGCTCTTGTACAGTTGAGCTGCCTTCACGGAATTTGTCTCTCTAATGCACACATTCACTACATCATGTAATGGCCCAGCTGTCTGGGAGAACCGTTCTATGAATCTCCTGTAATAGCTGCAGAACCCTAGGAATGACCTAAGTTCCTTCAGAGTGCTGGGAACCGGCCACTCCTGAACAGCACTTATCTTGTCAGGATCTGTACTCACACCTTGTGCCGAGACTCGATGGCCCAGGAACCTTACTTCTGGCTTTAGGAAATGACACTTCTCTAGTTTAATCTTTAACCCAGTTTCCCTCAACCTTCTAAGCACTGTTTCAAGTCTCTCCAAATGTTCGTGAAAGGTCAACGAATACACCAACAGGTCATCCAAGTAGACGAGGACAATTTGGAACACTAAGTCGCACATGATAGCTTGCATGAGCCGCTGGAATGTCGCAGGCGCATTGCACAACCCAAACGGCATCCGTCTGAATTCATAGAGACCAATTGGGGTAGTGATGGCAGTCTTATGTCTGTCCTTTTCATGGACTGCAACTTAGTGGTAACCGCTCGCCAGGTCTATTGTTGAGAAGACTTGCGCTCCGCCTAATGCATCCAAACTTTCATCAATGCGAGGCAAAGGATACACATCACGCTTAGTCTTTGTGTTCAATCTCCTATAATCCACACACAGCCTCAAACATGAATCAGCCTTGCGCACCAAAACAATGGGTGACGCGTAGGAACTCGAGCTTTCCTGTATGACACCTTTCCGGAGTAAACCTGAGATATGCTCTTTGACCTCTTCGAACTGAGTCGGTGGTATCCTGCGATATGGTTGAGAAACTGGAGTATCATCTGTTAAGTGGATCTCATGTTTCACCCGCTCTGTGTATCCCAAGTCTTCATCACAGATTCCAAACACATCTGCATACTTCGTGAGTAACACACTGAGCCTTGCTTGTTCTTCTGGGGTACCCCCTATATGCAGTCTACTTAACAGATTACTTAAGTCAGTATCAGACTCCGGTTTATTTTTCCGGTCCACTCTCACTTCTTCGTGGTCATCCGAGATGCGGTGGAATCTTACTTCACAAGCATCACTCTCCATGCACTGGCAGCGGGTAAGTATACCAAGCCAAACCTTAGGGGGCAGCCAAACATCATCAGGGGAAAAGTTGACCACTTGAACGGGAAACAGTCGACTTCTGGGCGACACCAAGGTGGGCAATGGGATCAATCCACCTGGCAATGGTACGCTCCCAGGTTCCAGCAGTAGCCAACCACTGGTGTCAGGGGCTCTTCTGTTTACTCTGGCATAGACCGTAGCTACAGAGGATGCTGGTACATGGGTTTTGCCCTTACCACTAACTCTGACCGCTGACCTCATTTTCACCAGTTCAACTTCCTGCACACGAGTGAAGGCTTCCCGCCACACAGAGTCCAGCTTCCCTCCTAAAGTGGCATCAAACTCAGTCAGCGCAAACTGTCTGCATCTCTGAATGATATTCATGCCTACAATACCAGGGGGAGATGAATCTAGTGCTGCAGGATCCCCATCCTGAACGATCAGAAACCCACACTCGGGTATAGTCAGCCCCATCACTTGAATGTCCAGTTCGACATACCCCAGGTATGGCAGGGGTAGCTTGTTTGCTGCAGTAATCCTTAACCATTTGGAAGTGCAGTGAATGTCCTTATCTTCTCCATGGAGGTTTTTTCTGAACGAACTTTCGGTTAGGGTACTCACATTACTTCCTGTGTCTAGCAGACATCTAACTGGGACCCCACCAATGTGAATATGAACTTCAGGACACTGGCCAACTGCACGCTCCAAGAAGCGCTCTTTTGTTAGTGTGCTACATCTTGAGCCTTCTGGTGTTCCTCGCATTGCTCGGCTCACAGCAAAGGAGGTCCCGTTTCCCTGCACCACAGAACTGGTAGTGGAAGTGGACTGACTTTTGGAACTACGTTGCATGGGGCACTGTCTAGCTATATGTCCCACCCCTTCACACTTTAAACAAATGGGTTGGCCGTCATCAGTATACTTGGGCTTAACTTTGGGTTTTCCACCCTGATTACTACTTGACCCAGCCTTTTGTACAGTCAATTCATGGACTGCACTGGTCAGTTTCCCAATAGCTTTACCCTGCTGAGTGATTATTTTTACCACCTCCTGCAAGGCCACAGCTATGTCGCTTTGTGCTTCACGGACTGAAGCTGAATGTTCTGACATCTCCCCAGAACAGGCACTCGCAATATGTCTACTCCTGGCCACATTAGCACCATGTGGTCTGTCCTCCACAACCCACATCATGGCCTCTTCCCGAACATCAAAGAGGGTAGACTGAGGCTTTTCTCTGACCACCCTGCGCAGCTCTGTACGGAGGGAGGGTTCTCTTACACCTTCGATGAACTGATCTCTTAGAGTGAGCTGGGGATCAGAGACAGCATTAGGGGACTGTTGGAGGGCAGAATTAAGAAGCTGAGAGAGTGCATGGGAAAAGTCACGAAAGTCTTCTTCCTCTAACTGTCTGCGTGCATAAAAAGCATGCAACAACTGTGGTGTAGTGCGTTTTTCCCTAAAAGCCCTCCGCAAATATGAAAACAACTCACTTGATCGCCTGGTCTCATCTCCCATACGCAGCTTGATCTCATCTAAGGCTGAGCCTCTTAAATGGGACAGTATAAAGTCAACTTGGTCATCAGTGCTCAAACCCCTGACCCGAATTACACGTTCAACCTCATCAATGAACTCATCTACAGACTGACCATCTTTACCATAATCACCACTAAAGGGCACAATTTGACGCTCCCTTGGAATATAAACATACGATCTAGTGTTAACATTACTCATATTAGCAAGGGCTGTCATTACTTGGTCGTGTCTTCGACCCAGCTACAGAATTTGAGACTGCAATTGTACTACTGGATTACCTTCATCAGCATGACCTGCAGCCCCATCATTGTTCACATCATGGCTGGTCCCAGCCTGAGCAGCCATCACATCGTTGTCCTGCTCCATGTTATTACATGCAGCAAACAGACAAAGAACAGTCACAGTCACTGCAGTCCAACCTGAAGTGCAACTCCTTGCAGTCTACTCTGCCAATGGTCCCAGTGCTAAAGTGAATACCCTCCTGCGTTGCCACAAGCTCGTCCCTTGCTTCTCTGCAGGCTCTCCAGAACTGTCACACTTTGCGTGGTTGACCTCCTTGGCACTGGAACGGAGCTCCTTCTCACCACTACCGTTGTCTATGTTTCTTTTACTCTACCTATCTGTCTGTCACCCCGATATCAGCAATGGAAACCCCACTCCTGGTACCAAGAATCTCTGTGGCCTGGGATGTGATTTTAGTGATAACACCAGACAAGGGATAAAGAATTTAGTTGGGATCTTTTATTCCAGACTGCACTTTAATTAGGGCAGCGTTAATTATGCAAATTCGAGGAATCGGACAGAAACTTAAATATTGTGTACAGTTATTAAAATTAATGAAATTTGTCCCTCAAAACAAAATGATAATCAAACTAAAAATAAATGGCTAACAGACAACGGTAGCAGCCTTTCATTCTGTAAACAAACAAACAAACAAACAAATATTACATTGTCTTCACGAAAAACAGAATAAGGCTATTTAAACTACTCGAAACATGAATGAATGTTCCTCATGACACATATCATCCATAGACATACTCTCTCAATTTAATAAAAACAAAATAACTGATTATAACTTCCTGCTCATCACCACTCTTGTGCATCACACATTAATACTGCACATGAAGAGCTTGCTTTTCTTCTCTGCATATAATAGAGGTTCACATTAACATTGGGAACACTAAAACATTAAAAATCCTCTATCTTCCTGTTCTCTTTAACAAAACACACATGCATCACAATTAACAAATCTTTGGAACAGTAAAATTAAATAACACTCACTCTGATGCTTCACTCTCACACTGGAAACACACAGACGGCCTATGGAGCTGTTTTCTCGCTTCTTTAATGAACAAAATAACCGTTTCAATCATGCTGTTTCCCATAGAAATACACACAAAACCAATTCAGTACTCTGAGGAAGTTGATTTAGTTCACCCACATCCACGTGTCCCAATCCAATCTCCCGAAATCAACGCGATACACGGACAAACTAACAAACAAAACACTGAGGAGCTTTAATTTACCTCTGTCATACATGCACAGTTCGTGCTAGTTTGCTCTGAACTAAACTTTAATGTAAATTTTGCTCCACTGCACAAGCACACGCTGTGGCACGAGATCGCACTGCTTTCAGGTAATTCTTCTTCTTCTTCTTTGGTGTTTTCCGGCAGTTGGCATCCATCATGTTGCATTACTGCCACCTTCTGGTCATGGTCTCTTTTCCTTTCCTAACGGTTGGCATCCAGCTTTATTGTGCATTACTGCCCCTCTATTCCGGAGTGTGGGTTGGAGAGTAGGGGGAAAAAATAAAAAAATAAAAAATTCCCTTCCCCCACTTTCTATCATCTTGATCTTCTTTCTTCCATTTATTCCCCACTCTTTCCTTCAAATCCTATTCATTACCCCTGTTTCTCGTAGATAAGCTATCACTATCCTGTTTTTCCTCCCATTATCTGCCCCTAGCACCTCCTCGAGATTTCAGGTAATTGTCACGACGCTTTCAGGTAATTACACAACCGTGTTTCTTAAAGGGCCAGCGTTACATTTTCTCAGTCAATGAAAACCCCACTAAAATACACCATATTCATAGCACAATCAGACAGGGACACAAATAACCACTCTTGTAATTAACAGGTCAGCTTTTCAACCTGGTTACATATATGTTGTACCAAAAAAACCTTTCCTCTTTTTTACTTTATAAATTGGTCTCCTTGTGTGTCCCAGAAGTTTAAAAAAATAAAAGTGAGGTAGCATGCAGTAAACACAAAGAACACAATACAGCAATATATTATTGAGAACACTAAACATTACCTTTTAATTACAATTCAAAAAACACTAAAGGCCTACACAAACAATGCCTTTCTTAGTTTAATGAAAACAAAAGAACTACATGTTATAGTAATGTGCGCTATTAATGTCATGTAGAACGGATGAAGTGCTAGGACGCTCATCTTCGGGGGATGTAGATTCTGATTGCCGGTTCTGATGTTGAAGATTCACTGGCAACAATGCAGTAGGCTGGGTTGGCTGAAACAGGTGGGACAAGGGCCAAGCACCAGGAATTGATGTTGGTGGGTGTGTAGTGGCCCAGGGTGGTATTGTTGAGGAATGTGGTTGAGGATGATTCTGACTAGGATTCAATGCACTTGCAAGAGTGCCCGTCAGTTGCCAAAACATCTGATTGGTGGCCTGTTGCTGTTCCCGCATCACCTGGAATCTTCTCTCCTCCTGTTGTGCTTTCAGTACTCTCTCAAAACAGGCAGCCTCTTGAGCCACCTGGCCCTGTTCAGCTCTATGCAGTTCCGCCAGCATCATTCTGTTGTCCATCATATATCCCATCATGTCATCAGCTTTGCTAGTATTCATCTTTCTCTTTCGAGCTTTGGCTCCAGGAATGGGCAGTCTGCCTCCTCTGACCTTTGCTTCATTGACACTGCTCTCTGTGCTTGGATCATCAGACATTACTGCATCAGCAACGGTGACATCTACATCAGAGGATATGGTGCTTGAATCTCCCACTGTTTATTGAAATACAAAATTTCTCAGTGTTACCCAAGTTCATTTTATGCATAAAACACATTTCAATGCATATTAAATATAAACAATGCAATGTGTGTGAAGCTTAAAGAATATAACATGAAAACGAGTGCCAGTTTTATTCAGCTTCTTCTGGTTACTGTGAAGTAAGTTAATCTACTGTAACTTTCTGTCATATTGGTATGACAAAGCACAAACTACAATCCATGCCTAAAGTTATACCATAACTTCAGAAAGTGGTTGATATTGACAAGTGCATAAACTAAATAAACTCACCGTCAACATCTGTGTCAAATGCCGTAGCCCAGTCAGCTGTGGTAACATCAGTAGCATCACTGGAAGAGGATGATGTCGATGTTGAACTCTCATGGGACTAGACAACATCCACAGGATCAACGTACGGTTCTGTCCCAAGTATTTTATCGAGATCATCGTACCAGGGGAACTTGTCTTTCTCCTTACCTGAGCTGCTGGTTTTATTAAGAGCATCCCGCACTTGTATGTACTGCTGGCAGAGTTTCTTTGCCTTAACCTGGCACTGTTCTACATAAACTACTGTTCTAATAAACCCCCTTTCCCTGAGCTGTTTGCTAAATAATGAAAATATTGCGGTGTTTTTGTGAGTCTTTGATAGTTGGGATTTAATATGATTATCAGACCAAATTTCAATGAGGCTCCGCACCTCCTCACAACTCCACGCTTGTCCGCAAGCTGCCATGCTGCTTAAGCGCTAAGTGACCTGTCAACAAAAGTAGTTCTCATCCCACAATGCACAACGCAGCTGACTATGGCAGCTGAATTAGTCAAAAAATGTGCAGTACGTTTTGCAGTTGGGTCTGTTCAAGATCGGAACGTGCTCTCACCACAAACGAACCGCTCCAGTGTTCCTTTGAACGCGTACCGAGTCCACCTCTCCGAGGATTTTGGTCCGAACTAGAGTGCGACTGCTGCATTCATACCTGCCCAAACAAACCGCACCAAGAGGGAAAACGAACTCGTGTGATTCAACCGTACTAAATAAGGCAGATGTGAAAGCACCCTTAGGTTCTAGGTTGCCTCTTTGATCCACGCCCTTCATCGGATTACTCAGTTTGGCTCACAATCCTTTCACAGATCTATGTTTCATCACAATCCTGTCTCACAGGTCTATAGATTAATCTCTCGCCCTCATGGCTTTTTTTCAATCTGACACGCTCTCTACAGTGCAACCTTATAGACAGGTGTGTATGTTTTCTAATTATGTCCAATTAGTTAATTTAGGCAAAAGTGGTCTTCAGTCATGTTGTAGAAGCATCTACCACTGACTAGACCTCTAGGACCACTGACTAGAGCAGTATGCACCAGAGCTCAGTGTCATCACAAATGGTCTAAATACGGGTGTGAATGGATTATTTCAGTATTTATATTTTATTAAATTATCGAAACACTCCAAACCCCTGTTTTAATGGAATGAATCAATAAAGTATCTATCCATCTATCTGTCTATTTGTCAGGAATAACCTCTAGCGGCACCTTGCACCCAGAAATATTGTTTTGTTTTGGACTTTCCCAGAGAACAATCACCTGAGCCTAGTTAACTGATTATCTCAGGTATAAATAGTCATGTTTTTAGTTCAGTTGTTGTCTTGCATCTGTTGTGTATCGTCCTGCTAACGGTTTGATGTCTGTTCTGGTATTTGTTTTTGGTCCTGTTGTTAGTTTGCCATTTTGCTACTTTTTTTGTTAATGTTTACTTCACTTCCACACTTATGCCTCACCTGCAATCCTTCAACTGTGATGCTATCTATCTATCTATCTATCTATCTATCTATCTATCTATCTATCTATCTATCTATCTATCTATCTAATTTGTCATTGTGGAGTTTTGTATATGTTTTCATTAAAAAGTGAAACTCAAATCTTAAAATACTGGAATATTTCCTAAGATCAATCAAAAGAGGATTTACAAAACAGAAATTTCCAACTTCTTCTCATCCCTTCTTTGTTCTTGGCAGGTTCCTGGTGAGCTTCATGGTGGATGCCAGGGGTGGATCTATGAGAGGAAGTCGTCATAATGGTTTGCGCATTATCATCCCACCCAGGAAGTGTCCAGCACCAACACAAGTCACGTGCCGGTTCTCAAAACGTCAATGCCTGCCATATCCACCCCCTCTGGTCGAGGGCGAGGGGCTTGCAAGCAGGCTAGTAGAGATGGGACCAGCCAGAACCCATTTTCTGGGGTAAGGCAGGTGGTCATTTGTCTGTGCTCTTCTTTTGCTAGATAATAAGCTCTTAGCGTTATGAATGCCAGCCTAAGAAGACCAGTTTTACTTGGGCTAATTTAAGTCTGGAGACTTTTGAATAAGGTTTTCGTGATTCCAAGTAAATCTCATATTTATACTAAACACATATTATTTCAAAATACATGAATTACTTAGAATTCAATCAGATCTACCATATGGACTTATAATCATTTGTATGTAAATTATGTACATTTTCTTTTTGGTTTGATTGGCCAAAACAAAATATGTTGAAGTGGGCTGTGACTGGAAAAAGAGGGAATGACGCACCCATACCACGAGCAGAGGCACATATATTACAGACAAAAACACACTTTTTTCACAGGTTTACTTCTACATATGCATATTTTTTAACACTACAATGGAACTTTGGATTACGAGCATAATTTGTTCTGGAAGCACGTTCGTATGTATCAAAACACTCGTAAACCAAAGCAAATTCCCTCCATAAGAAATAATGGAAACTCAGATTATTCGCTCCACAACCCCAAAAAAATAATATATAAAAATAATTATACAAAATTATAAAGTAAAAATAAAACAAATTAACCTGCACTTTACCTTTAAAAAAGGTACAAATAAATCCTGACAGATAAGTGTTTCCGTTAGTGTTTGTGCGCGCATGCGTTGTGTAAAGGTGAGAGGAGGAGGGGAGGGACACAGTGTCTAATGATGTGCGCATATACACACACACACACACACACACACACACACACACACACACACACACACACACACACACACACACGCACACAAACAAACTGTGTTGTAATAAACAGCACATGCGTGCATGAAAGGATGACTTTTACACACACACATACAAACACAAAATAAAATATGTTTCACGCGAACACAAGTGTTCACAATGTATAGTAAACAGTACACGCATGCACGGATGTTGATTATACCAGTGAGAGACGAGCATTAAGGACGAGCAGGGGAGACGATTACCCACAGTTCCGCAGCGCAAGAGTGAGAAAAACCGTTGGCTCAGTTGTGATCACATGACACTCGCCGTCAAAACAAGAAGCGCATGTGTGATACATGATACTCGGTACTTGTAAACCAAGACTTGCTGGTTTTTCAAGTCAAAATTTATTTTTATTATTTTTTTCAATTCATTGGGGGGTAACATTTGCACACTTTTTAATGCAGTGAAAACCTCCCCTTTTTTCCTTTACAGTTCACTCTTCATGTGTATACACACACATTTTCTTCTCTTTTTTTAATAGATAAGCAACTATATTACACAAAAGAACATAATAGGGTGCATTTATTGTTATAAAAATAAATTTAATTAAAAAAATCTAATCAAATCAAATAGGAAAAAAAATCTATAACAAAATATGGGCTTTTCGTGGAGATGTATCATTTCCATTTTTTCCAGATTTCTTCAAATTTCTCTTACTATGGCCTCATGGAGAAAGTAATTTTTTCCAAAACAAAAATATCGTACCAGTCTTCAGTTGGAAGACCAGTTGGAATGTCTGGTTTACACCATCTCCTTGTTATAGCCTTTCTAGCAACTACACTCAGCATTCCAAGGAGATGTTTTGATTTCCAATTTAAAAATGTTCTTTGTGGAAACCCAAAGAAGAGCTCATCCCAACTAAAAGTATTGTTTGTCCCAAATATTGTGACTAATTCTGTGTAGATTTTAGACCAAAAAATATTCACCTTTGGGCAGGACGAGAACAGGTGACAGTGTGTAACAATCGGCTAGGATGTTAAACTTTCTTACACTAAATACAGGCTCTTGAATCTCACTTCCGGTATTGCGCAAGCGTAGCGGAACAAGAAAAGACGCGACACCACAGTTCAAAACAACCCAAAAGTGTATTACGTGTATAAACAAACAAACCAACAAACAAGTATGAATGTGTGCGATAAATGTCCACAGTCCGGATTATGGCAAGCGTGTGTGTGTGTGTGTGTGTGTGTGTGTGTGTGTGTGTGTTGGGAGCGATGTGTCGGTCTCACCGGCAGTAATGACAACGATCCGGGAGCACGGCAACGGAACAAGAGGGTAGTGAAAAGTCCGGTAAGGATTAGACCAGAAAACGGTAAATCCACGTGAACTCGGTCTCCAATCGCTCTCTTATTCATACAGCGTTGTTTTCTCCTCATCTCTCTCCCCTCTCGCTTCTTCGCGGCAGAGCTTTAGAGGTGGCGCCGGTGACCTCCTACGTCACCGCCAACCTCTTGCTGCCCGTCTGCAAATTCTCACGAGAGTTCCCTCTCAGACCACAACCTCGGGAGTAGAGTAAAATAAACTCAAAAGGACATCTATATGGGGCACAGCTGTCATTCCTTTAGCAGCTGAATCATTTGTTTTCCCCCTATAAAAAGCCCTTTATGTGACTGCGCTACATAGACCCCCCCCCCCCACCCCCCCAGCTTCCGGCGTCGGCGGAGAGCGTCCGTACTGGCGCTTTAAATTTGCCACCTTAACTTCAGAGGTTTTTTGTGGGTTACCCCAACACCAGGTCTGATTTATTGGCCCTTCTTTACTTTTAATTTCAGCCGGACCCTCCCACTTGGGCGCTGGCTTAACCGAACAGTTTTGCTGGACGGAGGAATGTGGGTGCGGCTTTGGCCAAACCAGTTGGCCCGGGTGAAAGTGCGCATCTTTCCGCTGGGTATTGTTAAAGCTGGCTCTTTTGGCTGTCCGCGGTTCATGGTTGTTTTGCCCTTCCTCCATGAGTGGAAAACTTTATGCTGAGTGGGTGCTTGGTTGTCCAGCCTTCTCCGACCCCCTTTGGCCCCCCTCTTATGCCTCCGACATACCTGACAGGTTTTAATATAATGCCAGATGTCCTTGCGGACTGTGGGCCACCAGGCGATGTCAAGGAGCCTCAACAGTGTATTTACCCCCCCCCCCCGGTGGCCACATATCGGGTGGTTATGAAAGTGCCGTAAGAACATCTGGGTTGTAGATTGAGGTACCACCAGTTGGAACTTCTCTCCCCGCTTTACTGGAACCCTTCGGTATATAACGCTCCCTGGTGGTGTTCGTAGGTGATCCGAGGGTTTCTTGCCTCCTGCAGGTGCCCCCCGTGCACATCTGAGCTGTCGTCCCGTCTTCTTTGTGGGGCTTTGTTAGCTCAGCCGGTGGTCGGAACATGCTGAGGTGACTGGTGGGAGAACAACCTCTCGTTGCAGGGTGTAGTATAACATCGAGGTGGGTGGTGTGTGAGTGAGGTAGCTGGCTGTTTGGCTAAAGGATCAAAGTCGACAGGGAGAGGCAGGAACGGATGGTGAGTGAAACCACCTGCTGTCTTCCAGCCATACCTTCCTTGAGCGATCTCCAAGATGGCTCCTGTGGCTCTTAAGAAGTCGAGCCCTGCTATTATGGGGAAAGCCAGGTGAGATTCACTCATGACATAGGTTTGGAGGTGACAAGAATGGTCGTGCCATTGGTATTGGATGGTGCTTTGCGTTTTCGCCTGGTGGATCTTCCCATCTGCCATGACGAACTTCTGGGGAGAACGAGCATCGTCGCTGACATCCGGTTCTCCCAGCTGTCGCCATAGTCTCTCCTGCATGAGAGTGTATGTGCTCCCCGTGTCAATCACCGCCTTCACCTCCTTCCCTTGCCCTGAAACTGGAACCAGGAGAAGTGAAGGTGCAGTATGGGGCTGAGCGATGGAAAGTCCAGCAAGATGTTTCGAGGTAGGGCGTTCTGTAACTCCCTTCCTGTTCTTCTCCTGGCTGCGCTGACTTCCCACTTTCTGCCAGTAATCTTTAGCTCCCATGCAGTCCTTCTCCACCATCGACCCCACCTTCACCAGCTGTTCCACGGTGTTCACAATGCCTCGAAGACAGCCAGCTACTTTGGGGTTGATGTTATTCAGAACATGGCTCACCAGCTCTTGCTCCGAGATATCAGGCTTCCATTTCAGACAAAGGGCCCGATAATCATAGGCAAAGTCCCTCAGGCGTTGACCTGGCTGTTGCACCAGCGACTTTAACTTGTCCTCCACCTCGGTCAAGTAGTCATCGGGCAAAAACGCATCCAGGAATGCCTGTTTAAAAGACTCCCAATCCTTGACTTTTCCTCTTTCTGCCTTCCACCAGCTCAGAGCAGGTCCTTGTAGCACTGTGCTGAGGGTTCCTATCAGCTCAGCGCTGGGTAGGGATCTGATCTCCAGGTAGTTTTCACACTGCTCAATGAGGTTAAGCACGTCCGCTGTCTCACAGGCATCACCGCAGCAGGGAAACTCCAGGCGGATGGGCGGTCGAGCATAAAAGGAGAAAGCTGAAGCGGTAATCTGAGTAGATGAAGAGGTTGGGACACCAGGAGGAATGTCATAGGTTACGTGACTGCTTTGATGTGGTACCTTTTCCGTAGCTCAAGCGATTGGAGTACTGGATGTATGGAGAACAGGAGAATGAGATGAAGCAGGGGTGTAGGCCTGTGACCTGTGTATGGCGGGCGTGCTAGTGAGACGCAGCTTCTTCATCTGCCTCTCCCATATAACATCTCACCTCAAAAAACAGTCAGTTACAGCCCTCTCCAGTTTCTCTATGGCCTCCTGGCAGTAGCGCTCAAGCTCTACTAGGCCGATGTCCACGTCCTGACGTAAACTGGTTTCCCTGTTAATCGTGCTGTTAACCGATTCTCTAAAATTCTGCTCTAATGTCCCTAGTTTTTCTGATCACAATATCATCATCATTACCATCATCATCATGCCTATCAGATATATACAGTGAACTAATCAATGAAGTTATCTCAGCAGTAGGGTTACGGTGAGTCACAAATGCATCTATGGCAACATCATCATTATCCGGTATATTGCTAACAACAGAGTCGGCCTTCACGGCACCACTAGCATTAGCATTATTTTTATATTGATATATAACGACTGTAGCGTCCATCTTGCTCAGCAATGCCGCACAACACCGGAAAATACCACAGATTCCCCGTACGGCCCACCACTATGTAACAATCGGCTAGTATGTTAAACTTTGTTACACTAAATACAGGCTCTTGACTCTCACTTCCGGTATTGCGCAAGTGTAGCGGAACAAGAAAAGACGCGACACCACAGTTCAGAACAACCCAAAAGTGTATTACGTGTATAAACAAACAAACCAACAAACAAGGAGCACCAAAAAAAAACAATATATACAAAATATATACAAGTAATAATTATGAATGTGTGCAAGTGTGAGCGAATGAATGAGATAAATGTCCACAGTCCGGATTATGGCAAGCGTGTGTTTGTGTGTGTGTGTGTTGGGAGCGATGTGTCGGTCTCACCGGCAGTAATGACAACGATCCGGGAGCACAGCAACGGAGCAAGAGACTAGTGAAAAGTCCGGTAAGGATTAGTCCAGAAAACGATAAAACCACGTAAACTCGGTCTCCACTCTCTCTCTTATTCATACAGTGCTGTTTTCTCATCTCTCTCCCCTCTCGCTTCTTCTTAAAGGTGGCGCACGTGACCTCCTACGTCACCGCCAACCTCTTGCTGCCCGTCTGCGAATTCTCGCGAGAGTTCCCTCTCAGACCACAACCTCGGGAGTAGAGTAAAATAAACCCAAAAGGACATCTATATGGGGCACAACTATCATTCCTTTAGCAGCTGAATCATTTGTTTTCCCCCTATAAAAAGCCCTTTATGTGGCTGCGCTACAAGTGATTTGCATTATGAGAACCGCACTTCCTTGAGTCTTGAAATTACATTGAAAGCCCAGAGTCCATTGTGTGGGCACTAATATAATTTTTTAATATATCATGATCAAATGCTTTTGGTTCCCCTTTTATAGAATGTTTAATATAATGTTGAAACTGGAGCAATATGAAAAAAAAATCACTATTATTCAAATCACATGTTTCTTTTAGTGTCTAAAAATCACTTATTGTCTCCCGATTAAAAAAGGTACAATATGAAGCAAGGCCCCTATCCGCCCATCTCCAATAATTTATAGCAAATTTTTTGGGAGTAAAGTCGAGATCATAGAGGCACCATTCCAATATCTTTATCTCTTCAAGTAAGTTATTTTTCTTAACAATTTTTAACCATATTTTAAGAGAGAGAGATTCATCCATTTATTGCCTTTTTCTTTCAAATCCCTCATTAGTTTTTTATCCCAACCGTGCTTGTATTGGAATTGCCCCAGATATGTTTTGTTCAATTTCTCTCCATCTTGCTTGATAATCCAAATTGCACCAACAAATCAAGGTTCTCCGTTGAGCTGCTATGTAGTAGTCATTAAAACTGGGCAGAGTGAGACCTACCCTTTCCTAATTGGAGTGTTTGGAATCTTATCCTTGGTTTTCTCCCATGAAAATATATTGTGATATTAATCATTAAATTTTCTACCTTTTATTTAAATTGGAATTGTCTGGAATAAGTGCAATACTCTAGGTAAAATGTTTATTTTAATAGACTCAATTTATGATTCAAAGCTTAGAACTTGGAAGTTCCATCTCTTTATATCTTCTGTTATCTTTCGGTTTAGTGGGTCAAGTCAAAATAAATTTTTTGCTCGTCTTGCGGAATGCTCACAAACCGGGTTACTCGCAGTCCGAGGTTCCACTGTACTTTATTCTGAACAAATAGCCGGAGTCTTCTCTCTCCCACAGCACGTGTGCCAGACTTACAGGGAAAAAAAACTTTATCTCTCTCGACATCCCCTCTCAAATCTAAAAATCTGATCAGTCAGATTTTTCAAATCTGAACAGAAATTTTAATTTCCAAGACCAGAAAACTCTCATAGCTTTTCTGCCAGGAAGACCCTTTAACTGTTACATGACCATAAAAAGAATCATGGGATATGTAGTCTTGTCATCTTCATCAATATAATATTGTTCCAAACAAAGTGATGATAGAAGTGACTGTAATTAATTATTTTAAGGGTCTCTGCAAGTGTGTTTGACAATGAACATTGTGTTACAAAATAGCTTTACAGAAATATATCAACTCTATGTTTATAGATAAAATATAATACATGTATATTTTTAATTTATAAATATATGCCTAAAGTGCAAATCAAAGGCAATTTTATGTAGTAAAAAAGTTCCTGAGTCCTGAATAATAATTTAAAGTCTGTTCCATATCTGTGGGGCTTTGCAAGAGAAAGCTCTGCCCCTGCTTTATCCTTTATTGTTTAAGGTGCTAACAAAGATAATCTAGTTGCCTATGGTCCAAAAGATAGGGGAGATTTGATATACATGGAAATAATGTGTTGAATTTTCTTCATTTAATGGTGACATGTGGTGCACAAAATTGTAATTCCATATAGATTTTTCAAGTATATTGTATTTTTAAGTTTTATGATTTACAATTGCACATTTGGCTAAGTAATGAATTTTTTAGACTAATCTCCTAGTAATTCAAACTAAACCCATGGTAAATATACTAAAATACTCTAAGATGTAAGCAGAATTGTCATTATTCAACTTGCTATTGCACATTCATAATTAACTGGTTTAATTCCTATGCTACAATAAAGTTTCATTTAATATAATTGCTCTATAATTAGTCATATTATAATAATTAATATTACAATAATAATTTTAATTCCAGTTGTTTAATTAAGCAACTCTGACTTTATTTTGGCACATAAAGGCAACAATAATGTATGTGTGTATATATAATCAATAATGTATATGTGTTATGTGCGTTGTGCATCATTTGTGAACCCAATCCATTAAGAGCTTCTATAAAAGATAAACTATCTTTCATAACAAGATGTAATGAAATGAAAATGGAAACATACTTGTGTACTGACCCCATAACCTGAGCCCAAAAATCAGCTAAAAAATTGTGAGGAAAGAAAAAACCCATCCTTGTCAACCTTTCAAGAGACATTGCAAACTTCTCCATGATCTCTTGATGTAACTCATATGATGCTTTACCGATTTGGTCCAGCAGTAATGCACCTAAAAGCTGGCTGCTATTAGTAAACAGGCAAAATCCTACTTGGATGAGAGTTACACGTGCACACAGAGAGAATTACTGAGTTTTACTTTCTGAGAATTACTGACCCGGAAGTATGACACAGTGGTCTCCATTTTTTCCCATCCCATATTTAAATTTTTTTTGTCCACTGTTTTTTTTTTTTGCTTCCCATGTCCCGTTTTTTTTTTTTTTTTTGATTGTGTTAAGCTGCTTTGCGACAATGTCAATTGTTAATGCGCTATACAAATAAATTGAAGTCGCACTATGCAAAAGTTTGGGCACCCTACATAATCAGTACTTAGTAACACCTTTTCTGGCAGAAATTCCACTTGGACCTGAAGGGAGACCTGGTCATAAGTTCTGGTTTGGTTTAAAAAAACAAATCCTTATTCAATTCAATTTTATTTGTATAGTGCTTTTAACAACTGACATTGTCGCAAAGCAGCTTTACACAATCAAAAGAATTATTTAAGTTTGTATGAGATGTGACCGTGTATGAATCAAAATGATAAGACTGTCCCTGATGAGCAAGACGAGGACGACGGCGACAGTGGCAAGGAAAAACTCCCTGAGATGGTAATAGGAAAAAACCTTGAGAAGAACCAGACTCAACAGGGAACCCATCCTCATTTGGGTAAAACGGATAACAGGGATTGATCTGCATCATACTGTGTGAGATTGGAATTTCAGGATAACAGGTGATGTGTATAAGTTAAAATTGAGTCCAGTTCATTATTGGAGACTCAGGTAGACTGTAGGAAACTCCAGTCCTGAACTATTGAGCAACTGAAGTCACAGGTTCTCAGAGAACAGCTGTCTGCATCAGCCGAGGACAGGACCATCTTCATGGAAAAGTGGAACCATCCCCAGTCACCACACGCATCCCAGGCAGACCACACGTGGCATCCATGCGATGAGATCTCCAACCAGAAGCAGGACACCAGGACGAGTCAGACAGCTCCAGGGGGCAGGGGTCTGGATCACTGGTAGCTCAGGAGCGACATGTATAGCTTGACAGAGAGAGAGAGGGAGAGAGAGAGGAGAAGAAAGAGAAGTGGAGAGAGCAGAAGAGGAGAGACGGCAGTTAGGTATGATCACAGTCAAACAATGTATAATGTTAATATATCTTTAGTGCAGGGACTCCGGCAGGACTAACTATGACAGAGTAACTAAAAGGGAGAGCCAGAAGGAAACACAGGCTCCCTGAGATGTAAAGCAACCAATCACCTCACCGTCGACAAACCTGAGTGATCAATGAGAGTAGGGAAGACAGCATCTAAACATACCATTTCACCATAATACTCTACGTCCATGAGTCCCCCAGATCTGCTCCTTTACCTAAGGCTAATCTATTTCCAAGAATGCTGCACTAAATAAATAGGTTTTTAGCCTAGACTTAAACACTCCTAGCCTAGAGTCCCGAAGACTATTTGGAAGGCTATTCCATAACTTTGGGGCTTTGTAAGAAAAAGCTCTGCCCCCTGCTGTAGTTTTTATAATACGGTACTGACAAGCAGCCTGCATCCTATGATCGAGGTAGGCGTGGCGGATCATAAGACACTAGCAGTTCACTCGGATACTGCGGCGCCAGACCATTTAATGCTTTATATGTCAAAAGTAGTATTTTAAAATCAATGCGAAATTTCACAGGGAGCCAATGCAGTGTAGATAAGATAGGGTGATTTGCTCATATCTTCTGGTTCTAGTGAGGACTCTCGCTGCTGCATTCTGAACTAATTGAAGCTTGTTTATGCACCTATTTGAACAACCAGACAGTAAAGCGTTGCAATAGTCCAACCTTGAGGTGATAAAAGCATGAACTAGTTTTTCTGCATCATTTAGTGTCAATATATTCCTTAACTTGGAAATATTTCTGAGGTGAAAGAATGGTATCCTGGTGATATTGTCTACATGAGCTTCAAATGAAAGACTAGAATCTATGATCACACCGAGGTCTTTTACTGTTGCACTAGATTGAACAGAAAGGCCATCTAAATTACAGTGTGGTCTAAAATCTTGCTTCTAGCTGCATGTGGTCCTATGACTAGAACTTCTGTCAGGATTAAGCAGAAGGAAGTTAGTTAGCATCTAGTCTCTTATATCCTTTACACATTGCTCAACTTTAGCAAGCTGGTTTCTCTCATCTGGTTTTGCTGAGACGTATAACTGTGTGTCGTCAGCATAAAAGTGAAAATTAATATCATGCTTACGGATTATGTTGCCCAGAGGAAGCATGTAAAGGGAAAAAATCAGTGGGCCTAAAACCGAACCCTGTGTGACACCGAACTCCACTAGTGAACATGCAGAATAATCACCATTTAAATCTACATACTGATAACGACCAGTCAAATAGGATCTGAGCCAGGAGAGGGCTGTTCCCTTAATTCCTACTACATTTTCTAATCTGTGAAGGAGAATGCTATGATCAATTGTGTCAAAAGCTGCACTGAGGTCGAGTAACACAAGCATAGTTACGCAACCCTGATCAGAGGCCAATAGGAGGTCATTTACTACTTTAACGAGTGCTGTTTCTGTGCTGTGATGAGGCCTAAATCCTGACTGATACAGTTCATGTATGTTATTTCTTTGTAGATATGAGCATAGCTGCTCCGCAACTATCTTTTCGAGAATCTTAGAGATAAAGGGGAGGTTTGATATCGGCCTGTAATTAGACAGCTGACCGGGGTCGAGGTCAGACTTCGTAATTATCGGTTTAATAACTCTTAATAATACATGATACTGACAAGCAGCCTACATCCTATGATCGAAGTAGGCGTGGCGGATCGTAAGACGCTAGCAGTTCACTCAGATACTGTGGCGTGAGACCATTTAATGCTTTATACGTCAATAGTAGTATTTTTAAATGGATGTGAAATTTCACAGGGAGCCAATGCAGTGTAGATAAGATACGTGTAGATAGTGTAGATAAGACATGCTCGTATCTTCTGGTTCTCGTGAGGACTCTCGCTGCTGCATTCTGGACTAACTGAAGCTTGTTTATGCACCTAGTTGAACAACCAGACAGTAAGGCATTACAATAGTCCAACCTAGTGGTGATAAAAGCATTAACTAGTTTTTCTGAATCCTATAGCATCCTTTTTCCTGCATTCTGTGACAGTATATTTCTTATCTTGGCAATATTTCTGATAATATTATCCTGGTAATATTATCTACATGTGCTTCAAATGAAAGGCTGGGATCTATAATCACACCGAGGTCTTTCCCTGTTGCACTTGATGGAACAGGAAGGCCATTTAAAGTTACAGTGTGATCAGAAAGCTGCACTGAGGTCAAATAACACAAGTATAGTAACGCAGCCCTGATCAGAGGCCAATAGGTAATTTACTACTTTAACAAGTGCTGTCTCTGTGCTGCGATGAGGCCTAAATCCTGACTGATACAATTAGTTTATGCCATTCCTATGTAGATATGAACATTTGCTGTGTTATTATCTTTTCCAGGATCTTAGAGATAAAGGGGAGGTTTGATCTCGGCCTGTAATTGGACAGCTGACAAGGGTCTACTGCTAATTTAAAGGATTTGGGAACATTTCCACTACCGGATGAAAAGTTAATTATTTTCAACTGTGGTTCTGTTTTTACTGGTACTATCTGCTTGAGAAAATGTGTCGGTATAGGATCTAATTCACAGGTTGACGATTTTGAAGAAGAGATGAGTGAAACTAGTTCACTCTCTTTAAGGAGAGAAAAGTATTCTAGGTTCTGATATTGTGTGGATAGTTTATCATCTGTATAACTTACAGTAAATTGTCAGGTTTCAAAGCCAAATTTTTTTTGCCTAATATTTATGATTTTGTTATTGAAAAAGTTCATGAAGTCCTCACTACTGCATGATGTGGAGATTTCTGCAGTGGTCTTGTTTCTTAATTGTTGGTACCCTTCGGTCAATGAAAGAAAAACTCACAATGGTCACAGAAATAACCTTAATCTGACAAAAGTAATAATAAATAAGAATTCTATGTATGTTAACCAATGAAAGTCAGACATTGCTTTTCAACCATGCTTCAACGGAATTATAAAAAAAAAAGAACTCATGGAACAGGCCTGGACAAAAATGATGGTAGCCCTAACTTAATAGTTTGTTGCACAACCTTTTGAGGCAATCACTGCAATCAAACGATTCCTGTAACTGTCAATGAGACTTCTGCACCTTTCTGCAGGTATTTTGGCGCACTCCTCATGAGCAAGCTGCTCCAGTTGTTTCCGGTTTGAAGGGCGCCTTTTCCAGACAGCATGTTTCAGCTCCTTCCAAAGATGCTCAATAGGATTGAGGTCAGGACTCATAGAAGGCCACTTTAGAATAGTCCTATGTTTTCCTCTTAGCCATTCTTGGGTGTTTTTAGCTGTGTGTTTTGGGTCATTGTCCTGTTGCAAGACCGATGACCTGCGACTGAGACCCAGCTTTCTGACACTGGCCAGCACATTTCTCTCTAGAATCCCTTGATAGTCTTGAGATTTCATTGTACCCTGCACAGATTCAAGACACCCTGTGCCAGATGCAGCAAAGCAGCCCCAGAACATAACAGAGCCTCCTCCATGTTTCACAGTAGGGACAGTGTTCTTTTCTTGATATGCTTCATTTTTCTGTTTGTGAACATAGAGCTGATGCGCCTTGGCAAAAAGTTCAATTTTTGTCTCATCTGTCCATAGGACATTCTCCCAGAAGCTTTGTGGCTTGTCCACATGTAGTTTGGCATATTCCAGTCTGGCTTTTTTATGATTTGTTTTCAACAATGTTGTCCTCCTTGGTCGTCTCTCATGTAGTCCACTTTGGCTCAAACAACGATGGATGGTGCGATCTGACACTGATGTTCCTTGAGCATGTCACCTTGGATCTCCTTAGAAGTCTTTCTGGGCTCTTTTGTTACCATTCGGATTATCCGTCTCTTTGATTTGTCATCAATTTTCCTCCTGTGGCCACGTCCAGGGAGGTTGGCTACAGTCCCATGGATCTTAAATTTCTGAATAATATGTGCAACTGTAGTCACAGGAACATCTAGCTGCTTGGAAATGGTCTTATAGCCTTATAGCTTGTCTATAATTTTCTTTCGAATCTCCTGAGACAACTCTTTCCTTCGCTTCCTCTGGTCCATGTTGAGTGTGGTACATACCATGTCACCAAACAACACAGTGACTACCTGGAGCCCTATATATAGGCCCACTGACTGATTACAAGATTGTAGACACCTGTGATGCTAATTAGTGGACACACCTTGAATTAACATGTCACTTTGGTCACATTATTTTCAGTATTTTCTAGGGGTACCATCATTTTTGTCCAGGCCTGTTCCATGAGTTTATTTTTTAAAAATAATTCTGTTGAAGCATGGTTCAAAAGCAATGTCTGACTTTCATTGGTTAACATTCATAGAATTTTTATTTATTATTACTTTTGTCAGATTAAAGTTATTTCTGTGACCATTATGAGTTTTACTTTCATTGACCGAAGGGTACCAACAATTTTGTCCACGTGTGTATTTCTACTGAATTGATAACGTGGGGAGGCACAGCTACGCTGTTCTACAGGTAGAGTATATACTAAGAGATGATGATCTATGATATCATCACTTTGAGGTAGAATGTCTATATTAGAGACATCTATACCATGGGCTATAATTAAATCTAGCGTATGATTAAAGCGGTGAGTTGGTCTATTTATATTTTGTTTAACCCCAAAGGAATTTATCAAATCTATAAATGCGAGTGCTAAAGCGTTGTTAGCATCGTCTACATGAATGTTAAAGTCAGCACTTTGTCAGAGTTAACCAATAGGTCTGATAGCAGATGTCCAAACTCTTTAAGAAAATCGACATATGGCCCTGGGGGTCTGTACACGGTGGCCAGAACAAAATGTAGCAAGGGTTTATTATGTATTTCGCTGAGTGCAACATTAATGATAAGCACTTCAAACGAGTTGAACTTGGGCCTTGTTTTCTGAGTAACAGTGAGAACATCACTGTAGATAGTTGCGACACCACCACCACGACCAGTTTGACGGGGTTCGTGCTTATAGAAATATCCTGACGGAGTAGACTCATTTAAACCAATATATTCATTTGGTCTGAGCCAGGTTTCAGTAAGGCAGAGTGCGTCAAGACAGCAATCTGAGATAATTTCATTAACAATCAGTGCTTTAGGTGCAAAGGATCTGATGTTGAGAAGCCCAAACTTTAGGGGTATATTTTGATTACTTATTTGGCCTTTTTCTGGTTTTATAGTTATTAGATTGTTTCGAGCGATTTTAACAAATTTATTCTTTTTTCTCACTATTCGGGGAACAGACACAGTTTCTATAGGACAAGCTATGTGTGCGCATCTACCAGTATGCTCTCACTGAGGAGAGCAAACCTGTTGGACACGTGAAGCGCAGAAGAGGTGTGCTCAAACTACATTAACATATGAGTGCAGAAGAGGTGTGCTCAGGTGGGCTAGCCTTAGCGTTAGCTTTGGCTGAATGAGTATGGTTATCTCCGCCTGCGGCACCCAGACTTTCCGCTACGGGATAACACTGCTCTCACGCTCTCTAATCCTCTCTAAAGTCTGGATGCACTCCTCTAATGCTGATATCTTCTCCGTCAGAGTGCTAACTAACACACACATATCACAAGTAAAATTATCACTAATGACGGAGGAAGAATGACTAAACATCCTGCACTCCACACACTGAACAAGCTGAATATTATTCATTATAACGTACCTGAGTCGGAGTTTAATTGTTTGGTGAGGGATTCTTCTTGTTGTTCTTAGATGAGAAGATACGTGCATTCTCTGAAAAAGCGCAAAAAAAGGCAAAAGTCCAGTAGTATGAGAACGTAAAACTAGTTAATAATGTTATTTGGTATAAACGGAAAAGGCAGTATAATTTAAACGCTGATACAAACAAACGAGAAACTTTCGCGGTAACAATACGAAAACAGAAAGCTACATCATAAAGTGTAATCCTTGCAAAGTGGTTACAGAGGCATTTCCCTAACTGCATGGAATCAAACCTGTCTTGGTCTTTCTGCCATTTTCTACTCTGCTCAAGAAACCTCAAGGCTTTTAAATGTCCTCCTCACTAATAGTCCTCCTCACTACTCCTAACAGTTTTTCACCTTAGGAACTCTGTTACGGGTTAAGATGCTTTATGAATATTTTTATCTTCACTAGGATATACTCTTTAAGAAGAATTTTGGGAAACGCTTACAATTATGAGAATTTATTTATACTTTTATACAAAGCAACTCTTTGCACTAAGAATTTTTATGAATACAGGGACTCCGTGGATTGATGTTTGTGCTGCGGTCCCATGGGTGCTCGATCAAACTGGGGAATTTGGAAGCCTGGTTGTAAGCCAAACTTTTGCACAGTGCCATAATAATGTTTTATTTTTTATTTTAAATTTTTGTTCATAAGAAGTAACTATGCATCAATGTTTGCTGAAAATATTGTAATTTTTTTCCATTTCCAAGAGAGACTGTGTTAACATCTTTTCAATTAAAAAAAATCACCAAAATCTGTTATTCAAGGGGTGCCTAAACTTTTGCATAAGACTGTATGTGACGGGATTGATCTGTGCGATGATCTTGATGGGGCCGATGAATCGGTGACTCAGCTTCTTGCAGGGCAGTCAAAGATGGATGTAGTGGAGAGCCAAACCTTTTGTCCAGGTGGGAAGATAGGAGTGTTTGCTCTCCTCACATCGGCAGTGAGATTTGTGCAAATTCTAAAGCTAAGACCAGGAGAGGATGCTGGCGCTGGCTGTTCGCCGCTTCTCCTGCTGCTGTGCTTCTTTTTTACCACTTTTACTGCTATTTTACTGCCATGTTTCTTTTGTTTGGAAAGTTTAGTATTTTTATGTTGTTTTTTTTCCTATTGGCTTTTTATATTGACTATTAGTAACCCTTAAGGGTGTTATCAGCTACGGTCTTTTTTTTAATCTAGTTTTTACTTTGAGTTTTTTTTTTTTTTTAGGGTAGTCTGGAAGTCTGGTTCTCTGCCTCTGTAGTTGTCTGGCTATCTCTGTGTTTGGCGGATAGCTAGCTCTGAAAGTTCTTCAGCTACCGGCATGGAGCTCAAGTACACTATCCCGTCATAACAATTATTCAATTCTAACCTGCATTGCTGCCATAAAAGGACTTCTGCACCGAGCACGCTATGTCCATAGAAGTTCTCAGCAAAAGTTTGTTTACCATCAACCAGTTTTTATACAAGATCATATTATGGACAAATGCTTGGATTTTATGTGCATAACAGAAACATGGCATCAACCTGAGGCTTTTTAGCATTAAATGAGGTGTGTCCTCCTGGTTATAGCTCCCTGGAGAAAGCCTGCAGCGCTGGACGTGGTGGTGGCTAAGCTGTATTATACTGACAGCAACTGGATCTGTGTCCCCTTCCTGTGCCTATGCTGTCTTCATTTGAATGCCTTGCATTTAAATGTAAAGTCTCTCTCCCCATGACAATACTGCTTATTTATCGACCCCCTAAACCAAATCCAGTGTTTATCTCATGACTATCTTTATCTCATGGTACATCTTTCTGTACCACGTCTTCCAACATAATTATACTTGGTGACTTTAATATTCATGTAGAGACCCCCCCCCCCCCCCCCCCCATTTGGCAGGTGACTGTTTGCATCTACTGGACTGCCTCAATCTTCAACAACATGTTTGGCATATCCAAAGAAACATGAACATGTTGTTGAACATTCCAGAGGGCATATCCTGGATCTGGTTATTACAAATTCTGTCCCTATTAGCAAACTTTTTGTGCATGATCTGGGGGTGTCTGACCACAATGTCATTTCAATGGAGCTGTCACTCCCTTGTTAACCCACAAAAGCAAAAGAGCAAATATGTTACAGAAATTTGAAAAAGATCAACCCAGACACTCTGAGCAAAGATCTTCAGAATCTCTCCTCTGTTGAATGTTCCTCCGAGTTAGTTGACTTTTACAACAAATTCCTCAGCAGTCTCCTCGATCTCCATGCTCCTGTCATACGTAGAACTGTCTGCTTCCAGTTCAGCCCCCTGGTATACGTGTGTTGTGGAAGATGACGACAGCTGGGCGTGTTCTTGAGCAACGTCTAGGCCTCAGGACTCGCTGTTCACAAACAAGTTTACAGAGAACATCAGAAGGCCTATGCAAGTGCGCTGAGAGCTGCATGATCACAGTTTTACTCCAATATCATTAAAAATAACTCTGGAAATTCGAAGCAACTGTTCTCTTTTATTAATCGCCTCCTGAAACCGCAATTTCAATCTCATCTGGAAACTACAGATATACATAACATCATTACTCTCTTCAGGAAAAAAGTGGATACCATCCGCTTGTCAATATCCAGTTCCCCTTCACTGCTTGACTTGATGGATGACCCACGGCCAGGGACTTTGCAACATTTCAGCTGTTTTTCTGATGTTTCATAGCAAGAGGTTGGGGTCATTATCAGAAAGATGAAACCATCAAATTGTGCTCTGGACCCTTTTCTGGCAGTTCTGGTTAAATCCAACCTCTGTGCTATAATTATCAGATATGATTACCAGGATTATAAATCACTCTCTCCAGTCTGGCTATGTTCCCCCTTCACTGAAAACTGCTGTCATCAGGCCATTTCTTAAGAAATCCACCTTAGATCCAGAAGAGCTTGCAAACTACAGACCTATTTCTAACCTCCCTTTCCTTTCAAAGGTTCAGGAAAAACTTGTTGCTGCACAGCTTCAGTCTCATCTAAAACAAAATGATTTGTTTGAGAAATTCCAGTCTGGTTTCAACCCTGCCACAGCGTGGAAACAGCTCTGGTTAGAGTCATGAATGACCTGCTGATGTCGGCTGATGCTCCGACTCTGTTTACAACTGGCTCTCATCTTATCTTGCTAGAAGAACAGAGCATGTTGCCCTGGGAGACGTTAAATCCACTACACACAGTGTTACCTGTGGCGTTCCTCAGGGCTCAGTGCTCAGCCCCATGTTGTTTATATTGTATATGCTTCCTCTGGGCTGTGTCATCAGCCGGCACAAAATTTTATTTCATTGCTATGCTGATGATACTCAGCTTTACCTCAGGATAAAGTCAACTTCCTCATCTACTCCACCATCATCCACTTTGACCATCTGTTTGGAGGAGGTAAAGTCATGGATGAAGCAAAATCTCCTGCAGCTGAACAGCTCTAGGATTGAAGCTATTTTAATAGGCACCACACACCAGGTTAGGACATCTAACATCACTAGCATAGTAATGTTAGATGTCCTATCCCTTGATTTTTATCCGCTACTACGTGCAGCTCTAAAGGACTCCCAGGTGTGAAGACTCAGCGGTAAAAGCCAGCAAACGCATACCGTGGTAAAAGTAGAATACCGCTTGTCTACCATCTGTATAGCTATATAGTCTACTTCTTCCTCCATGAAAACATGTTCTGAAGTGTAAACCAAGCCATATTATAGAAAAATATAATGACTCAATGATTAAAATGCTTACAGAAATTAGAAAGCCTTCAGTTGCTGCAAAGAGAAACTAAAAAAAAAAAAAGTAAATGAATCGTGCACGTGCTGATTTGATTTCTTTTCTAAATATTTTGATTGCTTTTATATTCAATATATGATTGTTTTATACATTCAATTTTATATGATTTTAGTGTTGGAAATTGTTAATATTGTTAATATTTTTGTGTGGCATTTACATTATTTTGCAATATGTAAGTTTGCCTTCGAAATTGATCAAATTTGTATTCCGAGGTACCACCGTATAAGTAGGGCCAAAAAAACTCATTAAAATGAAAACAAATAAAAACAAAAAGAAATAATCCTGATTAAAATATCTAAAACAAATGTCAGAATCAGTTTTTTCAGAGTAGTCTCTGTCGGCTGGGAAACGGAATTAGAAATAAAAGCTACAGGCATTAAAAATATAATTGCTTTACAGTATGGAATAATGAGAACCCATTTGCCAAATGACCTTTTCTTTGTTTGTTTTCAGCCCAGTCATTGTGGAGATCCCACATTTTGGCTCAATATGTGGAAAGGAGCGTGAGTTGATTGTACTGCGCAGCGATAATGGTGATACGTGGAAGGAGCATCACTACGACTGCTGTGCAGAAGATCTCATTGCTTTGCTGAATGGCATGAACGAAGGTAAATGAAATTGAGATAAACAACGAATACTGTTATTTACAATAAACATATACAGTCTTTTGCATAATTGCATAGTTTCTTTTTACATCATAAATTGAACAAAGACAAAAAATAAAAACATTATTGTGGCACTGTGCAAAGGTTTGGGCTCACGGATTACATAAATTGTCTGAATAATGGATTACATTTTTGAAAGTATAACTACACACGTGGACAAAATTGTTGGTACCCTTCGGTCAATGAAAGAAAAACTCACAATGGTCACAGAAATAACTTTAATCTGACAAAAGTAATAATGAATAAGAATTCTATGAATGTTAACAAATGAAAGTCAGACATTGCTTTTCAACCATGCTTCAACGAAATTATAAAAAAAAATAAACTCATGGAACAGGCCTGGACAAAAATTATGGTAACCCTAGAAAATACTGAAAATAATGTGACCAAAAAGACATATTAATTCAAGGTGTGTCCACTAATTAGCATTGTAGGTGTCTACAATCTTGTAATCAGTCAGTGGGCCTATATATAGGGCTCCAGGTAGTCACTGTGTTGTTTGGTGACATGGCATGTATCACACTCAACATGGACCAGAGGAAGTGAAGGAAAGAGTTGTCTCAGGAGATTCTAAAGAAAATTATAGACAAGCATGTTAAAGGTAAAGGCTATAAGACCATTTCCAAGCAACTATATGTTCCTGTGACTACAGTTGCACATATTATTCAGAAATTTAAGATCCATGGGACTGTACCCAACTTCTGTGGACATGGCCGCAGGCGAAAAAATTGATGACAAATCAAAGAGACGGATAATCCGAATGGTAACAAAAGAGCCCAGAAAGACTTCTAAAGAGATCCAAGGTGAACTTCATGCTCAAGGAACATCAGTGTCGGATCGCACCATCCGTCGTTGTTTGAGCCAAAGTGGACTACATGGAAGACGACCAAGGAGGACACCATTGTTGAAAACAAATCATAAAAAATCCAGACTGGAATATGCCAAACTACATGTTGACAAGCCACAAAGCTTCTGAGAGAATGTCCTATGGACAGATGAGACAAAAATGGAACTTTTTGCCAAGGCACATCAGCTCTATGTTCACAGATGGAAAAATGAAGCATATCAAGAAAAGAACACTGTCCCTACTGTGAAACATGGAGGAGGCTCTGTTATGTTCTGGGGCTGCTTTGTTGCATCTGGCACAGTGTGTCTTGAATCTGTGCAGGGTACAATGGAATCTCAAGACTATCAAGGGATTCTAGAGAGAAATGTGCTGGCCAGTGTCAGAAAGCTGGGTCTCAGTCGCAGGTCATGGGTCTTGCAACAGGACAGTGACCCAAAACACAGCTGAAAACACCCAAGAATTGCTAAGAGGAAAACATTGGACTATTCTAAAGTGGCCTTCTATGAGTCCTGACCTCAATCCTATTGAGCATCTTTGGAAGGAGCTGAAACATGCTGTCTGGAAAAGGCGCCCTTCAAACCGGAAACAACTGGAGCAGCTTGCTCATGAGGAGTGGGCCAAAATACCTGCAGAGAGGTGCAGAAGTCTCATTGACAGTTACAGGAATTGTTTGATTGCAGTGATTGCCTCAAAAGGTTGTGCAACAAACTATTAAGTTAGGGGTACCATCATTTTTGTCCAGGCCTGTTCCATGAGTTTATTTTTTTTTTATAATTTCGTTGAAGCATGGTTGAAAAGCAATGTCTGACTTTCATTTGTTAACATTCATAGAATTCTTATTCATTATTACTTTTGTCAGATTAAAGTTATTTCTGTGACTATTGTGAGTATTTCTTTCATTGACCGAAGGGTACCAACAATTTTGTCCACGTGCGTAAATAACTGAGTACATAAATATACCTAACATGTTAGATTACTCATTACATCAAAAAAGTAATACAAATACTTTGTCACGTGTCACACCCAACACTGGTCTCAAGTGCTATTTTAATTTTCCCAAGATACTGAATTTTGGGTTTTCATTAGCTGTAAGCCATAATCTTCAAAATTATTGGCTTGAAATATATCCGTTTGTGTGTAATGAATCTATATAATATGGGTTTTAGTTTTTGGAAATACAGTTTTTTTTTTCATTAGCTGTAAACAAACCAATAAAAATCCCCCAAATTATGTTTTTTAAGTTGTGCTTGCACCATCTACAAATCTAACATTACTGTATCAGGTATGTATATGTTGTAATTTTTATTTTGATTAGTGTATGTTTTTTTTTTTAGAACTGGATAGCCCTGTCGAGCTGGAGAAGAAGCATATCTGCCGAATCATTACTAAAGACTTCCCACAATACTTTGCAGTTGTGTCTCGTATTAAACAGGAGAGCGACTACATGGGTCCAGAGGGTGGAGTGTTAACCAGTAAATCTGTTCCAATGGTGAGGGCTGCCTTTCCTCCTGGAGCACTCACCAAGAAGATACGTGTTGGCTTACAGGTACACATACAACACCATTAATGTACATTCACTTTGTGGCTGTAAGATCAAAGATAGTCACAATATTCATCTAATCAGATATCTTGTTTCGCATTATTTAGACTGCATACAGTAGCTAGACGAGGGGAATGTCTATTATCGCCACAAAACGACAGCGGCCAAAATAAATCAGTCGCATTTAAAAGTAATTCGTGAAAAGACCGCCAGGTGGCGCAAAGTGACATTTTTCGTCGTCTTGGTTTTAAAATATAATTAAGTCAGAAAAAAGTCCAAACAATATGTTGTATCGAATAAATACTACAGTGATGGTAATTTCCACATCTGTGTATTTTATACAACAAACATGAAAAACCTGAACCAGAGCTATTGATATTTACTGTACAATAATGAGTAAAAAACAAAACAAAACATTGAAGTTGGACATTGAAACACATGAAAAACATTAAAAAAAATTAACTATTATATATCCTATTTCTGTTTGTATCTGTTTATTGTCATTTAAAAAAATACATTTTATACATGTCACCTGACCGAGGTGCATAATGGGAAATGATGTTTAAACAAAAGGAACTACAACCAAATCTCTGGGCGCTAGGCGCCCTCTAGGGGTTACCCCTGACAGTACACCCCCTCAAAGGGCGCAACTCCGGGGCACCACAGGAGGTCCAGGGCATCCCCCCTAGGGTCCAATGTCCGCCCCTCTCACCCAGAGGCTGGCACCTATGTCCGGCGGGCCCGATGGCCTGATGCCCCCGTTGCAATAGGCATGAAGGCGGCGGCGGAGGAAGAGGAAGCTCACTGTCATCAATGGCGCATGACGGCGGCGGCGGAGGAAGAGGAAGCTCGCTGTCCTCAACGACGCATGACGGCGGCGGCGGAGGAAGAGGAAGCAGCTCGCTATCCTCGGCGGCGCATGAAGGCGGCGGCGCAGGAAGAGGAAGCTCGCTGACAGTGGAAGGCACTGTGCAGCGGCGGAAGCGCGCCCTCCTCTTCGTTGCGGTGCAGCGGCGGTAGCTTTCTGTGCTCGGTGGCGCGGTGGAGCGGCGACAGCTCGCTGTCCTGGACAAAGCAGCTACGCGGCTTGGGAATCCGCTCGGCTTCCGCGCCGGCTCCCCACAACGCATACATCGTTGCCCCCCCCCCAAAATAATCTCCTGGGGGAAGGGCTCCTCTGCTATGCCTCTTGTACGTTCTTGCATTCTGTCATGAATTGTGGTGCGAGGCATAAATGCAGAGAATCCAGGTGTTATCGGAAACTATGTATTTATTGAAACCAACGGTCAGGGAAATTAAGCAAAAACAAATACTTTAATAATAAAACGAAACTAAAACACGTATAGAGGAAATGGGAGACACAAACTAAACTTACAGACATTAACGGGGTGTAAATCAACAGATGCAAGACGCTAAACTGAACTAAAACAAACCATTTATAATAAAACTAATGAGCAACTCAGTTCAGGTGAGCGCTCACGTCACCTGACCGCGGTGCATAATGGGAAATTAAGTTTAAACAAAAGGAACTACAACCAAATCTCTGGGCGCTAGGCGCCCTCTAGGGGTTACCCCTGACAAGTGGTCTGAGCACCACCTCTCTCTTCTCTGAATACGCTGTGTTCATGGGGGCGGGGCTAAGAAACACGCATCTCGGTTTATTAATCCACGCGTTCGGTTTAGGTTTAGTATTCAGTGTGCACCGTATGTTCGGTTTGTGTATCTGTTATGTTACAGTTATGTTATAACACTCAGAAAGAACTTTTATTTGAGGTAAAGTGACTGATGTGCCTAACGTTTGTCAGCAGAACCTCTGTTTCACTGAATAATCCACGACTTTTCATGAATATGTAAGACCTATTGACACCTCTTGGGTGACGTCCCCCCGCCACACACACACCAAAACACACAGAAAGCAGACCAAACATCATCAGCACGTCCCTCCCCCAAACAGCGCAGCAATGAGCATTTACATAAATCACTGATCAATAGCTCGTCATATCAGTTAATTCATACAGATGTACCTGTTTTACATGGAAATTTACAGGCTTGATACTGAATGATTTACTCTGATAAAGAGCCGTATAAGAACAGTGGCAGCTGCACACCTATAATAAATGCAGGATTATTATTTATAATCTAAATAAAAATGCTTGTCTAAACGTGGGCTTTTGTTATTTACTACAATATTTGTTAATTTCATTTAAATGAGGTTTGGGCTGTGTGATATTGAGCATCGTGATCCTCCTCTTTAACTCCCTACGTATAGTCTAATCATCGCTCAGCTGCAGACACAAAGTTTTCAGAGCGCACCGGCAGAAGTAGACTAATGATTATTAATGCGTTGGGAAAAACAATAAGGAGACTAACTCTGATCATTTTAATAATTCATTGATAAATTGGTGATTGGTGAAACTTTTTCTGATGAGTCTGTTTTCTGGCTACGCTAGTATTACACATGATATAATCTAAAGGCTAGTGTAACGGTTTCGACCCAATGTTGCACGAGCAGCATCATAAAGCATGGACACGAGGCGAGGTCTTTTATTTAGGAAAAATGGGGAAGGAAAGGGTTAAAGGAGCGAGGATGGAAAGAGAGGGAAAGGAATGAAAGTGCACGTGCTGGGCTGGTTGGCAATGCGGGCACAGGCTGGTGAGCGGTGATGAGCGAAGGTGCCGCGGGAGCTTGAGCAGCTTGTTCACGCGCTGTCGTCTCATCGCATTCCACTCTCCTTAGTAAACTCAACCGCGCGCTGCTTTTTAAAGTCCAGTTTCCCCAACAGACCCCGAGATACACTCCCTACTGTGTTTCATAGCGCGGGGAGAGGCTCGGGATCATTAGCGCCGATAGCTCACCAGCCGTGCCCATGCACACCTGCAGAATGAGAGGCCGCCTACCTAGTGAGCTTCGGAGTGAGTGAGGAGCGATATTGATTTAGCTCAGCCTCAGGTCACATGCTTTTCAAAAATGTACCTGTCTACATAGACACTCGTTTGTCCGGGGCCCCGCGTACACAAACACAAATGAACGTAATACAGTTTAGATTTTTTTAAATTGCAAATAAATTATATTAAGTAATACAGCGGAATATTGTGACTAAATGACTTTATTTCATTATTAAAATAAATAATTATTATGTTAAATAATTACATGTTAATGGAGCATTCTTCTCTGCCTAACTTTAAGGGGGGCGGCGCCCCTGTGCCCAGTATTGACCAGCCGCCACTGACTGTGATTGTAAATTCGTTTAATGTTTCACTTGTATTTCATAATGTTTTGTCAGCGGTGGTACAGTGCAAGGGGGGTCATTATTTATTAAAGAAAATTATGATGATCATAACCGCCTACTGCATTTCATTCTTATAAATACCGCAAAAACACAAGCGTGGCTGAATGACAACGACATCTGCTGATGCAATAGCACGTCCTGACAATGTTTTAATTTTATGGTCATTCAGTTTCATTTATTTCAGTTAATAAATCTACTACAAATTTAAAGAACACAAAATATAAGATGACACAAAAACCTTTTTTGAAAGAAAGAAAACTTTTCTAATTGCACATGTAAAGGCTCACTGTGTTAATGTTTACTTTGCTTAAATTTGATACTAATAAAATTTTATTCGACATTTGTACTGTAATTTTAGTACTGTGACTGTGAATTCCGTTTAACTACAATGTTACACTTGATTTTATCCCCTACTACGTGCAGCTCTATAGGAGCTGCGACTCATTAATCCGTGAGAGAATGAACTAAGGTCTGACTCATCGGTCTATAGTTATATAGCGCCACTCAGCGGTAAAAGCCAGCAAACGTACAAACCCAAATACTGTCGCCGTGAGGCGCAACGGTGAAACTAAAATACCGCTCGTCTACCCTCTGTATAAAAGAGAGTGGTGCACTCTTCCCCTTCAAAATCTATTTATTTGCCTATGTAATTTTTGTATGTTTCATTTGTTTGGTGAGTCATTCTTTAATTTGGGGTATGTTCTATGTATACAGTGGGAATTAAAAGTATGTGAACCTGGAATTTCATAGTTTTCTTTAATTTGTCATAAAATCTGATCTGATCTTCATCTAAGTCATGGGCATTGGCAAATATAATGTGTCTAAAATAATAACACAAAAAATTCTAATCTTTCATGTCTTTATTGAACACACTCATTCAACATTCAAATTGGCAGGAAATAGTAAGTGAACCCTTGGAATTAATAACTGGTTGAACCCTCGCCTTGGCAGCCTGACCACCTCTTGCTCTACTATTATCTCTCTGGGTCTGGGTTTCATAGCAGAATCAGTTATAGCATCCAGCTTGAAGGACCATTAATTTTTGGCTAAATGCACTCGTTCTATTACATTGCCAATCACTTCTGAGGTTTTATTAACCAAAGTAAAATCCAGGACCCAAAAGAGAAATGAAGAGCAAGAGTCAGTGATTGAATTAATGGAATTTCTTTAAATATATAAAAAATAATACTGAATAAGGAAAACAAATAAACATTCAAATATATACATAGAAATCAGATATAATACAACAGATATTAAATTATAATATTCAGATTTCCAATTACTGTCTGAAGTTGGTTCAAACGAAAATGCAGCAATCAAGTACTGTCCAAGAATGTAAACAGTCCCAGATATTTGCAAGTTCCTTATCTGTTTAAGATAACTGGGAGTGAGTCGTGTCTTTGGCTTGGAGATGTCCCGTGGCGATGGTGATCCGAGGAATATGAATTGAATATGTGACAACGTTAGTGTTTTTAGGAGAGCCTGTGTCCGTGTGCATGTGTTAATAGTCAGTGACGCACACTAATAATCCTCAGAAAGGGGGAGACATCCACAGGTGACTTGCCATGACACCCATCAGCTGTTTGTCGACATAAATGCACAAGGTAGACTAACTTGCTTTAACGAATTTCTCTGGGTAATTTAACTATAGTTACAAGAAAATCGCGAAGATAGCAGCTTTACGCGCAGCCATTGCCCAGGAAAGGCCACCTTCCTTTCCTCCGCTCGTCTCTGACTAAGCCATGCCCCCCTCATCACCTCTAAATGTTGAATGGATAGCTGTTTCAGACTGATCTCAGTACAGCTCTTCCATTAAAGAACAAAAACAAAACCAGACTTTTTTTTATTTATTTTTTTTTATTTTTTTACATATGAGGACATGTATACTAGGTTGGACAATAAGGAGGGAGAGATGGATCTGTACAGGTTGACAAGGCAAATAGATAAAGATGGGAAGGATATGCAGCAGGTTAGAGTGATTAAATATAGGAATGGAAAAACTGACAGGTGCCAGGAGGGTGATGGGAAGATGGAAGGAGCACTTTGAAGAGTTTATGAATGAGAAAAATTAAAGAGAACGAAGAGTAGAAGAGTTGACTGTAGTGGAGCAGGAAGTAGCAAAAATCAGTAAGAGTGAAGTGAAGAGGGCATAAGAGGATGAAGAGTTGGTCCTGATCACATACTTGGTGTGGAAGTGCTTAGGAGACATGGCAGTGGAGTTTTTAACTAGTCTGTTTAACAAGATTTTGGAGAGTGAGAGGATCCCAGAGGAATGCATAAAGGATTGGCTTTGAGCCCCTTCTTTTTGCTATGGTAATGAACAGTATGACAGATGAGGTTAGACAGGAGTCTCCATGGACTATGATGTTTGCAGATGACATTATGCTTTGTAGCGAGAGTAGGGAACAGGTGGAAGAAAATCTAGAGGTGAAAGTATGCTCTGGAAAGCAGAGGAATCAATGTTAGTCGTAGCAAAACAGAATACATTTGTGTGAATGAGAAGGACCCAAGTGGAACGGTGAGGCTACAGGAAGCAAATTCTTGTGCAGAGCAAACTCACATTTTATGACAAATGCATTATTTTTGTTTTTATTATCTTTGTTCTTGAGCCAAGAGATGAAGTAGGAAACACGTTTTGGTGGTTAGCAACTATCAGGGGGGTTGTGAAACTGCCTTCTACCTTATTCAAGGAAGTTGCTTGCTGATTTACACCGTTTGAGGAAGCCATCTGGATTTCCTCTTTTGACCGGGTCAAGCTGCCAGCTCTTTTGTATCACCGAGAGAGATAACGTTGTCAGCATGGCACTATTTGCTGAAAGTGACAGATTCACGGCTCCCTTTGAGGTGGCATGTTAGTCCCTACATAGTGATATGTGATATGTAAGAATAGATTGGGGCAAGGTCCGAGAGGGGGGGTGACTGACCATTCAGCAGCCTCACAGCAGTAGGAAAAAGGCTGTGGGACAGTCTGGTGGTTCTGGCCTATATGGACCTGTGGGCAGTAGCTGGATCAAGTGATGTGCAGGGTGATACTGATCTCACAGGAAGTTATGCACTTGACAAAGGTAGTGTGTAGTGTAAATTGTGCTTATCTCTGAGAGACTAGTCCTGATAATTTTCCCCACTGCTTTCACCACCCACTGCAGTACCTGTTTCTCCACCCTAGCGCAGCTGGAAAACCACACCAAGAGTCCATATTTCAGCACACTCTCTATAGCACAATGGTTATCAGAAGCTGCTGAGAAAGATTAATTCTTCTCAGTTTCCTCAGGTAAAAGAAGCACTGCTGGGCCTTTCCTATGGCAAAGGTGGTATTGCCTCATGTTAGGTCCTCTGTCACACTTAGGCCAAGAAATTTAAAGCTGGTAACCCTCTCTACCGTCCCATTTCCAATAGTAAGTGGTAAGTTGATGGTCTTTGTCCACAATCCACAATAATTTCCCTGGTATTCTTGATATCGAAGGCAAGGGTGTGGCTATCACACCAAGCTGCCATATGTTCCACCTCCCTTCTATATGAGGATTTATCATTGTCAGTGATGAGGCCTACCACCCTACCACCACGTCATCAACAAATTTGTAATTAGAAGGATGGGAGGTGCAGTGGTCACTCTACACACTCTACTCTAGTCAAGTCAAGTCAATTTTATTTATATAGCGCTTTTAACAATTGACATTGTCACAAAGCAGCTTTACACAATAAAAGAAGTAAGTTTGTACGCAATGTGTATGAATCAAAATGATAAGATTGTCCCTGATGAGCAAGCCGAGGGCGACGGTGACAAGGAAAACCTCCCTGAGATGGTAATAGGAAGAAACCTTGAGAGGAACCAGACTCAACAGGCAACCCATCCTCATCTGGGTGATAACGGATAGCAGGGATTGATCAGCATAATAATGTGTACTGGAAGTTCAGTATAACAAGAGATGTGTTTAAAATTAAAATTAAAAGTAGTCCAGTTTGTTCCTGGAGGCTCAGGTAGACTGTAGGAGATTCCAGTCCTGAGCTATCGAACAACTGAAGTCACAGGTCCCCAGAGCATCAATCGATGACAGGACAGTCTTCATGGAAACCATCCCCAGCCACCACACAAATCCAGGCAGACCACACGGGGCATCCATGCGACGAGCTCTCCAACCAGAAGCAGGACTCCAGGACAGGTTAGACGGGTCTAGAGGGCAGAGGGATCTGGATCACTGGCAACTCAGGAGTGACATGTATAGCTCGACAGAGAGACAGGGAGAGGGAAAGGAGAGAGGGAGAGAGAGAGAGAGGAGAGAGCAGAAGAGGAGAGAACAGAAAATAAGGAGAGATGGCAGTTAGGTATGGTCACAGCTAACATGTATAAGGTGAATGTATATTTAGTGCAAAGTGCAAGCAGGGACTCCGGCAGGACTAACTATAACAGCATAACTAAAAGGGAAAGCCAGAAGGAAACACAGACATGAGGGCTCCTTGTGATGTAAAGCAACCAATCACCACAACGTCAACAAACCTGAGTGATCAATGAGAGTGGGGAAGACAGCATCTAAACATACCAGTTCACCAGAATACTCTACGTCCATGAGTCCCCCAGATCTGCTCCTTTACCTAAGGTTAATCTATTTACAAAAATGCTTGGCTAAATAAATAGGTTTTTAGCCTAGACTTAAACACTGAGACTGTGTCTGAGTCCCGAACATTAATGGGAAGACTATTCCATAACTTTGGAGCTTTGTAAGAAAAAGATCTGCCCCCTGCTGTAGTTTTAATAATATGTGGTACTGACAGGCAGCCTGCATTCTTTGATGGAAGTAGGTGTGGCGGATCGTGAGACACTAGCAGTTCACTCAAATATTGTGGCGCGAGACCATTTAGTGCTTTAAATGTCAAAAGTAGTATCTTAAAATCGATGCGAAATTTCACAGGGAGCCAATGCAGTGTAGATAAGATAGGGGACATGTGCTCGCATCTTCTGGTTTTAGTGAGGACTCTTGCTGCTGCATTCTGTATTAACTGAAGCTTGTTTATACACCTAGTTGAACAACCAGACAGTAAGGCGTTACAATAGTCCAACCTAGAGGTGACAAAGGCATGAACTAGTTTTTCTGCATCATTTAGTGACAATATGTTTCTAATCTTGGCAATATTTCTAAGGTGAAAGAAAGCTATCCTGGTGATAGTATCTACATGTGCTTCAAACGAAAGGCTGGAATCTATAATCACACCAAGGTCTTTTACTGTTGCATTTGATGGAACAGAAAGGCCATCTAAAGTTACAGTGTGATCAGAAAGCTTACTTCTAGCTACTTGTGGTCCTATGACCAGAACTTCTGTCTTATCAGGATTAAGCAGAAGAAAATTAATTAAAATCCAATCTCTTATGTCCTGCACACACTGCTCAATTTTAGCAAACTGGTTTTTCTTATCTGGTTTTGCTGAGACATATAATTGTGTGTCATCAGCATAACAATGAAAACTAATACCATGTTTACGAATTATGTTGCCCAGAGGAAGCATGTAAAGGGAGAAAAGCAGTGGGCCTAAAACTGAGCCCTGTGGAACACCAAACTCCACTTGAGAACATGAGGAATGGTCACCATCTAAATCTACAAACTGATAACGATCAGTCAAATAGGATCTGAGCCACAAGTGGGCAGTTCCCTTAATTCCTACTACCTTTTCTAATCTGTGAAAGAGAATACTATGATCAATGGTGTCAAAAGCTGCACTGAGGTCCAGTAACACAAGTATAGTGACGCAAGCCTGATCAGAGGTCAATAGGAGGTCGTTTACTACTTTAACAAGTGTTGTCTCTGTGCTGTGATGAGGCCTAAATCCTGACTGATACAGTTCATTTATGCTATTTCTGTGTAGATGTGAACATAGCTGCTGTGATACTACCTTTTCCAGAATCTTGGAGATAAAGGCAAGGTTTGATATCGGCCTGTAATTAGAAAGCTGACTGGGGTCAAGGTCAGGTTTCTTGATTAGGGGTTTAATAACGGCTAATTTAAAGGATTTGGGGACATACCCACTACTGAGTGAACAATTAATTACTTTCAACAAGGGTTCTATTATTGCTGGTACTATCTGTTTGAGAAAATGTGTCGGTATAGGATCTAATATACAGGTTGACGATTTTGAAGAAGAGATGAGTGAAATTAGTTCCCTCGCTTCAAGGGGAGTAAAGTATTCTAAGTTCTGATGTGATGTGGTTAGTTCATCTGAATTATTTAAATTGTCTGGTTTCAAAGCCTGAATTTTTTGCCTAATATTTATGATTTTGTTATTGAAAAAGTTCATGAAATCCTCACTACTGCATGATGTTGTTGTGGAGATTTCTGCAGTGGTCTTGTTTTTAGTTAATTTAGCTACGGTATTAAATAAAAATCTCGGGTTGTTTTTGTTATTTTCTATAAGAGTGGAGAGATACGTTGCTCTAGCATCACTGAAAGCTTTTTTATAGTTCAGGATGCTCTCCTTCCAAGCTATTTTGAATACTAACAATTTAGTTTGGCACTATTTACGTTCAAATTTTCGAGCGGTTTGTTTTAAAGCACGTGTGTGGTCATTATACCAAGGAGCGAGTTTCTTATCTCTAATCATTTTCCTTTTAACTGGAGCTACATTATCTAAGCTATAACGAAGTGCTGACTCTAGATATTCATTCGCCTGTTCGAGTTCTGTGAAGTCAGATGGCGATCCAATCAAAGTTGATAACTCTGGAAGATTATTGATAAATTATCAAAATTCAAATTTTATTTGTCACATACACAATCCTACACAGTACGATATGCAGTGAAATGCTTAGGCAACTGCCCTGACCTAAGAGAATAAAATAAAAATAAAATATAAAATATAGAATATAAAATGTAAAATGTAAGAATATAAAATATAAAATGTAAGTAAGTAAAGACTATACATTATACTATACATTAAGTGTACAAATGGAAAATATTGCAATGTGAATTGTAATTGTACAAGTAGAAAATAAAAATATTGAAATGGGGTGAACAAAAGGAACGGAATGTCCAGGGGTGTGCAAATATGCAGTAAAGTGATATGTTAAAGTGGCTTGTGTGCATATTTAAAGTGTCTTATGTGCATAATGCCCATGAGTGAGCAGGTGTGCAGTGAGGACTAGTGAGCGAATGTCCTGAATGTCCAGAGTGTCCAGAGTGAGTGCAGAAGCATGTGTGGATGTGCAAAATGGATCAGTACTGTGTGTTGTACTGATTAAGAGACCGTATCGCCTGCGGGAAGAAGCTCCTCCTCAGTCTCTCTGTGTTGGCCTTCAGGGAGCGGAATCGCTTTCCTGACCTCAACAGGGAGAACAGTCCATTGCTGGGGTGACTGAGGTCCTTCATGATCTTCCTGGCCTTGGTCCAGCACCGCTTGCTGTAGATCGAGTGCAGGTCAGGGAGCTCGGTGTGGATGATGCGCTCAGCTGATCGCACCACCCTCTGAAGAGTTCGCCTGTCCTGCATGGTGCTGCATGGTGCTCTGTGCGGTATTTGATGTAAATGTACATGTGTAGAGTATATTAAGTAAAGGGCTAAGTACACATCCCTGGGGGACCCTGGTGTTAATGCGCACTGTGGCTGATATGCCCTTATCTACTCGCACACACTGTAAATGATTTGTTAGAAAGTCTATAATCCAATTACACAATCCAGCACTTAGTCCGAGCCCACAGAGCTTAATTTGGGGCTTATTTGGCAAAATGGTGTTAAATGCCAAACTAAAGACCACAGAGAGAAGCCTAGCAAACATATTTTTGTGTTCCAGATGCTCCAACATAAGGTGGAGCCCAATAGCCCCTGCATTCTCTGTCGATTTATTTGCTCTGTATGCAAACTGGTAATGGTCCAGTGTGGGTGGTATAACATCCTTGATGCTCTTACTCACCAACCTCTCCAAATATTTTGCAGGTATGGGTGTGAATGCTCTAATCATTTAAACAGGTAATGTTAGATTTTTTGGGGATAGAAATTATTGTCATTTTTTGAAGCATGCTGGCACTCATGATGTGGACAGCTACAAATTAAAGATGGTAATAAAGACCTCCGCCAGTTCACCTGCACAAGCACTGAGCACCTGGCCCGGCACTCCTTCAGGTCCGGTTGCCTTCCTGGGATTGATGTTACGAAAACACTGTCTTACTTCATCACTGCTCAGGACTGGGGCAGCATCACTAGAGAGAGGGAATGGTGGATATCTGTTGTCCCTATCAAATTCAACTCCTCTACTAGGGTGTCACAGCTGTAAAAAGAGATTTGTCATTTTCTTATAATCGGTTATCACCCTAATTCCCTCCCACACCTGCCGAGAGTTGGTGGAGTTGTAAAAATGGGCCTCAATTTGCCGTTTATATTGAATTTTGCCCGATTTTATGCCCCTATGGATGAATATGGATGGAAGCGGAGACTTGAAGGAGTTAGTTTTTAGCCTAGCCGTCACGCCTGCTTGCTTACCTCTCTAGCACCTCAACAACGTCTCCTCCTCCGGTTCCCTGCCACAGGAGTTCCTGGTGGTGATCTAGCGATCTCTGGAGGGATGAAAACATCAGGGCAGAGGTGATATACAGCACCGCTAAGACTGAGGAGTTCATCCCGACTGTACCGAAGAGCCTCGATATGGTAACAATATGCAGAAACACTCAGTAGCACTAGCAAATGAAAAAACTATGCCAACAAAGAGAGCACCGTGCTGCTGTGTCTGAGTGTGCCACCGCCGTGTCCATGTCCACATTTTTGACATTTTTGTCAGACATTAAACTGACATAAACCAGTTACACCACCTGACGGTGTTGCTTTTACAGTCAAAGACTAATGAAGCTTAAACCTGAACTCTTAAAATCAAGAGTACAGTATAACCTTGGATTGTGAGCAACTTGGTCTGCGAGTGTTTTGCAAGACGAGCAAAATTTTAAAATAAATTTTAAGTTGTTAAACGAGCAAAGTTTTGATGTATGAGTACTGTAGTATGTATAGGCTTTGTCTGCCAAGCATCACATGATCACAACTGAGATAATGGTTCTTCTCCCTCTCGTGCTGTGGGATTATGGGTAATTATCTCCCATACTCATACACATTGTCCAAGTGTAGCGACTGTTCTTTAGTAACTGTACTGCAACAACGGCCCTCATGAAGAAATTTTTTTTAAAAGGCTGTAGCGAGATGATTCTGTAGGGAGATAATTCTCTTTAATGACAATGCTACATCACATTTCTGCAAAATCCTCAAAAGGATGCAAAAGCAAGTGACATTAGAGATGTTCCTTGTTAAAGTCACACAAAAAGAAGATTCCGGTAACCAGAGACTCTGTCAGAGAGGAGTCATTCCGTTAGTGTTTGTGTATGTGTGTTTTGTTGTACTCATCCTAGGGCATTTATATGATAGCCACCAAACCAGGCCATTGTGATCTCAAGAGATTGATGTGAAGGAGTTTTCAGCATTCAGGGTTTTTTTCCAGAGTTTTCAGCAGTCTTAACAGGCTCAAGAATTGCACAGGTTGTGTGATGCACCTGGGCGGTGATGACACAGGCGCTTGGGGCCGATCATCATTACTTTGCAACTATGTTTATCATCTCTGTTTTCTTTTATGACATTTCTGCTTATATTTATTTGGTGGAGTTAAACTGAATGTCGGCCAGCACCCTTTCTCTCTCTCTCTCTCTTCTGGTACTTTATCCCTTTTTTTTCTTCTTCTGAGTGACTAGATTTTTTTCCTTCTTTCTTCTCTGTTGATAATTACATATAAAATAGAAAAATAAAAATGAAACGCCATTGTTTATTTGTATTAACCTTGTTTCTTCTACCTAACCTTTAAAAGTGCAGTAATGAATCTTTGTGAAATGTTGTTGATATTTGAACTCAACAGCCAAACAAATAACCCCCCAACCACCACATGGTGATGTGATATGGTACAAGCAGGGAGAATGAAGCTTAAAATGGCTTGTGAGTCATGTTGTCTTGCATTGTTTTGGCACAATCTAACCTTACTACAGAAAACCCATGCCAAGAAAATAAAATACTTTATTGAAATATTTAATATATTTTTTAAGATTATATTTTACTGAACATAACACTAGAAATAAACTTTTCCTTTTTTTATTTCAGATTTTACATTATACTGTAAGATAATATTATTCTGAAGTTGCCATGATTCAAACATGTGACATGGAAATTAATATTTAAATTCTATAATATTAACAAAAACAATTAACTTTGCTCTTTATTTTACAGGCCCAGCCAGTGGCAGAGGAAATTGTGCGTAGTGTGGTTGATAAGCAAGCCTCCTTCAGTCCTATTGTAATCGTAGAACCGAGGAGGAGGAAGTTTCATAAACCCATCACCATCACAATTCCCGTTCCACCCAGGGCTAAAGATGTCACATCTAAAGAATGTAAAGGAGACCCGGTTCCATGCTTGAGGCTGCTCTGCAGCATCACAGGTACAGTACCTAGAAAGAGAGGATGCAGTTGATAATGAGTAAATGTATTTATTTTGAAATTATGAGTTGGTTGTAAAATGCATTAAAATGCTTTTAAATTAATTTAGAAGTGACATAAAATAGCCAGGGAGACAAAGTTTCTGTGTAAAACCTAAAGCTTGGCTGATTACAACAACAGCTGGTAGTGTTCCCAAAATCCTCACAGAACAACTGTAGTTCATTGCATACACATTCAATTGCCTTGAAATCTTCCACATTCTTACAGCCTTGGCCCTAATTGGACTTATTGCATGTCATCAGTCTATATAAAATATCCCAAAATATTGAGATTCAATATGACTAGGAAATTGCTGCAAAAATGTATTTGCATAAGTATTTACAGCCAGCAGCATGGTGGTGTAGTGTAGTCGTTGCGTTGAGGGTTTGATTTCAATGGAGTTTCCATGTTCTCCCCGTGGGTGGTGAGTCCAAAGGCATGCAGATTAGGCTATTAGCATTCTCAGATTGTCCGTAGAGTGTGTGTGCATGTGTGTTCGATTTGCACCTTGTCCAGGGTGTACTTTGCCTCGTGCCAGAAGTTTCCTGGGGTGAGCTGAAGGCTTCCCACAACCCTATACAGAAAAAGCGGTATAAAAAGATAAATAAATCATTTCAAAATTATAAATTACTCACAGCCTCAAACTTGAGATAAATGTCAAGTAACAGTTTCCCTGTTGACTACATCCAACACAATAAACCCAACACAAAATTGTGAACAATATGCTGTACATTTTGTACAATGTACAGTAAGGAATAACTGCAACTAAATATAATAGTGATTTACCATCACATATTGAGTAAAAAGCATTGAATAAATTAAATCTATTATTGTATTCATATTTTCCAGTACCAGCCTTTAACTTTTAGACAGGCTATAAGTAATTGTCATGTTCTTATTATTTCAGTGGTAATATATGATAAAAAAAAAGAAAATTCTACATTATTCAATTTAGTGTTCACTATATTACACTCTATTTCTCCAATTAAAGACTGCTTTGATTCGAATAAAAGAAAGAGACAATGTAATGTTATAAAATAAAGTGATGGTAAGAAATAGATTTTATTGTTTTGTTTATTAATAAAATACATTTTACGACTACTCAGTGAGGAATTGTGGAAGTAAGAAAGATCGGTTCATGTTTCTTTGCATGTTACCGATATCAAAAGTGTCCTATCAAAATAATATATATATATAAAATATCAAAATAATAAAAAAATTGTATAGTGTGTACAATATTACAGCTGCTGGTGCCCCTGTTGAGAGTCACACAATGTCACGTGATTATAAATTAACTAGTACAGTGGAACCTTGGATTACGAGCACAATTCATTTGGCTCGTATTCCAAAAACACTCATAAACCAAATAGAATTTTCCCATAAGAAATAATGAAAACTCTAATTTTTTGTTCCACAGCCCAAAACAATAAATACATAAAAATAATTAATACAAAATAAAACAAATTAACCTGCACTTAACATAAAAAAAAGTAAAAATAAATCCAAACAGATAAGAGTTTCCGTTTGTGCGCGCAGGCGCCGTGTATTTGTATGTGTGTGTGTGGAATTAGCCCCTTGCCTCGTCTTACACAGTAAAACACCTCCTCCCTCCCCACATCTCGCTTTTTAAGTTTCACAACTAACATACACAATGCAAACACTGCTTTAACCGGAAAAAAAGAGAAATTTCTCTAATGATACTCGTGTGAGCAGACTAATGGAATCACTGCTGTAAAGTAAAAAATAAAAAATAAATGAACCAGCGCCTTACCTTTGAAAAGAATCGTGACAGAGCTGAGTTTTCTGTGTAAATAAAGCGTGTGTGTGTGTGTGTGTCGGTGCCAAATTACACGCGCGTGCAAAGTGTGTGTGTGTGTCGGTGTGTGTGTGGGGCACATTGTCAAATTACGCACGCACACACACAGAAGAGAGAGGGAGATGTTGATTATACCAGTAAGAGACGAGCAGTAAGTGCACTGGTCATTATCTCAAAGCAGCTTTACAGGTTTAAAACTCAATTAGTGAAATGTGAGAAAATGTGTGAGAAAATATGTATAAATCATGTGTACACAGTGTTATAAAAGATTATGTGGAAAAATGAAAGCTTAACAGTATAATATAAATCAACTAATATTTAATTTTTAACATAAAACCCAGATAATCCCCACAGTACTACAATCTACTACATGCCCAGGTACTGTATGAATTGCCTTTTATGACATCAAATGATTATGACTTTGATAATAAAAATACTTTATAATCTTTGTGTTTTCATGTAGGTGGCACTTGTCCAGCTCAGTGGGAGGATATCACCGGCACTACTTCACTCTCCTTTGTCACTGACTGTGTCTCATTTACTACAAATGTTTCAGCCAGGTAAGGTGCACAGAGACAGTGTTAATTCTAAAATTATTGATGCACCTTTTTATGATTTCTGCTTGACTAAAAAGCAGTGTTATGTTCTCTTCTGACAGCAATATTATTACTTGCATTAGTACTGTACATGTTGTTGATGGTTAAAGAGTTTGTAGAAAGAGTAAAAAGGTTAAATCGTAAAATACTCTGATGTAATCAGTGATATTATTATTTCATGTTGAAGCCCACGTAAATGTCTGTCTGTCTTTCTGTATGGCAGAACTCTCTGTATAACTTATTAATACAAAGAAATCACATTCTGTAAGGTTGAGTATCTTACGCCTTGTTTACACTAAGTTGTACTTCTTTTGTTGTCAGACAAATATACTCTCGCTTTAAAGTCTTTGGGTTTTCCAAGAAGGCATTTCAGAGATTTTGAACTGTGGCTGTGAATTCTTAAAACTAGCATAGAAACATAGAGACTGAAAGATCATATTAGGTTTTTAAAATGTCAAAATTAAATCAATGTGTCCTTATTACAAGCAGTGAAACAGTTAAGTTAAATTGACTTAAAATTTGTGTTTTGGTCATAATTGAACTGACATTAATTTATACCTTAATCACACACTCACTCATAGCCTACACCTCTTTATCCTGTGTACAGGAAACTCATCCCAGGAGACTTAGGGCACGAGGCGGGTCCAACCTGGTATCAATCCATTGCAAATACTTAAACACTTACTCAGTCACTCACTCATCGTTTATACCGCTTAATCCTGTATTCGGGGTCGCGGAGCCTATCCCAGGAGTCTTAGGGCACAAGGCGGGGTACATCCTGGACAGGGTGCCAATCCATCGCAGAGCACACACATACACACACTCACACACTCATTCACACACTACGGCCAATTTGGGAATGCCAATTAACCTAACCTGCATGTCTTTGGATTGTGGGAGGAATCGGAGTACCTGGAGGAAACCTACCAAGCATGGGGAGAACATGCAAACTCCATGCACACAGACGGGAATCGAACCTGGCTGGGAATTAAACCCAGGACCCTGGAGGTGCAAGGCGACAGTGCTAATTACTACACCACCATGCCCCCATACCTTAAACAATGATTATTAATTTTATTCAGAATTTCTTCAAACAAGCAATAAAAATAAGCAACTGCATCTTAAATGAAGGCACCATAAACATCCATATTTTAGCATTATTTATAAGGAAACGTCTCTGGTTACTTTTTCTGTTCCCTGAAAAAGCGGGAACGAGATGCTGCACTTGAAAGCGCTATGGGAAGAGGTCTCCGCTACCAGTTGTTGAAGCATGTGTGTCAAACACGCGAAAACTTAGCCCGTACAACCTCAGTCAGATGACGTCATCTGACCAGGTACACCTGGAGGTTATAAATAGGTCTGAACTGGAAACATCCTCAGGTCAATTTGTCTGAAAGGACGTCCAGTCACGTCCAGTCAACGCCACGTCTCGCTTTTTCAGTTACAGCAAAGTAACCCGACACGTTCCCTTTCAAAAGCTACACTCGATGCTGCGCTATGGGAACGAGAATACCAACGCTGCCGCACTGGAAGTGTCTGGACCTCAGGGTTGTGTAGTGTGCACGCACAATCATCAAAGAAGTCTAGACCTGATTGTGGGATGCTGATTCTAGGACTGTAAGCCTGGAGTAGCATGGACATCCAAACTATAAACTCTGAGAAAAGTGTGCGGAGGAGACCAGCCTACCGCATCACACACTTGCTGCAAGGGGACACCTTGCAAACCCCTTAGTTGAATGGGCCCTAACTCCTAGAGGTGAAGTGTGACCACGCACCTCATAGGCTAGGGCAATAGCATCCCTCACCCTTTTTATGTGACATAGTTTGTCTAGTGGTAGCCGCCCACCCGGTTGCGTCATAACATATAAAGAGCTGCTCCTATTTGCGCCACTGACTAGTGCAGTGGACGTAAATCTGTAGAGCACATACTGGACACAGTAAGTAAAATCCTTCCTGCTCCGGAGCATTAGACGACAGAGGACAGAAGGTTTCAAGAACAACTGGTTGCATCGTCGAAAATGGAACTTTCGGAAGATAATTCGGGTGAGGATGCAGAATAGTCTTGACCAGCCCAGGGGCAGAGTCTAGGCAGGATGACGAGATTGACAGAGCCTGCAAATCTCCAATTCTCTACAGAGAAATAATGCTTATTAGAAAAAAGCATTTTAAGGGTAAAAAGCCTAACAGGCACAAGTTCTAGAGGTTCGAAAGGGGCCTCAGCCAAAACCTTTGAACACAATGGCTTTGTCCTTTGAAGGGACTGTTGTCCTAGTGGGCAGCCTTAACCGTTCAGCTCCACGAGTAAGCGAGCAACTAATGGGTGATTTCCCACAGAAACCCCCTCAATCAGAATATGGTAAGCCAAAATGGCGGCCCTATATGTTCTGAGAGTGCTAGGGCATGTGCCTGAGGACAGTTTCTCATGCAGAAACTCCAGCACTGAAACTGGCAGTGGACTGGGTCTACATGATTTGCAATACATCCAAAATCATTCCATCTGAGGGCACAAGTACTTCTGTTAGAGATAGCTAGCCCTAGCACTTGGAATAGTTTCTATTACCTTAGCTGGAAGACCAGGATCTCTTAATTGGCCCCTTTCAGGGGCTAAGCCTGACGGTCCCAACACTCGGGCCTGGGAGGGAATATTATTCCCCGCACCTGAGACAGAGGTGTTGACAGACTTGGACTAGGACTCCGGGACAGAGCTATCGGAGGGATTGCATAGAGACGCAGTCTGGGCCATGCGTGGGCCATAGTGTCCAGCCCCAGGGGAGCTGGGATTGAGAGTGTAGTAAAGGAGACCTTGTGTCATGACTTTATGTTGTGCGAAGCAAAGAGGTCCGCCTCCTAAATTCTCTCTAGATGTAGGCATTCGACTGCCCTAGTTACCACTTAGACACACACACAGGCAAACAAAATACAGCCTTGAAGACAAAAGACCTGAGGATGTTTCCGGTTCAGACCTATTTATAACCTCCAGGTGTACCTGGTCAGATGACGTCACCTAACTGAGATTGTACGGGCCAAGTTTTGGCGTGTTTGACACAGATGCTTCAACAACCGGTCAGCGGAAGCCTCTTCCCATAGCGCTTTCAAGCGCAGCATCGAGTGTAGCTTTTGAAAGGGAACCAGTATTTTCTTTCTCTGTTGGGATATGATGAACATTGTTGACTTTACAAGAGTTTCATGAGGTGGATAGCCTACAATATCACAATAATGTTAATGAGAATAACACTAATAAGATTAGTTCCTACTTGTGAATGACATAAATGGAGATAACTGATTGTAATGAACAGATTGCAGCTTTAAATTGATCAACACAGTTGGCCATGGTTAGATATACAATCTCACTTTAAGTTAGTTGGCTTAAGTTTTTGAACCACGATTGAGCACACTGAGACAATGGAGGTTGGCTGGTGACTGGACTGTGAATGAATAGGACATAGATATCTTATATAGTAGTGTATGTCTCAGAATCAACCACGTCTGTCACACTATCAGACAAAATGGACTCAAGATTTTATTTTAAGACAGGTCAAGACAACAATTGCCGAGATCTGTTTTCTTGGCTTGATCCCTAATCCGTTGCCAATAGTAATGACGACAAGTTTAACATTCTTTAAACATCTGTTTACTCATTTTCACTCTTCTTACCCATTTTTCCATTTGTGTATTTTTTTTTTTTTTTTGCAGATTCTGGTTGGCAAACTGTTACCAAGTGAATGATACAGTTGTTATGGCAACCCCAGTTTACAAGGAGCTGATTTGTGTGCCATACCTTGCTAAATTTGTGGTGTTTGCAAAGCCCCTTGACTTAGCAGTGGTACAGCTGCGTTGCTTCTGTATAACTGATGATAAGGTGGACAAAACACTTGAGCAGCAGGAAAACTTTGAAGAAGTAGCCAGGAGCAAAGATATTGAGGTGTGGGTCATGATGCACCCTTTCAGGTCCTTCACAGACAACGGCTTAATAGCAGACAAATTTGCACAGTTAAACACACGGCTGTCACATTTAGAAAACTTTTTGCAAACATATTATGCACAGTAAGTATACATAGTGTGCACACATATTGGACAGGACAAACTTGTATTGATTGCGCATGTTGTACTAACTGCAGGTTTCAGAGGGAACGCCAATCTATGTGCAATGCTATGGCAATCTATCTCCAGTCAACAAGATCAGGCAGAAGCTTGTTTTCACATTCTATGCCTTCAAAGAGAACCGACTACCTTTTACTGTTAAGGTGTGTATGTTTGTGTGTAATGTATGCTTGTTTAAATGGGTTAATGTGCAGGGAAAGTCCATAGAATAGTCTTTATTGTCATTGCAACAAGTACACTCACTCACTCATCATCTATACCGCTTAATCCTGTATTCAGGGTCACGGGGGGCCTGGAGCCTATCCCAGGAGACTTAGGGCACAAGGCAGGGTACACACTGAACAGGGTGCCAATCCATTGCAGCGCAACAAGTACAATGGAATAAAAAATAAAAAATGAATGTATTGATCTGGTCATCTCTTATTCCACTTATGATAATATGAAAAAAGGTATGGATACTAATTTATGTTTGAAAAAAAGGAAGTAATTAATTGGTATGCTGTCATGCACAGTAGTTAGATTGCCAACTAATGCTTAATCAGTAACTATGTTATGTTATCATGTTGTGGTATGATCATCTGTACCTATATGATAAACTGCATACTGTATATAGATATTTTGCTGCAGCACAGACATCTGGTATATACTTTCTGGTGTTTCTTAGGTGTTGGACATTGGACAGGAGCCATATGGAAAACTTTCATTTCTCAAAGATTTGAAATCTACTAAAGGCTTTCCACAGAGGGCGATCTGCAACCTTAATTTCACACTGCCAGCACATACAAAGGTGAAAAACATACACACATAATCTCCCTCTCTTTCAGACACACATGTATGCTGAGATACACAAGACTTCACACTGTTGGAATACCGCGCACGCACACACATACACGAATATAGCTCAATGTAGTAACTAAGTTTGTCACTTTTCCTCACATCTAACCCTAGTGAAGACCCTTAGGTCAGTTAGGATCACTGCTTTTTTGTCCATATAACAGTAGAGAGAAAGATTAATTAAATTTTTATTAATTTATTTTTTACATTCCCAGTGGGTCGGAAGTTTACATGTACTGAGTTAGTATTTGGTAATAATATGTTTTAACTTGTACTTGGTTCAGATGTGTAGGGTCGCCTTCCACAAACTTCTCGCAATAAGATGCTGAAAATTTTGCCCATTCCTCCCGACAGAACTGGGTCAGGCTTCCTTGCACCCACTTTTTTAGTTCTGCTCAAAAATGTTCTATTGGATTGAGGACTTTATTGTCCTCTTATTGTCCAGATATTTTACCACAAGTTTGGAAGTATGCTTGAGGCCATTGTCCATTTGGAATAACCATTTGTGACCAAGCTTTAACTTCTTGTTCTGTGATTATGTGGCTATATTGCTATATAGCCACATAATCTTCCTTCCTCATGATGCCACTTTGTGAACCAGTCCTTCCTGCAGCACGTCCCCCCCACATTATAATGCTTACCTCCCCCATTACTGCTTCACGGGTTTAGACTGTGTTCTTTGACCTGCTATCCTCGCAATTTCCTCCAGACACCAATGGTCATTATGGCCAAGCAGTTAGATTTTTGTTTCCTCAGACCAAAGGATGTTCCTCCAGAAAGATCTTTATCTCAATGTGCAGCTTCAGATCTGACTTTTCATGGCAGTTTTGGAGCAGTGGTTTTTCCCTTGCAGTATTTCATAACTTCACTATTGGTCTAATTTTACTGTGGATATACATACTTTTTTTTAATTTTTTTTTTACCTGTTTCCTCCAGTGTCTTGACAAGGTCCTTTGCTGTTTTTCTGGGATTTGTACTTTTTGTACAAAGTCCCAGTCAACTAAGTGTATGTAAACTTCTGACCCAGGGTAACTGTGATATATAATGAATGATAGGTGAAATAGTTTATCCGTACATAATTGTTGGAAAATTACTTGTCGTGTATAAAGTAGATGTCCTAACATGTTCTGACTCACCAAAACTATAGTTTGTAAAATGAAATCGGTGGAGTGGTTTGAAACTCCGTTTCAATGACTTCAACCTAATTGTATTTAAACCTGTGATTTCAACTGTAGATATCTTCAAAGTGCAAAAAGTGTACAAGACTGCTCTGATTGCAATTTCATTATGTTATCTTTATCTTATCTTATTTACAGTGGATTCTCGGATTGCGAGAACACGAGCATTCCGCAAGACGAGCAATGATTTTTAATAAATGTTGACTTGAAAAACGAGCAAGTCTTGGTTTACGAGTACCGAGTATCATGCATCACGCATGCGCTTCATGTGAACTTCCCAGCTACATCTACCTTATTTCCACAGACCCATCCTAAACTCACTTTATTAAATGTTATGTCTATTACCAAGCAAACAAATATCTTTGATGATTTAATTGCAGACCATGCAAAGTGGCTTAGTGGTTAGTAACTGTCACACATTTTGTTTTCTCTTCAGTGGATTTTTTTAGAGATTCATTTAACTTAACTGTTCCTGCAAGACTGAAAAAGTTTACAGGATCTCAGAATGTTCCATCAAAGACAGCTATGGTTAATCACCACAAAAGATACTGTAGGTTAGCTGAACACACACACACACACACACACACACACACACACACACACACACACAAATTACAAATGCACCATGACAATCAAGAAACATATATCTACTTCATATATCACCACACTGAGCTTTGGGCCTCCCACCCTGCCATGTGGGAAGTAGTGAAGGGTTTGAGTTGGGATATGTGGAATACCGGGTGGATCCGGAGCGCTGCAGGCAGCTGGAGCTGCAGGTGACGGGATTAATCCAGGGAGTGATGCGGTATGGTCTGATGAATCTAGGAAAAAGTTTTTGTGATTGTCTGTAGGTGTAGATTGTTTGTAGATAGCCATACCTTGTCACCTTCATGGAACAGTCGCCCTGGTGGGTGTCGACGGCGATGTTGAAGGGTGTAGCGGGTGTTGGAATGTCGGATGGCGTCGTTTGCTTGGTTCCAGAGCCGTCGACACCAGCGGACCAACTGTTGGGCCGACAGTACTTCAACCTCCGGTTCTTGATGGTCGAAAATCGGAGGCTGGAAACCGTAGCATGCCTCAAATGGGCTTAGGTTGGTGGCAGAAGAGATGATCAGTGCTGGTGATCAGCGACAAAGCACCTCAGGTAGCGCTCCAGTTGTTGGTTGGTCCGCTCCGTCTGACCGTTAGTCTTTGGGTGGTATCCGGAAGACAGACTACAGGTGGAATTGATCAGACGGCAGAAGGCCTTCCAGAACTGTGATGTGAACTGGGGCCCCCTGTCTGAGACAATGTCCTTTGGGAACCCATGCAGACGGACTAATATCATGTTCTAATATCAGTTCAGCTGTGTTTTTGGCTGATGGGAGTCTGGGGAGGGCCACCAGGTGGACAGCATTGGAGAACTGGTCGACAATAGTGAGGATGGTGTTTTTTCCTTCGGAAACCGGCAGGCCCGTGATGAAGTCAACGGCAATGTGCGTCCAGGGCTGATGGGGAACGCGGAGAGGCTGAAGTTCACCTGGCGATGGTTGATTGCTGTTCTTGGCCCTGGCGCACACTGGGCACGCGTGGACGAACTCAATATCCCTCCTCATGTTTGGCCACCAGAAGGCACGTTGAATGAACTGTAGAGTGCGTCGCCTTCTGGGATGGCCAGAGAGGAGGGAGGAGTGCCCCCATTGGAGAACATCCGTCTTAACGACATCGGGCACATAGAGTCAGCCAGGCGGCACACCTGCCGGTTCGGTCTCCCCAGTCTGTGCCTGGCGAACCCTCGTCTCTATGTCCCAATGGAGTGGTGGGAGTATCTTGGGTGGGTGGTATGACAGGAGCTGGGGCGCCCGGGGGACGTCTTCCTCGTGCTGTTGTGAAAGAGTGTGGGCTTTGGTGTTCTTGGACCCTGGGCGGTATGACAGGTGGAAGTTGTAGTTCTCAAAAAACAGTGCCCACTGCGCCTGTCTGGTGCTGAAGTGCTTTGTCGCTGAGCGCCTGTTTCATCGTGCGGATGGTGATGAGATTCTGGTGATCGGTCCAGACGAGGAATGGCTCTCTGGTGCCCTGGAGCCAGTGTTGCCATTCCTCCAAGGCCCACTTTATGGCCAGCAGCTCGCAGTCCCCTACTCCGTATCGCTGCTGAGTGGGGTCAAATTTTTGGTGAAGAAACTGCAGGGATGCAGCTTTTGGTCTGGACCTCGCTGGGAGAGAACCGCCCCGGCGCCCACGTCTGACGCGTCCACTTCCACAACAAATGATTTGTTGGCATCTGGATGAAGGAGGATAGGAGCCATGGTGACAGAGATGGCAGTTGAGGTGAGGTGGAAGGGGTGAGATGATGGGCTAGTCAGAGCAGTTAACGGAGCTGCAACCGTACTGTAGTCCCGGATAACGCAACGATAGAAGTTTGCAAACCTGGGAAATCGCTGGAGTTGTTTGAGAGTCTTGGGTAGGGGCCAATGACTTTCAACTTCCAGCGTCTGCGGGTCCATGGCCACACCCTGGGGCGAGATGACAAAACCCAGGAATGTGGTGGAGCGCTCGTGAAAAGAGCACTTCTCCAACTTACAGTGCAGCTGGTGGGTGAGCAATCTCTTTAGAACCGTTCTGACGTGTTGGACATGTTCGTTGACGGTTCGGGAGTATATGAGGATGCCGTCTAGATAAACGAACACCCAGCGGCCTAACATGGCTCTAAGAACGTCATTGATAAGTTGTTGAAAGACAGCAGGTGCATTGCAGTCCAAACGGTATCACTAGACTTTCATAATGTACGGTGGGGGTGATGAAGGCCGTTTTCCACTCATCGCCCTCCCTGATGTGCACCAAGTTGTAGGCGCTCCAGAGGTCCAGCTTAGTGAAGATGGTGGCACCAGAGAGAGCGTCCAGGGCAGAGTTGGTAAGAGGCAGTGGGTGTCGGTTCTTGATGGTGATGTTGTTGCGCCCCCGATAATCGACACGGGCATAAGCCACCGTCACGCTTCTTCACAAAGAAGATCCCCGCGGCTGCAGGGGAGGAGGAAGGCCTGATGGTACCTTGGTGAAGTCCACTGGAAACATATTCCTCCTTCGCCTGGAGGAATCTCGGTGGTAGATAGTGAGTAGAGGGGGCCATGGGGTGGAACGGAACCTGGATGAAGGTTGATGGCAAGGTCATAGGGGCGATGAGGTGGCCTGTCTTTTACAGAACACCTCAGCCAGGTCCCGATAGGCTGCCGGGATGTTGTCTGTGTCGACCTCGTGGGCCTCGGACTCCCTAGAACATGTCCCAGCCCGGGCCCATAGGCAGAGTTCAGTACAAGTTGGCCCCAATTGTAGGATCCGATTTTGTGTCCACGATATAAGCAGGTCATGACAAAGTAGCCAGGGATGTCCGAGGATGAGGGGAGGCGATGAAATGGGGGTGAGGTAGAATTGGAGTCGTTCCTGGTGTTGGTCGATGGTCACAGTGATGGGTTGGGTTTGGAAGGTGATGGGGCTAGAGGAGAGGGGCCGACCGTCAATAGATGTAATTTTTACGGGCTGGGATAACGCCTTGATCTTTACCCCCAGTCTCTTGGCGTAAGAGGAGTCAATGAAGTTACCAGCAGCACCGCAGTCAATGAATGCGGTCCTTCCGACCCATTTGTGGCCAAACTGGAGGTGTACTCTTACCGTGATATGGGAATCATTGGTCAGGGCGGTGGAGAGGGAGATGGAACCCGGCAAGCCACTCTCACTGGGTCTGCGCGTTTCCTGGTCGCAGAGGACAGATGGCTCAGTGGTAGTTAGCCGATCCGCAGTATGCGCAGAGCCCCTCTCTGAATCGGCATTCCCGTTCTGCAGCGGTTAAGAAGGCAGGCCCTAATTGCATGGGTCCCCGGCTCCGGTGTCAACCATGGCGGGAGGTGGAGAGCCGACGGATCTGGTGGGTGCAGTAGACAGAGAAGGGTGAGCTTCAGGAACTGATGTATGAGAGAAGAAGGGCGAAGGTCGGGATGTGAAATGAGGAAGTGATGACGTGATGGGTGGCAGGGTGCTCGGAGCTGGCTTGGGGCGAGCAAGTAGACGCTGGTTGATTCGGAGGGCGAGTTGAATGAGGCCCTCCAATGCCGCTGGTAGTTCTCGTCCGGTGAGCTCGTTCTTAATGCGTGCAGCCATTACTACTACCCTCTGGATAGTAGGCCATCCAGAGGGCGGAGTCTCCCCAGTTGGTCTGGATGGCGAGGGTTCTGAAATCCGCCGTGTAGCGGCTCACGGATGGGCCTCCCTGCCACAGATGGTATAACTTGGAGTCTGTCTCCACCTCGGCAGCAGGATGTTCAAAAGTGAGTTTTAATGGACGAGTGAATTCCAAATAAGAATAGGCAATGATAGCACCGAGACGAGAAGAGCGACACGCAGCCGGTCCGTGGAGTATTTGGTGGAATTAAATTCAAACATGAGATCCAGCGCAGTTAAAAAAAAAACACTGCACTCACCATCCGTGCCATCCCATTTATCCGGTAGAGCTATGAAAACATCAGAAGGGGGGGAGGGTCTGGGTGGCGGCGCAGTAGCCGCTGTGATGGGCATGGCGACAGCCTCCCCGCGGAGGGCCGTGGACGACATCTTGGATGCCATTGCGGAGAGCCACGACTTCACCGCGGAGCTGATCGATCAGCTTAGCATGCCGTTCAACCACATCTGGACCAGAAGACTAGCAGTTAGCCCTGTAGCGTGGATGGTAAACCCAAACACGGAAGTAGCGAGAGCAGGCCGGATAACCATGCTGTTTATTGTTAGAACTGTGAGACGCCATCTTGTCTCCTTTTATGCTTCCTGAATCGCGACCGTACTACTTCCGGGTCCTCGTGCCAGTCGCGTTAGGAGTGCGCATGACACAGATGGTTGATTAGAATCTATAGTCACACTGAGGTCTTTTACTCTTGCACTTGATGGAACAGAAAGGCCATCTAAATTTACAGTGTGATCAAAAAGCTTACTTCTAGCTGTATGTGGTCCTATGACTAGAACTCCTGTCTTGTCAGGATTAAGCAGAAGGAAGTTAATTAACATCCAGTTTCTTGCGTCCTTCATACAGTCTTCTTTGTCTTTTGGCTATTCCCTTTCAGGAGTCACCACAGTGAATCATCTGCCTCCATCTAACTTTATCCTCTGCATCCTCTTCTCTCACCCCAACTAAATTCATGTCCTCTCTCACTGCATCTATAAATATCCTCTTTGGTCTTCCTTTAGACCTTCTGCCTGGCAATTCCAACCTTAGCATCCTTCTACCAATATGCTCACAAGCTCTCCTCTGAACATGTCCAAACCACCTCAATCTGGCCTCCCTGATTTTACCTCCAAAACATCTAACATGTGTTGTCCCTCTGATTAACTCATTCTTGATCCTATCTATCCTTGTTACTTCCAAAGAGAACCTCAACATCATCTCCGCTACCTCCAACTCTGCGTTCTGTGTTTTCTTCAGTGCCACTGTCTCTAAGCTGTAGAGCATTGCTGGTCTCACCACTGTCTTGTACACCTTTACTTTCATTGTTGCTGATTCTCTTCTGTCATATAACACCTGACACTTTTCTCCACCCATTCCAACCTGCTGTACATGCCTCTTCACCTCCTTTCCACACTCTCCATTGCTCTGGACTGTTGACCCTAAGTACTTAAAGTCCTGCACCTTCTTTACCTCTGTTCCCTGTAGCCTTACCATTCCACTTTTGTTACTCTCATTCACACACATTCTGTCTTGATATAGCTAAACTTCATTCCTCTGCTTTCCAGAGTGTACCTCCATCTCTCTAGATTTTCCTCCACCTGTTCCCTGCTCTCGTTACAAAGCACAATGTCATCTGCAAACATCATTGTCCATAGAGACTCCTGTCTAACCTCATCTGTCATCCTGTCCATCACCATAGCAAGCAAGAAGGGGCCCAGAGCTGATCCTTGATGCAGACCTACAGTACAGACCAAAAGTTTGCACACACCATCTCATTCAAAGAGTTTTCTTTATTGTGTTCTTTGTTGTGTTCTTTAGCCCAAACAAGTCTCTTCTGCTTGTTGTCAAGGGGATGTGCAGAGCTGCGGCAACTAGAGAGGAATAAAGCTGATGAGCCATACAATGAAGTTTTGAGAAAGAGTAGTGGAAGCTAGGTTAAGGGCACAGGTGAGCATTTGTGAGCAGCAATATGGTTTCATGCCTAGAAAGAATACAACAGATGCAGTATTTGCCTTAAGGATGCTGATGGAGAAGTACAGAGAAGGTAATGGGGAGTTGCATTGTGTCTTTGTAGATTTAGAGAAAGTGTATGACAGGGTGCCAACAGAGGAGCTATGCTATTGTATGAGGAAGCCTGGCGTGGCAGAGAAGTATGTTAGTGTGGTGCAGGACATGTATGAGAGTTGTAAGACAGTGGTGAGATGTGTTGTAGGTGTGACAGAAGAGTTCAAGGTGGAGGTACAGTACAGACCAAAAGTTTGGAAACACCTTCTCATTCAAAGAGGCTGAATTTGTATTATGGCAAGAAAAAAGCAGCTATGTGAAGAAAAAAATTAGAAAACTTTGAAAGTGTCCCCAAGTGCAGTCACAAAAACCATCAAGCACTACAAAGAAACTGGCTCACATGCGGACCGCCCCAGGAAAGGAAGACCAAGAGTCACTTCTGCTGCGGAGGACAAGTTCATCCGAGTCACCAGCCTCAGAAATCGCAGGTTAACAGCAGCTCAGATCAGAGAGCAGGTCAATGCCACACAGAGTTCTAGCAGTAGACACATCTCTAGAACAACTGTTAAGAGGAGACTGTGTGAATCAGGCCTTCATGGTAGAATATCTGCTAGGAAACCACTGCTAAGGACAGGCAACAAGCAGAAGAAACTTGTTTGGGCTAAAGAACACAATAAAGAACACAATAAAGAAAACTCTTTGAATGAGAAGGTGTGTCCAAACATTTGGTCTGTACTGTACATACAAACACAAAATAAAATATAGTTGCAAGCAACAATGACGGGCCCAAGCACCCTGTGCCATTCGAGTGTGCTAAGACCTCGAAAAAGCCATCGCCACTCGGTTGCACCTCACAACCTGCACACATCACACACTATACAGGGCTAATGTCAGTTTGGGCCCTAAATATTTGTTGAGTGCATTAGTGTGTGTGTGTGTGTGTGCGTCGTGAGAGAGGGGTGTGCGCATCATGAGAGGTGTGTGTGTGTGAGAGTGTAAACATTTGTAATATGGGTGTATGTATGTGTGCATGTGTGTGATGTATGAGTATGTTTGTGTGTGTGCATGCAGCATGCCTGCGTGTGTGCGCGCGCGCATTAGTGTGTAAGGGTTAGTGTGTGTGAGAGTGAGGGAGAGAGATGTGTGACGTGTAGAAGTGTCAGTCTGTGTGACGAGTAAATGTGCTTGTGTTTGTGCTTGTTTGTGTGTATGGTTTGAGTCTGTGTGTATTAACATTAGTGATATGTGTGTTAGTGTGTGAGATGTGTTTGTGTGTTAAAACAGGGCTAATGTCAGTTTGGGCCCTAAATATTTGTTGAGTGCATTGGTGTGTGTGTGTGTGTGTGTGTGTGTGTGTGTGTGTGTGTGTGATGTCACAGAAGGTGTCACTGAATATAATGTCACACAAAGTTATTAATAATTTTTCGGCGTACGTTTAGGACATTATCACGGCTGAACCGTTTGAGATATCGAAAATCCTTCTGCAATTTTGCATCCTCAATGTCTTTAGATCTCTTTGGCCCAGTTTGGTAGCGATTGTATAATTTCCCTAGGAGGAGTATATCAAAATCCATTGGGTGCGTTTTTGCGAACGACCCAAAATAACCGGCCTCCTGTTGAGTTTAGCCCAGGACATGCAGCGCGAAAGTTGTTCGGCTCGATGAGCTCTAAATGTGTGCCGAGTTTCGTGTGCCTAGGTGAAAGTGTGTATGAGCTAGGCAGCAAAATCTCATGTGGGGGCCCCTTTGGGCCCCAGGCCACGAGACTTTCAGGCATCCTGACGGCAGCAAATTGCTAAGTATTTGCTAATGCTAAGTATAAAACTATATGACTTGTAAACCTGAATGTGGGATATGCCTACAGATCTGGCCATTAAGAATGCACGCTTTTTCCTGCGAGATCCCGCAATTTGGCGCGCGACATGCCGCGAGATCCGTCAAGCAACATTTGGGTATTTAAATAAATGTGTTGTACTTCACTGAATATCCACCAGATAGCGCATGGAAAGACTTTATCTAAAAGCCAGACAAGTACAATGAAGAATTGTGTATAATTATTTAGCCTAAAACAATATTATTTCCAATGCTGAAGCAAACATGAATTTTATTTTGTTTTACAATAATAATATTTTATGATCAATCTGCATATATGTGCTTCATATTATGTTCATAATAATGAAAAGAGATGCCCTAAATTATGAGGCGCCGTATAGGGCTTAAATCAAACTTCACTCATGCACACACACGTGAAACACTTGCATACACATATATGAAACAGTCACACATCTATATATACTACTAACTGCTCACACAACTACATATGAAATGCGCGCACACACGCCTATGGGACGCGCGCACATACACACAAACTCTCCGTGCACATACACCTAGACGCACGCACATATACAATAATTATGCGAATGTCCTGATTCGTGAATATGTCAACATGTCTTCGTTAAAACGTAAAAATGTGTCGAGCAGCATCAGAAGACATGAAGGAACAAATATAAACATGAAGTGCTTCGGGCTTTTTATAAAAAATAATCATCTTTTAATCATCTTTTTTGCTGTTTGTGTCCAGCATTGAATAATTATTTCATCCATTATTTGACCACAGCTGGAAATAATAGCTGGAATGTGATTATGGATTTATGACTGATATAAAGCTGTTCATTGGCGTGCGTGAACCCGTGGCTCGTACTTTCACTTTACGAAAGGTGCAGACATACTCCCCCAGAAAGTCATCGCCACTTGCAATAATGCAGATCAAACATATTACACCAGACCATAAATAAAAAGAAATATTTAAGCATATACGCAAAATGTATTTCACTTAAACATTACAGACTAAAACAAGGAAAGTAGACGTGGTGTCCGAGAAGGAAACGGGTTTCGTTATTTTACAAAATGTGAATATATTCAGTAAATGTATGAATTACACTCAAAGTATCAAATCCAACTATGAAGCCTGATTTAATTGATATCATTAAACATTTTATTTGTTTCTAGTTATGTTTATGGTTTGCTGGTGAAATACATTTTAAGCAGAGACGTCTGCTCGGTCTTGTTAATTATTTTTAAACTCCGCAATTCTGCCAATTCCCCCATCAGTGAAACCGGTTTGATAAGTTCACACCTATCATGAATGAAAGGTGAGAAGAAGGATTACAGTAACTGGGGTCTGCATGTGTTCACCTCGGAGCGCGCAGTCACGTTGTATTCAACAAATAGACTAAAACAAAAACAAAATCATGTTCGCTTCAGCATGGGAAAAAATATTGTTTTAGGCTAACTTTATTAAAGATTATACACTTTCGTATTCTTTGTTGTACTTCGACTTTTTGCACACGCGTGTGCATCTTTAAATTTGAACAGAAAATAATAATGGGCTGGTAGGCACGTTAACTTAAACGGTTGAATGAAGTTAAATATACAGAATAAATTAATAATCTCGTTTGCTTTACATTTGAGCACTTTTCTTCATTGTATATACTACCATATCATATATGTGTGTCTAATACTGTTTTATTCATATTTTACATTACATGCAGTTTGTAATTTACTTATAATTGTACTTTTAAAATGTTACCTATACGCAGGACTTTAGATGGGTAAACGAAATAGGAGTATATGAGAGTGCTTGTGATACGCACGGGAAGACCTTTCCGTTTGGAGATGGCGTGGGATTATTAATTAACAATTTAAACGGAAACAAAAGGAAACAGAAAACGCAAAATAAACAGAGCTCAGCCGCCTCTACGCGAGAACGGACGGGTTCTGGAAACTAAAGCAAAAACGTGTATCCTCTCGGGGCTTATGCCCTTATTTATTTGAGAGAGGGGCGGGGGGGTTGTGGCACTAGTAAACTGAGCGCGCACACTGAACTGTTGCTTAGTCTGTCTGGCAGTCGCGTGTATAAGTGGCCGCGCCGGTGGCGTGTGGTAGCAGCCTGTGGATCCGCCCATTCTGAACAGTTTAAGCGCGACTCTGCCCCTCGCGCGACCCGCGTCGTTACAAATACTTTATGTAATTCACAAATTTACTGAATATGTTCAGGTTTTGTAAAATAACAATAGTTTCCTTCCTAGACATTTTGTATGAACTGAAGCTCAGCACGTCTTCTTTTCAAGTTTTAATCTGTAATATTTAAGTGAAATATAGTTAGCGTATTTGCCTAAATATTCCTTTTTAAGGACAGGTGTATTACGAAGTAAAGACCTATTGTTCAGTTAGTGTTAACTATGAGAATGACCTGATTTGTGAATATGACAAAATATCTTCGTTAAAACGTAAAAATGTGTTGACATTGAGCACCATCAGAAGACATGAATAAACAAAAAATCTGTATATTTTTGTAAATATTCTTATATGCACACGAAGTGCTTCGGGCTTTTTATAATAATAAACACAATGATATAAACACAAATAATAGCTGGAATGTGGATTTTATGTGAATTTATGACTGAAATAAAGCTGTTCATCGCCGTGCGTGAACCCCGATTTGTCCGTAAACTTTCACTTTACAAAAGGCAGCGTTTTGATCAAAAAAGGCTGATAAACCCGTTCGATTTATCGATAAAAATGGCAGAAAGTCATGTCCATAAATAAAAAGGAATATTTAAGCATATACGCGAAATACATTTCACTTATTATTTCACAATATTACAGATTAAAACAAGGAAAGAAGACGTGGTGAGCTCCAGTACATTGTGATGGTGAAATACATTTTAGGCAGAGACGTCTGCTCGGTCTTGTTAATTATTTTTAAACCCCTCAATTCTGCCAATTCCCCCTTCAGCGAAACCGGTTTGATAGCTTCACACCTATCATGAATGAAAGGTGAGAAGAGGGATTACAGTAACTGGGGGTCTGCATGTGTTCACCTCGTAGCGCGTTGTATACAGCGAGAAGACTAAAACAAAAACAAAATAATGTTTGCTTCAGCATTGGAGACAATATTGTTTTAGGCTAACTTTTAATAAAAATTAGACACTTTTGTGTTCTTTGTTTTACTTCGTCTTTTTGCACACGCGCGGGCATCTTTAAATTCGAACAGAAAATAATAGTGGGCTGGTAGGCACGTTATTTTTTCACGTAACTTAAACGGCTGAATGAAGTTAAATATACACAATAAATTAATAATTGCGTTTGCTTTACATTTGAGCACTCATGTGTAAATAGCTTTTTCATTTTATATACTACCATATCATATATGTGTGTCTAATACTGTTTTATTCATATTTTACATTACATGCAGTTTGTAATTTACTTGCAATTGTAGTTTTAAAATATAACCTACGTATCTACGGTATAAGCATATTTAACCACTTCAGCGGTGAATGAGAAATTTGGTCTGGTTTTTAGATAAAGACCTTATTTGATATAATTGTATTATTTAATTAATTATGTTATTAGAAATACAATTCTTATTCTCTATATTCTTGTCGAATATAGTCCTTCAGAGCAAGCACGGTGTCAGAAGATTCTGCTGAATCTCTTCTCACCTTTCATTCAAGATAGGTGTGAATTTGTCAAACTGGGTCGCTGTTGGCAAATACTGTAGGGGGTTTTAGATGAATTAACAAGACAGTGCGGACGTCTCTGCCTAAATTTTATTTCCCCAGCAAATGAAATCAGACTTCATAGTTGGAGTTCATACTTTGAGTTTTAATTCACGATTGACCTGTATATCAACTTGATAACTAACGAATGCTTTAATAAAGGGCTCTAAAACAGCGGGAATATGAATGACAATGAAATATTACAGAACGTGCAAGTTGACGCCCATGCACCTTGACGCGCATTAAAATGTTGGATTTGAATTAAAATGCCACACATTTCACACACACACACACACAAATATATATTGGGCTTTTAAATAAAAATCCAACATTTTAACACATTAAGGATATTCGTGTTTAATTAAATTATTAAATCCTCGTGTTCCAGTGTTTATGCAGTAATTTGGTCATATTCATTCATGGGGTGACAATATAATGATTCATTATTTATTATTATGCTTACTTACTCAGAGAGATTCAGTTTGATGCAGATTGGTACATGACCAAATGGTACCTTTACTACCATTTAAAACTATTTATTATATGAAGTGGTGCAGAAGTGTATAATAAGCCAAAAAGATAAACACAAAAAAGATGGACAGCTTGTCACGGGTACTGCTTGCCGGACGAAATAGAGACATGATAGCAGAGGTGAAAGTGATAAAGTCTTTAATCAACACAAAACAGGGAACCAAAAGGAACAGAACATGAACTGTAACCACGGGACATACAAACTATAAACATGACAAACTAACCAGACTAGACATTACCAACAGACAGAGACAGACAGGCTAGGAGACAGACAAAGCCCAGGAGAACACGGAGTCAGGAGAACACGGAGCCAGGAAGAACATGGAGCCAGGAAGAACATGGAGCTAGGAACACAGAGAACAAGGAGAACACAGAACAAGGAGAACACAGAGCAAACAACATACCAGAACAAACAGTAACCTTAGACGTACAGATGCAAGACAAGACTAAACTGAACTCAGGAACATTTATAACAAAACTAATGAGCACAGCTAATTAGCAACCTCAGTTCAGGTGAGCGCCACATCACCTGACCAAGGTGCATTCTGGGGATTTGAGTCCTTCACAGAAAAGAACACGAAGTCAAGTCAAGTCAAGTCAATTTTATTTATATAGCGCTTTGAACAATTGACATTGTCGCAAAGCAGCTTTACACAATAAAAAGAAGTAAGTTTTTATGCAATGTATATGAATCAAAATGACAAGATTGTCCCCGATGAGCAAGCCGAGGGCGACTGTGGCAAGGAAAAACTCCCTGAGATGGTAATAGGAAGAAACCTTGAGAGGAACCAGACTCAACAGGGAACCCATCCTCATCTGGGTGATAACGGATAGCAGGAATTGCTCAGCATAATAATGTGTAAGACTGGAAGTTCAGTATAACAGGAGATGTTTTAAAATTAAAATGAGTCCAGTTTGTTCCCGGAGGCTCAGGTAGACTGTAGGGGATTCCGGTCCTGAGTTATCGAACAACTGAAGTCACAGGTCCCCAGAGCATCACTCGATGACAGGACAGTCTTCATGGAAACCATCCCCAGCCACCATACGAATCCAGGCAGACCACACGGGGCATCCAAGAAAACAGAAAACACGAAGGAAGTCTCTGGGCGATTTGGCACCCTCTAGGGGTGATTCCTGACATTACCCCCCCCCCCCAAAAGGCGCACCACCGGGGCGCCAACGGAGGACCCGGACACCCTCCCCAAGGTCCCAGAACCGTCCTTCCCACAGCGAGGCTACCAGGCATTTCCCCTTGGAGTGGAAAGGAGATTAATCCATGGCTGGTCCCCAGGTCAGACAGCGGAGCGAGCACGGAATCCTCGAAGAGGACCGAGTTGCAACATGGGAAATGAAGTTAAAATGAAACGAAAAAGCTCACTGTCCTCGGCGGCGCATGAAGGCGGCGGCGGAGGAAGAGGAAGCTTGCTGTCCTCGGCGGCGCATGATGGTGGCGGCGGAGGAAGAGGAGGCTCGCCGTCCTCAAAGGCGCGGTGCAGCGGCGGCAGCTCGCCCTCCTCGGCGACGTGGTGCAGCGGCGGCAGCTCGCTGTCTTCCTCGAAGCGTGAGAATGGCGGAAAGAGGAGCTCGCCGTCTTCGTCATCGACACTATACAACATATAGAAGAGCTCGCCGTTGTCATCGCTGATCGGCATGTAGAAGAGCTGTCACAGTTCAGAGGAGCGGGCAGGTCTGAGCCTTCTCGGAAGCGGAGCTGTGCTAGCAGCCCCTGGAGCGTGGCCACCTGCTCCTGCAGGTCACGAATGCGCCCTTCATTCCTTTTCGCGCACCGCCCAAAGCTGCTCCAGTCATGCTGGGAGGCTGCTCCCTGCTGCTCATACCACTCGCTCTCCGTTCTCCCTTGACACTCGGTGTGGGGCGTCTCTCCCAAGTCCCCGCCAGACATAGACCTCCTGGTCTTTACCCTCCTGGGGGTGCGGGGACTCCCATCGCCCCGAGCTGAGTCATTCCCGAACGGAGTGCGCCGTATCGCCAGCCGGCAGCTCTCCCAGTTTAGCTGCTCTCTCCGCTGCTCCTGCTCCACCTCGGCCTGTCTCTCCCTGCCCGATCTCCTTCTCCTCACTCCGCTTCGCCGCTTGGGAATCCGCTCGCCCACCGCGTTGTCTTCCCAACGCGCATACATCGTTGCCCCCCCCAAAAGAATCTCCCGGGGGAAGGGCTCCTCTGCTATGCCTCTGTTAAGGTCTTGCATTCTGTCATGTTTCTGGGCGTGAGGCATAGATGCAGAGGTCCCAGGTTTTAAAGGAAACAATGTTTTATTTATTAAACACAAAAAACAGGGAAATTAACAAAACACATAGACTATAAAAGTAAAACGAAACTAAAACACGTATAGAGGAAACGGGAGACACAAACTAAACTTACGGACATTAATGAGGTTAAATCAACAGATGCAAGACAAGAAACTCAAAGAAACCAAACTATTTATGATAAAACTAATGACCAACTCGGTTCAGGTGAGCGCCCATGTCACCTGACCGAGTTGCAACATGGGAAATGAAGTTAAAACGAAATGAAAAACACAAAATGTCTAAGGGCACTTTGGCGGAGGAAGAGGATGAAGCTCGCTGTCCTCGGCGGCGCATGAAGGCGGCGGCGGAGGAAGAGGAAGCTCACTGTCCTCGGCGGCGCATGAAGGCGGCAGCGGAGGAAGAGGAAGCTTGCTGTCCTCGGCGGCGCATGATGGTGGCGGCGGAGGAAGAGGAGGCTCGCTGTCTACGAAAAACAAAAAGTCTCAGGGCGCTTTGGCGCCCTCTAGGGGTTATCCCTGACAAAAACAAATGATGATTCAGAAGGAAATGAAGATTTAAGACATTTTGATTTATGATTAGAGTGTAGCCTTGCATCATGTAGAATTAGCATTTCTAAATAAATCGGTCTTAAGTTTAGTTTTGAATTTGGTTGGAGAATCTCTGTTATGGAAGTTTTCGGGGAGAGAATTCCAGAGGCAAGGAGTAGTACGAATAAAGGCTCTAGAGCCCATGATGGTCTGTGAGATTATGAAGTGCTTTAATTATGAGGAGGAGAATTTTAAACTTTATACAGTATTTGATGGGGAGCCAGTGGAATTGTTGAAGGGTGGGGTAATGTGATGAATTTATGGTGATTGGGTTATGATACAGGAAGGAGAGTTCTGGATAAGTTGGAGTTAATGTAGGAGTTTTTGTGGTATGCCAGTTAGAAGTGAATTACAATAGTCAATACGGGAGGTGACCAGTGCATGAATGAAAGTGGCAGAAATGTGTTGGATGTGGAACGCTATTTGAAATACCGACAATTTAGTTTGACGCCATTTACATTCTAATTTTCGAGTGGCCTGTTTTAAAGTGCGTGTGTGGTCATTATATCAGGGAGTGAGTTTCGACTCTATATATTCAGTCGCGTGATTGAGTTCTGTGGAGTCAGATGGTGATCCAATCAAAGTTGCTAACTCTGGGAGATTATTGATAAAGCTCTGTGTGGTATTTGATGTGAATGTACGTTTAATACAGTAGCGCGGTGCGGTGCGTACATTATTATTATGACACACTGTAATTGAGAGAAGGTAGTGATCTGAGATAACTTCAGACAGTGGAATTGTGAATAAATTTCTTGTACTTAATCCAAAGAATAGTATTAAATCTAAAGTGTGACTTGCTTTATGAGTGGGTCCTACTACACATTGATTTACTCCTACCGAGTCCAGTATGGACATAAATGCTGTTCTCAGAGGGTCTTCTGGATTCTCAAAATGAATATTAAAATCTCCAGCAATTAACGCTTTCTCTACAGAAATGACTAGGTTTGAGAGGGTCTGTAAATGATAATTAGCGGGATCGACTGAGCAGACTTAACATTTGTAGCTACACTTTTTATATTACTATAGAGAACTTCAAATGCATTCAATTTGTTTCCTTGTTTCTGTACGATAGACATATTATCATTATAAATAACTCCTCCTCTACCAGTTAGCCGAGGCTGTTGTATGTAGCTGTATCCAGGAGGACTAGCTTCATTTAAAGCTACATACTCATCCTGTTTAATCCAGGTTTCTGTTAAACAGAGTATATCAAACTCCAGATCTGTTATAATTTCATTAACAATAACTGCTTTAGATGCGAGAGATCTAATATTTAACAGTCCTAGCTTCAGATCAGAGATGGCGGCTGGGCATTCAGTATGATCTGAGTTTGTGGTATTTATTAAAACAGACTTTCTGAGTCTTTCTAAATTTGTGTTATTATTTCAGTCATAAAGAGTGGCAACTTTTGCAAAGCAGATGAAATGTAACATCAATAATAATACCCCAGAAAAACATCAAAACACAAGTATATACTTCCTAAATAAACCCTCCCTTTTGTGAAGTGAAAGTGTGCGTTGATGTGAACAGCTTTATTTCACTCATAATATGCTCAGATCACACATAGCACAATGCACATTGTCTATGAATAACTGAAATGTGGTTGTAAGTATGAGTTTTAGTAAATGAAAAAATCTTTGTGTGAACCTGCGGCACGCAATTAAGCTTTGCAAAGGCAGCATTTTGCCTAAAAATGCCTACTTAATCCGCCAGACATGAAACAAACAGAAATATATACTTGCTAAATAAACGCTGCCGTTTGCAACACAAAATGTGCACCAATATGAGTAGCTTTATTTCAGTCATAAATACTATAAAATCAAGTGGCCCAGAATCAAGCCCACAAAAAAAACCCAGAAGAATATTTGGGGCATCCCCATGAAACAAGCATTCAACAACAGGTGCTACAGGTGCTGCACTTGTTACCTAAGCTCATACCGCATGATGACAATTTCTACGCTCCTTTGAAAAGACTGAAAGGAAGGCTGGGAAGGAAGACGTGCATGCTTCTATTTCTCCAAAGAAGTTAAGATAGGATATATATTTATTTGTCCCACAGTGGGGAAATTCCTCTGTTACAGTAGCAGAGAAAAACAATTGTGCAAATAAAAAATAGGTACATTACACTGTATAAATACAAAATAAATAGAAAAAAACAATACAATAATTGCACTTTCAGACAAAAATTGCACTAGTTCCAACAAATTGCACAAGGGTAATATTTCACAGTTTAAAAAGCTGTTTTTATTATTCCTATTAATAATCTTAATAGTCTTGTTTTAAGGTCAGGCCAGTTGCCTAAGCATTTCACTGCATATCGTACTGTGTATGTGACAAATAAAATTTGAATTTGAAATTTGTTATTGCACATTTTCTATCACAGTGATAATATTGCACAGTTAAAATGTTGCTATTGCACACTTCTGTTCCTATGGATTGCACTAGAATAATACTGCAGTTTCAAATGGTGTTATTGCACAGTTGCTACTGCACCAAAATTTAAGATATTATAACTGTATTGTAAAACAGTAATGTTATATTTAAGATATTGTAATTATTGTAAAAATCTAGATATTGTAACATGATATATGGAATACAACAGTGTGAAATATGGAGACTGGTTACCTGGGAGCAGCTATGATTGTACAGTCTAATAACAGGAGGGAGAAAAGACCTTCGATATCATTCCTTCAGACACTTGGGATGTAAAAGTCTGTCGCTGAAGGAGCTGCACCGAGATGTAACCATTTCATTCTCAGAGACTCATTCTCCAGCAATGATGATAGCTTAGCTACCATCCTCCTTTCTCCCACCTCCTGTACAGTATCCAGGAGAATCCTCAGAACTGAGCTGGCCTTCTTAATCAGTTTGTCCAGTTTCTTCCTGTCTGCAGTAGAGATGCTGCTGCACCAACAGACCACTCCATAGAAGATGGCTGACTCCACCACAGAGTCAAAAAAGGTCTTCAGTAGTGCTTCCTGCATTTCAAAAGACCTTAGTCTCCTCAACAGAGTCTGCTCTGTCCTTTTTATAAATTGCATCTGTGTTGTCTGTCCAGTCCAGTTAGCTGTTCAGATGAACGCCGAGGTATTTATACAAGTCCACTCTCTCAATGTCTTTTCCCTGAATGTTCATTGGTGATAGAGAAGTGTGTTTGTGCCTGTGGAAGTTCCCCACCAGTTCTTTTGTCTTCCCTGCATTTAGCTGGAGGCAGTTCCGTTGGCACCAATCCACAAAGTTCTGAATCAGTCCTCTGTACTCCCTGTCAGCATGCTCTGTGATCAGGCCGACGATAGCAGAGTCGTCAGAGAACTTCTGCAGGTGACAGGTTGCTGAACTAAACATCTAAAACACAGTCTGCAGTGTACATGGTGAAGAGGAATGGAGCGAGGACCGTTCCCTGTGGGGCTCCAGTGTTGCAGACAATCATTTCAGACTTATAGTTATGAGTCTTCACATAATGTGGTTGGTTTGTGAGGTAATCCAGAATCCAGGTAGAGAAATGATGGTCCACTGCCATGTACTCCAGCTTATCCCTCAGAAGTGCATGTTGGATGGTATTAAAAGCACTAGAGAAGTCAAAGAACATGACTCTGACTGTGTGCCCAGCCTTTTCCAGGTATGACAGCAAAAGTCATTTAAGGTCATTGAGAGAGTCACGATCCAACCTGTAAGAGGAGAGAAAGACAGTGGGCCTCTGACAACTGTCAACTATGCAAAATATGGGGTGTGTGCAGGAATCTACTCTCGCTACTTTGTCATTTGGCCATGAGAGGTGCCATCAGCTAGAGAAAAGCTTCTTTCCTGTGATTCGCAAAGCAACAGGTCTATGACCGCCATGGCCAGAGTCACCCTGCAATGATTTCATGCCGTCAGAAAATGGCCAGGTGACCACCAGGGGCCTTTGGCAGACAACAAATGTGCTGAAGCTGCTGTGGTACCCATGCGCTGCGTCAAAGTGAATGGAGCTCCGCTCCTCATATTATTTGATGCAGGAAGTGCTGTCACTTTAGCTCAGGCGGAACTCCACGGTTCTGCCTAATGCACTGCCATGCGAACCTCTGCCATTTACCTGTGTACATGGCAATCGGCGGGAGGTTCCAGTATCATGCATCGTGGTCAAAGACCACAGGAGTAAATACAATCTAAAAGCCGGTATTATTCCTGATCTGCCTGTTCCTCTACTTTTAGGTTGCTACTGGCCCAATTTACTGCTAGCAAAGAAGATTCATGCACCAAGAAAGTGTGTGACATACCTGTGACAAGAGCTGGCTTGTGGCTCAACAAAGCGGTCACACTCCTCGCCTCATCTCAGCGTAGGTGGTCACTAGATGACGACGTGGACCCCGAGGGAGAAGGTGAGGCTAATGATTCCTCTAATCCATTTTTCTTACTGCCTCAGCAGGTGAAATGCGATGGTAGCTTCGGTTAGACTCCCACCTAAATCACTGCTGGGAACAGATGTTTGAGATCGAGGGTGAAGCTGACATGCTCCCACAACCCCTGCCTGCCACCTACTTCTTGATGCAGAATTGTACCACACACACTGAGGTAAGGCAAGCCATGTGACCTCTTTGTTGAGCCACAAGCCAAGGTAGACACAATTATTCATGTGGCATTCCACACCATTTGGAGGACACCTGGGAGCCAACAATTACATCAAAATAATCTTTGATCATTTCCAAAGGCTGGGGCGGCACGCCGAGGTGAAAAACTTCCAGCACTGCCTGGACCGCCGGAAAACGGCACCGGCAAAACCCATCCCCAACCCCACTGATTTCAGAGTGTTGTTCGATTGTATCTGGATGGATATCATTGGACCCCTTCTCAAAATCTGTAAAAGGGCTCATATTTGGTAATAGTTGACTAATAGTTGACTACACAATCCAATATTCTGAGGCATGGCTGCTATACAAAGTTACGCTGAAGAATATCACTTGAGAACTAGCGCAGCTATTTTATGTTAAAGTTAATGTCTGATGTGTGTTAGCTGTTGCAGATAAAGCAGTATCTTTATGATTATCTTTTATAATTTAAAGATTTATTAATAATTAATTATTAATAAATAATTTATTTATCAATAATTTGATAAATTATCAAATTTGATAAATTTGTTAATTTATGAGTATCTTTGTGATTTAGTGGTACCTCCGTGTACCACCTGCAAACAAGTGGCCTTGTTGAAAGATTCAACTGGATGTTAAAAAGGATGCTGCAGCAACAAGTGGTCGCAGGGTGGTGAAACTGGGATCAGCTTATAAAACAATATTAACTGTGTTCTCCCAACAGGCGCTTGATTTGGGAGACATGAAAGGTGGGATTTATCCGGTACATAGTCGAAGGCAGGCGTAACCTGACAGAGCAAGGGTTGATAATCTTGGTGACAGTGAATGGGCCAATGAACTTAGGGGATAGTTTGTGTGAGATGGTCTTGATGGGAATGTCTCGTGTGGCGAGCATTACTCTATCGCCGACCTTGTATCTTGGGGCAGCCGAGCGTCGTCGATCTGCTTGTAGCTTGAAGGCTTGTACTGACTTTAGGAGTTGGGACCGAGCTTTCTGCCAGGTTCTCTTGCAGCTGCGCACGAAACTTTGTGCTGAAGGGAACGCTACCTCTTCTTCCTGATAAGGAAACAAGGGTGGTTGATACCCCAAACAGCACTGAAAGGGAGACATTCTGGTAGATGAGGTGGGAAGGGAGTTGTGGGCATATTCTACCCATGGGAGCATCCTGCTCCATGAAGTTGGGTTCTGTGACGTCATGCATCTCAGAGAGGTCTCCAGCTTCTGGCTGGTTCTCTCTGTCTGTCCATTGGACTGTGGATGGTAACCTGATGACAGGCTAGGTGTAGCGCCAATGAGTCTGCAGAAGGCCTTCCAGAAGTGTGCAATAAACTGGGGTCCCCTATCAGAGACAATGTCAACAGGAAGTCCGTGTAGCCGAAAAACGTGGAGGATGAGCAGCTCAGCTGTCTCCTTGGCCGAAGGGAGTTTAGTCAGGGGGACGAAATGGGCGGCTCTGGAGAAACGATAAACGATGGTCATAAAGCAATTGATCACCTCCGAAGTTGGGAGTCCGGTAACAAAATCGAGGGCAATGTGAAACCAAGGACGGTGAGGGATGGGAAGTGGTTTAAGGAGGCCTGCTGGAGGTTTGTTGGATGGTTTGTTCCTTACACATGCATCACAAGCTGCCACGAATCCTAAAATGTCCTCCTTCACAGTTGCCCACCAGAAGCGTTGCTGGATCAGATACAAGGTGCGGGCCCCTCCTGGGTGACAGGCCAATCTGGAGCAGTGTCCCCACTCAAGTACATGTGGGCGAATAGACTCTGGAACAAATAGGCGGTTGGTAGGAACGTTGCTTGGACCTGGTTCTTGCTCTAGGGCCTGTCTTACCAGGACTTCAATGTCCTGTTGGGTGGCAGGCACAAGGCATTGTGGTGGGAGGATGCTTTCAGTGGGGGCACAATTCTGGGGCAAAGAGAACTGTCGAGAGAGAGCATCTGGCTTGGTGTTCTTAGAACCTGGGCGGTAGGATATAGTAAAATTGAACCTTGAAAAAAATAAGGACCAGCGGGCTTGACGGGCATTTAACCTTTTGGCTGATTTTAAATATTCGAGGTTTCTATGGTCAGTCCAAACTAGGAAAGGATGCTGAGCCCCCTCCAACCAATGTCTCCACTCTTCAAGCGCTAGCTTGATAGCTAGTAGCTCTCGGTCACCAATGTCATAGTTCCTTTCCACAGGAGTGAGTCGGCGAGAGAAAAAGGAACAGGGATGCAGCTTGTTGCCTTTGGGGCTTCTTTGAGAAAGAATAGCTCCAGCCCCGGTCTCAGAAGCATCTACTTCGACAGTGAATTGGAGAGAGGGGTCTGGGATGGAAAGGATAGGTGCCGAAGTGAATCTTCGCTTGAGGCTAGTAAAAGACTCTTCTGCCCTTGCGTTCCACTTAAAGGGAAATTTTGAGGAGGTGAGAGCTGTAAGGGGAGCAGCCACGGTGCTATAGTTCCTTATGAATCTGCGATAGAAATTAACAAACCCAAGGAAGCGTTGTAGTTCTCGTCTAGAAGCGGGCGTGGGACAGTCAGTAACCACCTTGACCTTGGAGGGCTCCATCTTGATCATGGAGGGAGAAATTACAAACCCCAGAAAAGAAGTGGATTTCTGGTGAAACTCACACTTCTCGGCCTTGACAAAAAGTTTGTTTTCCAGCAGCCTCTGTAATACCTGGCGAACAAGGGTGTAACGTGTTCCTCAAGGAAGTGAGAAAAGATTAAAATGTCATCTAGGTAGACAAATACACATACATTCAGGAAGTCCCTTAGGACATCATTAATCAGGGCTTGGAAAACAGCAGGTGCATTAGTCAGTCCAAAAGGTACCACCAGATATTCGTAGTGACCGGTAGGAGTGTTAAATGCTGTTTTCCACTCATCCCCTTCCCTGATTCTGACGAGGTGATAGGCATTTCGGAGGTCCAGTTTAGTAAAGATGTGCGCTCCCTGCAATAGCTCGAAAGCCGTGGTCATGAGCGGAAGGGGATAACGATTTTTAATCGTAATTTCATTAAGTCCTCGATAATCAATGCATGGCCGTAAAGACTTGTCTTTCTTCTCTACGAAGAAGAATCCTGCACCTGCCGGTGAAGACGAAGGTCAGATGATCCCAGCCGCCAGTGATTCAGCGATGTAGTGGTTCATGGCCTCTCTCTCAGGGGAGGAGAGGGAGTAGAGACGCTCCCTTGGGGGGCTGTGCCTGGGAGAAGATCGATGGCACAATCATAGGGTCGATGTGGTGGCAGGGAGATGGCACGAGACTTACTGAAGACCTCTCGGAGGTCAGCATACTCCGGGGGTACATTGGTGAGATCGGGGAGCTCCCCTTTATTGGTAGCAGGAGGAGGCTGAATAGATGCAGAGAGAAGGCATGAGGACAGACAAGCTGGGTTCCAGCCTAGGATCGTGTTCCGGACCCAGTCTATATGAGGGTTATGTTTTACTAACCAGGGGCGCCCAAGGACGATTGGGGTATGGGACTTAGGCATGATGAGAAATGAGATAGTCTCCGTGTGGTTGCCGGAAATTCTTAAACTGATGGGGAGAGTGCGATGAGTGATGCGGTTGAGGCTGCTACCATCCAGAGCTTGAACAGGAAGATGGCGCTCAAGAGGGGTGGATGAGACCTTGAGAGTGTCTACAGTACAGATCAGGTTCTGGTCGACTCCAGAGTCAATGAGGGCCCATACGGTGTGGGTCCTATTGTTTACAGTCACAGTGCCAGGAAAGCAGGAGTGAGGGATTGAGTTAATGTCCTGTTTCTGGCCCCCTAGGACCCTCAGTTTCACTAGGGGGTCTTGCCTTTTAACGGACAGGTCTCTCAAAAGTGACCAGCTTGCCCGCAATAGAAGCATGCTCTCTCCATGCGTCGACGCAGGCGCTCTTCTGGAGAGATGTGGGCGCGATCTACTTGCATGGGTTCAGGAGCAGGTTCAGGAAGGGAGGATAAGCTCCATTCTCTGGATGTGCGGCCCCTGCTCCGTTGTCTAAGGCGAAGGCGGCTGTCGACGTGACCAGCTAAGTCCGTTAATTCTTGGAAACTGGAGGGTAACTCAACGGAAGCCAATTCATCCTTCACAGATTCCGCCAGACCATTAACGAAGGCGTCACACAAAGCACATTCATCCCAGCCACTGGAAGCTGCCAGAGTACGAAACTCAATAGCATAGTCGTAAGCAGAACGAGACTCTTGTCGAAGATTTAGGATTTGGACAGCTGCTTGTCGTCCGGTGTAGAAACGGTCGAACACCCTTCTCATTTCAGTGGTGAACGAGTTAAAAGTCCCCGCAACATGGAGCTTGAGCGTCCCACAGGGCAGTGCCCCATTCCCGGGCCCTACCCGAGAGCAGGGTAATGATGTAAGCCACTTTGGAGCGCTCCGTGGGGAAGGACGAAGTTTGCAGCTCTAAAACAAGGGGATATTTGGACAAGAAGGAACGGCAGGTCCGAGGATCGCCATCATAGGAGGGTGGAGCGGGTAAGCGGGGTTCATGAGCTGGTACAGGGAGAGGAGCTACTGCTGGAACAGGGGCGGGCGCCGGGGGCTGTGCCGGGGAAGCTGCCTGGAGGTGCTGAGTTTGTGATGAAAGGCCAGCGAGGGAATCTGTAATGGTTCTCAGAGTTTGATTAATGTTTTGGAGATCCTGCTGGTGAGAGCCCAACATAGCACCCTGGCTCTCCAAGGCTGTTCTTAGTCTGTTTAAGTCTGCTGGGTCCATAGTGGCCAGATTATTCTGTCAGGCATGCAGAGTAATGAAGAGAAAAAAAGAGGAGCAGGACCCAAGTGCAGATTTACAGCACCAAAGGGGCGTGGAGATCTCCAAGATGGCGCCGGTGAGGTCGGCTGCCGTCGCGACTGCTCCGACCTATTTTTCCTTGTTTTCGTTTTTTAAGTTAACTTTCAATAACTTTAATCCGGCTAATTCACCATCATTGAGTGCATTAAGTACGATAGAGATACTCTTATTTCTATTGGTTTACAATGTACTCACAATTCGACGTTTTTAACTCCGGATCCGAGCTGGCCGAGTGAGATCCTGAGGGAAAACAAAGGACGCGACGCGAAGCGGCGGCCCCGAGGAAAACGAGCCGGCGTCAGGAACAGGCTGAGAGCCCGTGCACACCGCACACCTCTGCCTAGCATCCTGCTCGCCAATGTCCAGTCACTGGAGAACAAGCTCGATGACCTCAGGGCCAGGATAAAGTTCCAGAGAGACATTCGGGACTGCAATCTTCTCTGCTTCACCGAGACATGGCTGAACCCAGCGGTGCCGGACCACGCCATCCAGCCGGCCGAGTTCTTCTCGGTTCACCGCATGGACAGGACACGGGACTCGGGGAAGACAAGGGGAGGCGGCGTGTGTTTAATGGTGAACAGCAGCTGGTGCAACAGCGCGAGCGTTGTTCCTCTCGCACGCTCCTGCACACCCAACCTGGAACTATTAACTATCAAATGTCGTCCTTTTTATCTTCCTCGGGAGTTCACATCGGTCATAATCAGCGCCGTTTATATTCCGCCACAAGCGGACACGGACACTGCCTTATGCGAGCTGCATGAGGCACTCACACAGCACCAAACACAACACCGGGACGCTGCGCTTATTGTGGCGGGGGACTTTAACAGTGCCAACCTCAAACGTGCAGCGCCTAACTTCCATCAGCACATCACCTGCCCGACCAGGGGCGAAAGGACACTGGACCACTGTTACACACCAGTTAAAGACGGCTACAAGGCACAATCTTGTCCACCGTTTGGGAAATCTGACCACGCCGCCATCTTCCTCATGCCAAAATATAAACAAAGGCTTAAACAGGAACTTCCGGTTCAGAGGGAGGTCGCGCGCTGGACGGACCAATCGGTGGCCGCGCTTCAAGACGCACTTGATGACGCAGACTGGGACATGTTCCGAAACAGCTCCGATGACGTCAGCGTGTTTACGGAAGCGGTTGTGGGATTCATCGGGAAACTAGCGGATGATACCGTACAGAAAACGACCATCAGAACGTTTCCCAATCAGAAGCCGTGGGTGGATAAAACCATCCGCGACGCTCTGAGATCTCGCGCTGCTGCCTACAATGCGGGACTTGCTTCGGGGGACATGGACATGTACAAGGCTGCGGCATATAACGTCCGGAAGGCGGTGAAGGAGGCGAAGCAGCGCTACGGGAGGAAGCTAGAGTCACAACTCCAACAGAGTGACTCTAGGAGCCTGTGGCAGGGACTAAGAACGATAACGGACTACAAAGCTCCAACATCCGGTATGACAAACGCGGACATGACTCTGGCAGACGAGCTGAACACCTTTTATGCTCGCTTCGAGGCTGCAGCTAAAGACGCTAGCGTTGCTAATGCTAGCGCTGCTAATGGCTGCAGACAGGAAGTCATTGCCAGCACCGGAAACGCGTTTATCATCTCCGAGCATGACGTGAGGAGAGCCTTCAGGAGAGTGAACACCAGGAAAGCAGCAGGACCAGACGGCATCTCAGGTAGAGTCCTCAGAGCCTGCGCAGACCAGCTAGCACCTGTGTTCACAGAGATATTCAACCTCTCTTTATCTCAGTCGGTGATCCCCACATGCTTCAAAGAGTCCATCATTGTTCCTGTTCCGAAGAAACCACATCCTGCTTCCCTCAATGACTATCGACCTGTAGCCCTCACATCAGTGGTGATGAAGTGCTTTGAACGGCTGGTCAGAGACTTCATCATCTCTTCATTACCAGACACACTAGATCCACTTCAGTTTGCCTACCGTTCAAACCGCTCTACAGATGACGCCATCGCTCATCTACTCCATACATCTCTCACTCATCTGGACACTAGAAGGGGGAATTATGTGAAAATGCTTTTCATCGACTACAGCTCAGCATTTAACACCATAATTCCCTCTACACTCACTACCAAGCTGGAGCACCTGGGACTCAGCTCATCCTTGTGTCAGTGGATCTCCAATTTCCTAACGGGGAGACCACAGGCAGTAAGGATGGGTGGACATGTCTCAGCCTCCATCACCCTCAGCACTGGAGCCCCACAGGGTTGTGTTCTGAGCCCTCTACTGTACTCTTTGTACACTCACGACTGCGTAGCCACTACCAACTCCACCACCATCATCAAGTTTGCTGATGACACCGTCGTGGTCGGCCTGATCACTGACAACGATGAGACGGCCTACCTGAAGGAGATTGGAAATCTGGAGAACTGGTGTCAGACGAACAACCTCCTTCTCAACGTCAGCAAGACAAAGGAGTTGATAGTGGACTTCAGCACAAAGCAGAAGAGGAACTACCAGACCCCCGTCATCAACAAGAGCCCAGTGGAGAGAGTGGACAGCTTCCGTTACCTCGGTGTACACATCACGCAGGACCTGTCTTGGTCCTGTCACATCAACACCGTGGTGAAAAAGGCCCGACAGCGTCTCTACCACCTCAGACGCCTGAGAGACTTCAGACTGCCCTCCAAGGTGCTTAGGAACTTCTACTCCTGCACCATAGAGAGCATCCTGACGGGAAACATCACGATCTGGTTCGGGAACAGCACCATGCAGGACAGACGAACTCTTCAGAGGGTGGTGCGATCAGCTGAGCGCATCATCCACACCGAGCTCCCTGACCTGCACTCGATCTACAGCAAGCGGTGCTGGACCAAGGCCAGGAAGATCATGAAGGACCTCAGTCACCCCAGCAATGGACTGTTCTCTCTGTTGAGGTCAGGAAAGCGATTCCGCTCCCTGAAGACCAACACAGAGAGACTGAGGAGGAGCTTCTTCCCGCAGGCGATACGGTCTCTTAATCAGTACAACACACAGTACTGATCCATTTTGCACACCCACACATGCTTCTGCACTCACTCTGGACACTCTGGACATTCAAGACATTTGCTCACTTGTCCTCACTGCACACCTGCTCACTCATGGGTAGTATGCACACGTCACTTAAATATGCACACAAGCCACTTTATCATTTAACATGTCACTTTACTGTATATTTGCATATTCAATATTTTTATTTCCACTTGTGCAATTTCAATTTTTTACTTACTTACATTTTATATTTTTATATTCTTACATTTTACATTTTACATTTTATATTCTATATTTTATATTTTATTTAATTTTATTCTCTTAGGTCAGGGCAGTTGCCTAAGCATTTCACTGCATATCGTACTGTGTAGGATTGTGTATGTGACAAATAAAATTTGAATTAGAATTTGATTTGAATTTGAATTTTGAGATGCGCTTTTGAACGAGGGGGGTGTGGCGCGCTGGCCGTTGAGCACTTCCGTGTTCAGGGGGGAAATCCTAGGGTTAGGGTTAGGGTTAGGGTTAGTCCTGGGGACGTAATCCTGGTGACGTAATACAAAGCCGGTGGTCGAGAACAGAAACAACTAACACGGAAAAGAAACGCGAGAAAACTGGGCTCTGAAGGCATGCAATAATCTGGCAGCGAGACAGCGTTCTGCGCTTCCTTAAATGCCGGGAGAAATTAGTTGTGAATGGGATGCCGGTGTGTAAAGGGGCGGGGTGTGTGTGAGAAAGCATGACAGGCAGGAGGAAAACATAAGCATGTGAGCGCAAAGGCATGACAGCATGGGAAAAAGGAGACGTAAACGACAGCGGTACGTGACAGGAACGTGACAAAACCCTCCATCGGTTATTAAAGATTTAAATATTTAGAAAAAATGCCCCAACGAGTTCTGAGATTTGAGCTTCAGGAAATCTCCCGGCGATCTGATCTGATCTAATCAGCGCTCAGCCGCACGCATAAAGTTACAGAATGCGTCAGGGGGGAAATAGCAAGGAGACTGACTCTGGCCATATTAATAATTCATTGATAAATTTGTGATTTCTTTGGTCTCAGCTGTAGTGATGAAGATAATCATGTCATCTTGTCGTCTCCGCAGCAGTGGGTGCTCCAATAATTCACATTTTTACATAATCTAAAATTACATGATCTAAAATTTGTTTTCCATCCAGTTAAATCCAATTAAAGGTTTTCTTGTCTTTGAACTATTCAAAGCAGTGACTTCCCACCTGAGAGTTTCTCCAGCATACTGTATATCAGATTGATGGACATGAGTCCTCATCTGTTAAATTTTTGAGGACAACTGTTTTATCAGCCTAAATGTAATCAATAATATTTTTAAAAAATGTATTGTTCTTGTTTTTAATATTATTTTGAAGTAAATAAAACAGTAATAGCTAAAATAGTAAAATAAAAAGTTTAATGGTTTAAATAGTTAAAATAAATAGTCATGGGGGCATTATAAGATTTCAATTGAAAACTTCTAACTGAAAAGTGGCACCTGGCACATCTAAAAATAGATGCAGGATTATTTTTTATGGTCTAAATAAAAATGCTTTTCTAAATGTGGGCTATTGTTGTTTACTTCCTCCTCTTTAATTTCCTATATAGCCTAATCAGCACTCAACCACACGCATAAAGTTTTCCAGAGCGCAGAGGAATTGTGTTGTACTAAATAGTATTTATGCAGTATAATCAGGGCCTCTCATTACTATTTATACTGGGTTGTTTTTGTTTGTGTTACTGTGTCTGCTTTACAATGTCAGACAACATTCAAATGCAAATAATTCCCCTCTCCCCAGGTGTGAATCAGCTGTTCTCACCTATACATTCAGAGAAACTGAAATGCACCCCTCCCCACTTTAAGACCCTCTTGGATCTGAAGCTCTTCTGAAGACCTGTAGTGCTTCAGGCCTCTTTTTAAATTTGTGTAAATTTCATCTTCTGCATTCCAGATTCTAAATTAAATTACATTTTATTAAATTCTAATTAAAAACAATAGAAGGCATGTTATGATGAGGAAACTTCCCATCTCTTCCATTCCTGAGTCATTTACATAATCAATGATATGATCAATAGCTCATCATATCAATTTATTCATACAGATGTACCTGTTTTACATGGAAATTAACAGACTTGTTACTGAATGATTTACTCTGATAAAGAGCCATAAGAACAGTGGCAGCTGGCACACTGTAATGGGTTCGACCCTATGTTGCACGGGCAGCACCATAAAGCCAGGACACGAGGCGAGGTCATACGGGAAAAAGCGTAATCTATTTACCTAAAATTAGGGAGGGAAAGAGTTAAAGGAGGGAGGGTGCAAAGAAAGGGAGAGGAACAAAAGTACACATGTAGTTCTGGTTGGCAGTGCCCCGCTGGTATGTGGGCACAGGCTGGTGAGCGGTGGCGGCGGGCAGAGTGGCAGCGTGGGCCCGCGTGGATAGCAGCTCCTGCCTCCGACCGCTCGCGCTGACTCCGCTATCTGTGGATGGCCGGACCGGGCTCTTTGAAGTCCGCCGCACTCACCGCTTCTTAACGTCCAGTTTCCCAACAGACCCTGAGCTACACTCCCCGCTGTGTTTTATAGCACAGGGAGAAGCCTGAGATCATTAGTGCTGATAGCTCACCAGCTGTGCCTAATTCCGCGGCCCTGCTCCTTCGTGCAACTGCAGAAGAGGCCGCCTAGCTAGTGAGCTTCGGAGTGAGCGGGTAGTGATATTGATTTGGGCGCACACCCATCACAGACGCATGCCATGACACACACTGCAGGATTATTATTTATAATCTAAATAAAAATGCTTTTCTAAACGTGGGCTATTGTTATTTACTTACAATATTTGTTAATTTAATTTAAATGAGGTTTGGACTCCGGGATGTTGAGCCGTGATCCTCCTCTTTAACTTCCTACGTAGTCTATTCATCGGTCAGCCGCACGTATAAAGTTTTCCAGAGAGCACCGGCAAAAGTAGACTGATGATTATTAATGCGTCGGGAAAAACAACAAGGAGACTAACTCTGACCATTTTAATAATTCATTGATAAATTACTGATTTCTTTGTTTTCGGCTTCAGTGATGATGATGATCATGTCATGTCCACATCAGTGGATGAATTATATCGTCTAAAATCATTTTCCATTAGTTTATATAAAAGCAGACATTTCGCTTTCTTCAAGTATATATATTTCACCTCCGCACTCTGTTTACTTTCATTATTTTAAAAAATAAACGCTATGTAGCTTATATAGTTTTACTATATTGTTTTTGAACATTAATCCGGCAAACTTGTTCTGATGCACACCCAGAGTCTGTTTTCTGGCAACGCTAGTATTACACACGATATAATCTAAAGGCTAGAAATAAAGGTATACATTTACTTTGCTTAAATTCAATGCAAATAATGTATTACTATAATACCTGTAAATTCAATGCCTATATGTATTACTATAATTTTAGTACTGTGATTATAAATTCGTTTCACATGTATTTCATAAGGTTTGCCAGCGGTGATACAGCGCAATGGGACTCACTCACTCATCATCTATACCGCTTAATTCTGTATTCAGGGTCACGGGGGGCCTGGAGCCTATGCCAGGAGACTTAGGGCACATGGCAGGGTACACCCTGGACAGGGTGCCAATCCATCGCAGGGCACAGACACACACATACACTCACTCATTCATTCACACACTATGGGCAATTTGGGAACGCCAATTAGCCTAACCTACATGTCTTTGGACTGTGGGAGGAAACCGGAGTACCCGGAGGAAACCCACCAAGCACGGGGAGAACATGCAAACTCCATGCACACAGAGACGGTGCTAACCACTACACCACCGTGCCGCCTGCAATGGGACTCATTATTTATTAAAGAAAATTATGATGATCAAAAACAGCCTATTGCATTTCATTCTTATAATAATGCAAAAACACAAGCAGGGCTGAATGACGACATCCGCTGACGCAGCAGCACATCCTGACAATGTTTTAATTTTATGATCATTTAGTTTAATTTATTTCAGTTAATACATTTACTACAAATTTAAAGAACACAGACTATAAGATGAGCCAAAACCCTGTCACGAACTGGTATTACTAGCGGTTCGGGCGGATGTTATTGCCGTGGGCACAGAGGGCAGACATAGACGCAGAGTTGTTGTTTTTAAACAAAGTCATTTATTAATTAGCAAAAAAGAAACGAACAAAATGCACACATGGGCTTTTTCACACACGCACACACACAGTCTCTTTAAGCATATATAGTCTCTTTTAACATACACAGGTTCTTGAAAAGGACACAAGTGCTTTAAGGCATACAGACTCTTGAGCTGCCATGAAGGCCTAGAGCTGCCATGATGAGACACTAGAGGCTAATGGGGGACACTAGAGACTACGGGAGGACACTAGAGACTACAGGAGGACACCCTAGAGGCTAAGGGAGCACGCTAGAGGCTAGGGGAGCACGCTAGAGGCTAGGGGGACACGCTAGAGGCTAGGGGGACAGGCTAGAGGCTAAGGAAACACAAGAAACACATAGTACAGTACATACATAAATCCACAGAGTAAATTAAAAGGTATACTTACACATGCCACATATAACAATACCATTCAGAACCAAAACAACCAAAGTAAAATAAAACACAACCAAAACAAAACCAAAATCAAATCACATGCCCACTGACAGTATTAATGCTCGACCCAGTTTCCCAGAACAATCAGCTATTTATAACACTAATAATGAGCTACCTTGGTTCAGGTGAGCACCAGCATCACCTGACCGAGGTGCCTTCTGGGAAACTGAGTCGACTAACTAAAAACAAACAAACATGTGCAGTGCACCCTGTGCCCTCTAGGGGTGGTCCCTTACACCTACATGCATAGCTTTTTTGATTACACATGATAAAATCTAAAGGCTCACTGTGTTAATGTTTTCTTTGCTTAAATTCGATACTAATAAAATTTAATTCTACATTTGTACTGTACTTTTAACTACAATGTTGCACTTGATTTTATCCGCTACTACGTGCAGCTCTAAAGGAGCTGCGGCTTATTAATCCTTGAGAGAATGAACTAAGGTCTGATGCGTCGGTCTATAGGTATATAGCACCACTCAGCGGTAACAGCCAGCAAATGTACAAACCCAAATGCTGTCGCTGTGAGGCGCAACGGTAAAAGTAGAATACCACTTGTCTACCATCTGTAAAATCCTATTTAAATTAATTTTCTGCATCCAATTAATTTGTTTGTTATGGACAAACTGTCCCACATATCTGAAATCGACGAAACATAATTTTTGGAAAGTTTTATGATATGATTAAAAATAAATAAATAAATAATTTTTAGTTGGAAAAACTAACATTGCTCAGATTAAATTCAAATGGCACCAGTACAAATATGACTACTGTAGACTAGGGTCTAAAATATGACTAGAAACTGAGTAACTGAGAAAGGGTAACAACAATTAAGTACTACCAAAAGTGCATGAAGATGTAATGAAGCAAATCAAGAGCCTGTTGTGGGACATTTTGGCCTTCAGCCTCATCACTAATAGAGCAACTAGCAGTGTCACGCCTGTGTATCTCAGTAATTTAACGGCACAGTGGATTGACTCTGCAGAAAGTCATTTTATATGCAAAGCATTTACAGGGTTCAGCACTAGCAATATGTTTCAGATATGGGGCATTCCAAAAAGATTTGTTCCTGTTGTATTGTGGGACAACACAGCAAGTAGCCAAATAGAAGTACTCCGCAGTATAATCAGTGCATCAACTCATGAGATTGAGATTAAACAACTGTGTGGCCATAAGAAAAGCACTTTTAAGTGATGCTAATAAAATATGGTTTATGACCAATAAGAGCATTCCTGTATTTAGGAGGCACTACATTCAAGATGTTTGGAATACAGTGGATTTTGGCTGGATTTTACTTGGCTGCATGTGAAGCGGTTTCAACATAAGAGTGATCATGTCGGTCATGCATATTTCTGTTTTCGTGCACTTCCAGTAGCTGGTCCAAAAATACCAAAACTATTTTACACTGTATTATATGAAACAGACACTGCAGTGCACAAAATTGACTATTTGAAACTATATACAAAATATTTTGGTGTGAATGTGAATTTATAGTCTAGTGATGGGAAGTTTGGATCATTTTAGTGAGTCAATTCTTTGACTCTCATTCATGAAAATTATTTTGAGTCATTTAGTTAAATGTTTTTAATTTGTTTCATCAGAAATAAAAATAAAATGTTATATTTTCAATAAACAGACCCCCAACACATCTACATACACAGATCAAGTCAAGTCAAGTCAAGTAGGCTTTTATTGTCATTCCAACCATATACAGTTAGTACACAGTGAAACGAAACAACGTTCCTCCAGGGCCAAGGTGCTACATACATGCAACAACATAAATTTACAACATACATTTTACATTTTTAAGTTACTCTAAAAGAAGAACTATCAAATATCTATACAAAAATACACAATAGACAAAGTGCATGTGCAAATGTGCAAACAAAGAGGTACATGACAGACACAACAATGTAACACATAACAGTACTTTTTGATGAAGTATGAATTGAGGTAGTGGGAAGAGCAGCAGTAAACAGTTTACATTTTGACAAGAATATTGTGTGTGCAAATAGCAGTCAAATAAATATTGTGCAAAAAATTGCGAGGAGCAGCACAGGTAGGTAGGTATGAGCAGATTGAGATGGATGTATATCAGTGTGTTTGTGCATGTGTGTTTATCAGTTCAGTCCAGATGTTATTTAGTTCGTCTGAGTGATTTGTGTGTGTGTGTGTGTGTGTGTGTGTTTATCAGTCCAGTCCCTTTGTGTTAAGGAGACGGATGGCTTGCGGATTTGGCTATAGTTCCAGTAATGAAAATAATGGTAGTTCGTTGTCATATAAAAGTTGTTTTTCTTTCGAATCTACTGCACTGCACAGCGTTTATAGGAATTACATGACAAAGGAATGAACAACTTGGACTAGAAGACTCATGAGAAATAACGTTCAATTCTGTTTCCTGTGTACTGCACTCCATAGCGTATATGAGACAAAAGAACAAACGATTTGGACCAAAAGACTCGAGAGGTTACTACTCATTTCTGCTTAAGGTACATGTCCTACGGAGGTTTTGCGATGCTTTGCGCATGTGCGCCCAGTAGAAAATGAAGGAATCACTCACCAAGACTACTCGTTCTTCTGGGTCTCATTAAAGACTTGTTAAAAAAGAACCAATCCTTCATGAACGACCCATCACAGTTATAGTCCCAAATCCTGTATATTGTGTGCGCGTGTGGGAGTATTGTATCGGCCTTACCAGTTTGAGTCAATCTGTGGACACGATGATGAAAAAACTGTCCTGTGATGCTGTCCCCTATGAGAGTAATCCAATTTGATGGATCCACTGAGACGAACAGGATTCACAGACTTATGCAGTGCTGGGATAAAAAATGGAAACCAGCTGTATGCGTATAAACAACAATGGAGCCTCAGCCTCATGCCTTTCTTAAAAACATGGTCTGGTGACCTCCTTGTGCCATTGGGATTCCCCGGATGATTTGGAGAAAAAGTCTCACAAGAGTAAAAATGCAAGAGCACAGAAACAACTGAACTCAATGCATCTTACGGGAACAGATTGAAGTATATAACAGCATATTAAAATGATCAACAGTTTAATAAAAACCCATTATGTGGCTTCGCTACATTATCAAATCCAGTATCCAGAAGAAAATGAAATCACTTTCATTTTTAAAGCAGCGTTCATTTCATATTTTACCTTATTTAAATGTTGATTTATTTATTTTAATATATTTACTTTTTTAAAAATAATTTTATATGCAAAAATCTTATTATAGTGATGCAAACTGTTAATATTGGTAAGGTCGACTGTACTTCCAGTATAGTTGAAGCATTTTATGTTATAATTAGTTTAGTTTGTTGTATGGTGCATGATGTGTAATATATTAGAGTGTAGCACAACCATACAAAAAACAAACATACAATATTTTAGATCTCAGGCCATTATGGAATGTTTTTAATAAATTAATAACAAATTAATTAATGAAGTAACAGGTTTTATAGTACCTAATTTAAATTTAGTGTTTTTTTCAATGAAATTCACGTATATCCATATTATATAAGTGTATGTTACTGTAACTTTTTTACTGAATTTGAAACTACTTAGTTATCCTTTTTGGACTTGATATTCTTAAAATTGCTGCATTTGAGCAATTCTGATTGAATTGCTGCATCCTGCACTAATGAGAGCTGCTGATTCTCGAAGTGCTGTTTTCCATTGATTGATGTCTGCTGGGTCCATACTGACTATCAGGGTGGCGGTGAAAATGGACTGGTAAAGGACTCAAAAGTGGTCTCACAGCCCTCTCCTCTGTGAAAGAGTGTTCAGACAAAAACAATGAAAAGTTAAAGCTCAAACTCAACTGAGTGTCATAATTCAACAGTGCAGAGTCAATGTCAACAAATCTTTTCATGTCTCTGTATTAGGAACCTGATAGCGTAATTAAAAAAACAAAACAAAATGAAGATCAGAATCAGTAAATCTACTCACGCTTCTGCGTGGATTCTATGTCCATATAAAAAACGGCAATCATAAAATCCACAAACACAAAGCAAGGATCAGCCTAAATAATTCTGAACCAACAGGTAGTCATGAAATCCAAAAACACAAAAGTGACGATCAACATTAATAAATCAAAACTCCGACCTAGGTCGGGCCGTAACAGGAAGGAAAAGAAATAGAGATACAAGATCCTACACTTACTCCCTTACTAACCACAACCAGGAGAAAACAAAGTGTAAATAAAAGGGCATTGACTTCTTACTAAGCTGGTATATAAAGAATTATATACACAATTATGTACAAAATGTATTTATAAAACAAAACAACCAAAAACCAAGTCAAATTTGGGGTCAAAACAAGCAAAATGGTCATACATGGAAAAGTCTATCAAATAACAAGCAACATCAAAAGGGGGAAATCAGACCGTAAAAAAATACATAGCAAGGGGTCATACAGAGTATAATTTTCACATCATTCATAATATAAGCAGTAAGTAGTAAGTAAGTAGCAATAGTATGGTCTTCAGCAGTCTGAAGGGCTTAAATTGGCCTCTAGGGCTCCTGATTAACCAATCGACAGGTAGGAGATGGGATCAAAAATGGTAGATTGTAGTTTGAGGAAGGCCTGCATGGCATCCAAGCTCCAGACATGTCATGCCTGCAGTGTGACCCAGCTTCAATGATGTTGGACCATCATCTAGCATTGAGCAGGTTGTGTTGGCATCAAACTTTCCTCAGAGGCCCATGAAACAATGTCATAACAGAAAAACAGATTTATTAAAACAACAATGTAGACAGAACCAAAGTGAGAACACATGCAAGACTAAGACGCAAGAATTTTAGTAAAACATTTGTGCTGGGATAGTGAATTCAGTAATACGTTTAGTCTGTACTTTAAGTGATGATGAAGTGTCCATTGTAGTTTCTCTGTGAAAATGAATGGGGAGCTATCGGCCCCTAAATTTGCTACAAAGTCATACAGAAACTTTACAAAAGTATATATAAATATACTCAAACATGGTAGATGCAAAAGGCACTATTCATCACATTACTAGGCACATGCTACTGTCTTTGTCTTGTAGTTTTGCTGCAGAATGTATGTGTTGGTTTTGTTTTTGTAGCAGTTGATATCTCTTTGTGCCTTTTTTATTTCCTCTCCTTACTTCCCCTTGATTCTCTGTTTTAAAAAATGTTGTTTTACTACTTCCATCTTAACATACAGTTGTAACAGAGGCCTGTAACTGCTCTACTATATGCCCTTAAATTCTTTTAATGCATCGTGGAAAATGTAGAAGCTGGAAAGAGAACCTGATGATAAGGTAAATATGCCCTTATCTAGAATTGTTTTGTTGCTGGTAGTTATCTTCAGTTCATGGAATGAACGCAGTCATTTTTCATTTTCCTTTCCATTCTTTATCCTCTATATTTAATCATTTGTCTTTCAATCTACAATTGTATTTACTGTTGTAAAGTGTGACATATTTATTGACATTGGTCAGTAAGTACAGACCACAGAGATGTAAAGTTATGGCAGGTATGTGAAGACACTGAAAAATGTGCTATTGTGACATCTTACACTTATTTAATAAACTGCACAGCACATAGTACAGCTTGCCACAAACAAGGTCATTTTGCACTTGTAAACTTAATACGTCACTAAAATACTATATATATACTGTATATATACACAGTGAAAATACACTATTCACAATAAGTTAGGGATATTGTGAATAAGTTACATTCAGACATTTGGCAGACGCTCTTATCCAGAGCGACTTACAAAAAGTGCTTTAAAGTTTACATTACTGGATAGATACTTACACTGGGTTAACTAGGTTAATAACTAAGTGCGATTAGTCTAACACAACTGGGAAGAGGGTTTTTTTTTTGGGGGGGGGGGGGGGGGGGTTAGTCCTGTAAGTACTGGAGAAATAGATAAGTTTTGAGTCGCCGTTTAAAGATAGTCAAAGTCTCTGCTGTATGAACATCTAGAGGAAGTTCGTTCCACCACCTAGGTGCCAGAACAGAAAAGAGTTTGGATGAATGCCGCCCTCGATCCCTGAGAGATGGTGGGACGAGGCGAGCAGTGCTGGAGGACCGGAGGGAATGCGGCACAGTGCGTGGTGTGATTAGAGCAGAGAGGTAAGTGGGTGCTGGGCCATTTTTAGCTTTGTAGGCAAGCATCAGTGTTTTGAATTTGATGCGGGCAGCTACAGGAAGCCAGTGCAAGGTGCGGAGGAGTGGGGTGGTGTGGGAGAACTTGGGAAGGTTGAAAACGAGACGTGCTGCTGCATTCTGGATCAGTTGCAGAGGACGAGTGGTGGACAGAGGCAGGCCAGCCAGGAGTGAGTTGCAGTAGTCCAGTCTTGAAATAACAAGGGACTGAACAAGCACCTGAGTAGCCCGTGAAGAAAGAAATGGGCGGATTCTTCTCATATTGTAAAGAAGAAATCTTCAAGAGCGAGTAAGGTTAGCGATGTGAGGGGAAAATGACAGATGATTGTTCATGGTTACCCCAAGATTGCAGGCAGTGGCTGAAGGAGTGATTTGATTGTTGTCCAGGGATATCACAAGATCTTGACCTGGGGATGCGTCACCAGGAATGAACAACAGTTCGGTTTTACTCAGATTGAGTTTCAGCTGATGAGCTGCCATCCAGGATGAGATGCCTGCCAGACATGCTGAGATCCGCGTGGAAACCCGAGTGTCAGAGGGAGGAAAGGAGAAAACAAGTTGAGTGTCATCTGCATAACAATGGTATGAAAATCCATGCGATAATATGACCTTACCAAGAGACCGGGTATAGAGGGAGAACAGAAGAGGACCAAGTACTGAGCCCTGCGGAACACCAGTAGAGAGTCTACATGGGGCAGATGTAGATCCCCTCCATGTTACCTCATATGACCTATCTTCTAGGTAAGAAGCAACCCATTGCCACGCTGTTCCACAAATACCAAGGCTTGTGAGAATAGATAATAGGATCTTGTGGTTCACTGTGTCAAATGCAGCTGACAGGTCCAGGAGGATCAGGACAGATGACCGTTTAGCAGATCTAGCAGCATGGAGCTTCTCAGTGACTGACAGAAGGGCAGTCTCTGTGGAATGTGCCACCTTGAATCCAGATTGGTTGGGATCATTAAGGTTGTTCTGTGAGAGATAAAGAGACATTTGGTTATAAACAGTCCTTTCAAGAATTTTGGAAATAAAAGAGAGAAGTGATACCGGACGATAGTTGTAAACTTCTGATGGGTCCAGGCAGGGTTTCTTGAGGATGGGAATAACCCTTGCTTTCTTAAAAGCAGCAGGAACATGACCAGATGATATGGAATGGTTGATGATGGTTGTGGTGAAGGGAGGAGGTCTCTTGAGATGGCCTGGAGCATTGTGGAAGGGATTGGGTCTAAAGAACAGGTAGTGGGGTTAGATGACGAGATGATCTGCTGAATCTCATCAGATGACAGGTTGGAGAATTCTGCTAAGGGAGGGAAGGGAAGTTCCTGAGGTTCTGCTGTTGGAGTTTGGTTGGGAGCGAAGGACTGGCGGATTGCTGCAATTTTCCCATCATAGAATGTGGCAAAATTGTCAGCAGTCAGAGAGGAAGGGGCAGGAGGAGTCGGTGGGTTGAGTAGTGAGGAGAAGATGTTATGGATCAGTGGATGTTATACATACGGTGTTTCACTTCAGACATTTTTGGGATAGGGAGGCAATTTTGTTGGGCTGATAGGCACACCTCATTTTGTGTTTTCCATGTAATGGTCTCATTGTGTACAGGTGTGCCTGTATATTGGGACCAATACCAAAAGACAACCCTTTTCAATGTGGCATCGATTTAAACATTCTGTTGGTATAAAAAGCTGGTATTGTCAGTAAGTCATTCCAAGTTCATCATTCAAACAGCCATGAATACACAACGTCACTTAACGGACGAGCAGCGCCACCTGGCCATGGCGCTTTGGGTCGGTGGCAGGCAGTCAGATGTTGCTCGTGAACTTGGTGTGTCTCAAAGTGTCATCAGCAGACTTGCATCAAGACACAGAACTACTGACAGAGTTCATGATAGACCCATGATTGGAGCCCCACGAGTGACAGACCGCAACGATGACATCGTTATGCAACTGCCACACAGCTGCAGGCCCGTTTACGAGATGTGGGGGTTACTAGGGTTTCCAGACAAACCATTCGCAACCTATTCCACTGCTTTGGCTTGAATGCCAGACGACCATTGCAGGTGACTCCACTGACACCAAGACACCGCCATGAACGTTTGCAGTGGGCACAAGACCATGTGACCTGGATAATGCACCAGTGGTATACCGTCCTGTTCACTAATGAGTGTCGGGTTACCGTTGCTGGAGAAGGCGAGGTGAGCGATACGCTGAGGTCAACATGGTCCCCAGGGTTTGCTTTGGTGGAGGAGGTGCAACAGTCTGGGCAGGTATCATCAGTCAGCGCAAAACAGATTTGGTTATCGTAGATGGCTCAGTCACTGCACGTTCTTACCTCAGAGACATAGAACCCATCATCATCCCCCAATTCCTCCAGCACACCCCCAACTTTCTGTTCATGGATGATAATGCTTCACCACATCGTGGCAGAATTGTCACAGCTTGACTTCAGGAAGTTGGAGTGCCTCATATGGTATGGCCATCAATGTCCCCTGACCTGAACCCCATAGAGCACGTTTGGGACCAGTTGAAGCAGAGACTGCATGATCATACCCCAACCCCACGTGATCTGGCAGAACTGCGTGTAACACTTGTGGAAGAGTGGAACGCATCGCCTCAGAACATCATGAGGCCGGTGAGGAGCATGAGATGTCGCTGTCCAGCTGTCACTGCGGCAAATGCTGGAAACACCCGCTATTGACATTGGCAATTTTTGTTATTTGGGCCTATCCTTGTTATTGTCTAAATTTTTGGGGTAATAAATACAGTGGAACCTCAGATTGCGAGTAACACGGTTTGCAAGTGTTCCGCAAGATGAGCAAAGCTTTTTAATGTATTTTGACTTGAAAAACAAGCAAGTCTTGGATTACGAGTACAGAGTATCATATATCACGCATGTTTTGACGTCGAGCGTCACGTGATCGCAACTGAGCCAATGATTTTTCTCTCTCTTGCACTGCGGAATTGTGGGTAATCATCTCCGCTGCTGGGTTTTAGTGCTCATCTCTCACTGGTATAATCAACATCTATTCATGCCTATACTGTTTACTATAACCCTGTGACCAAGCGTGTGCACGTAAAACATCTTTTATTTTGTGTTTGTAAGCGAGTGTGTACAGCACGCGCGTGTACTGTTTATTATAACACACGTGTGTGCGTAAAAAGCAAAAGAAAGTCTCGTTATAGAGGTTAAATATCCATTTGCTCCTTCTCTGTACCAGCCTGCAGTGCGCGTGCGCGTCATTTGACACCGTACACTTACACACACACACACACACACACACACACACACACACACACACACACACACACACACACACATGTGCACTCTCCGCCCCCATCACCTTCACACACAAAGATACACAGACACTTTCTGCTCTACACAGAAACACTGCTCTGTCACGATTCTTTTTAAAGGTAAAGTGCATGTTAATCTGTTTTATTATTACCTTACAGCAGTGATTCCGTTAGTCTGCGCTCAGTCGAATGTCATTAGAAAGATTTCCTTTTTTTTCCTGTAAAAGCGATGTTTCTGTTGTGTGTGTGTGTATGTGTATGGAATGATATCCCGAATTGCATTTGCAATTGCGTTTTCCATATGTGGACGCATAAAGTTTGACATAATTCAAATGCAATTGCAAACTTTGCATTACTGTTTGCTTTTTCGCCTTCGCAAACGCACACTGACTGTCAAATTTCAAATGAAAAAGCAAAGTCCATTTCCCATTGCATTTCCCATGTCTTACAGGTCATGGGCCTGTCATATTTAAATAGCAAAATCAATTAGCACGTCTGCTTTTTCACTTTCTCTGCGTCGCGCATGTAGGCTGCCAAAACTCAAACGCATTCGCTAATCCATTTGCAAATGCATTTCCAACACGTTACACGGAAACCTGTCAATCAGGGTCAGGGGCGGGTCTATACTGTGGGGCATGATTGTATGGGGAGTGACATCACTCGCAGTCGCCGACCAAGAGGGAGAAATTTGTGCAATGGAGGTGAAGCGAGATTATCTCATCTGTTTATCAAGAAATAAACACACAAAAATGGAAAATCGCATATTTTCCTACTATGGAGTGGACAGAGAAGCTGTTAAAAATAAATATATTTTTTGATCTTCTCCTGTTACAGCCTGCTGGAGCTAAATCTGTCAGAAACGCTACTTACCGGAGCTTGATAGCGATGAAGTCATATGACAGGCCCATGACCTGTAAGACATGGGAAATGCAAATGCAAATGGACTTTGGCAGTCAGTGTGCGTTCGTGAATGCGAAAAACCAAACTGTAATGCAAAGTTTGCAATTGCATTTGAATTATGTCACACTTTATGCGTCCACATATGGAAAACGCAATTGCAAATACAGATATCATTCCATATGTGTATGTGTGGTGTCAAATAACGCGCACACACTGCTGACTGAGGGGGGGGGGGGAGGGGGAGGGTTACTGTGTAAGACGGGGAGAGGGGAGGGGCTAATTCCACACACACAAACACACAAACACAGCATCTGTGCGCACAAACGGAAACGCTTATCTGTCAGGATTTATTGTTACTTTTTTTTTAAAGGTAAAGTGCAGATTCATTTGTTTTATTTTTTACTTTATATTTTGTATTAATTATTTTTATGTATTTATTTTTTGTGCTGTGGAACGAATACTTTGAGTTTCCATTATTTCTTATAGGAAAATACAATTTGTTTTAGGAGTGTTTTGGACTATGAGCCTGCTTCCGGAATGAATTATGCTCGTAATCCAAGGTTCCACTGTATTAAACTAATGAAAATGGTGTTTTTTCTCATACATTATTAATAATATCAAAGGGAACTTTTACTTATTTCATTAAAATTCAGAGCAAATAGGAAAAGCACGCATGTAAATAACAATATCCCTAACTTATTGTGAGTAGTGTATAATTACATAATTTAAAACTAAAAGACATTAAAATGCTTTTATCTTTTATTTACATGAATTATGGCTTTTTTACATTATGTTTACAGAATGACAAAAATCAACGTCATATCATTGCTTCATTAGCATTACGACAACGCTTCAACAGTTTGTGTGATACCACATCCAGTAAGTCCTACTTTTCTGCCTGTAATTTTAAATTTCACATAAAAAAAATTAACTGTTTTGTAGTAAATTTAAATTATTTGGTTCAAATGGGTTATTTAAGCCTTTATTATGAACATTATACTACAGGTAATTCTAAATATGGCCTCTTATTGCTCAGTTGTTTATAGTATTGATTCCACAAGAAGTTACATACAATTTTAAAAGATAAAAAAGATATCAAACTGAGATTCAGTATGCTTAAGTTTAGGAAAGGATGTTCTTTTGGATCTAAATCCAGTGATGTGGAAGGCCACTGAGGAATACTGAAATCAATGCCATGTTTATGAATACCAGTTTGAGATGTTTTTTGGCATTATCATACTGAAAATTACCACAATATGAGCAAATTGTGACCATTAAGGAATGCACGTGTTCAGCAACAATTTCTAAATAAATTAAAAAATAGTCTGTGGCATTCATGTGATGATTTATTTGTATTAACAGGCTGAAGTGCCAGGAAAACATTCCCCTTATCATTATATCACCTACTTAAGAACATAAACTATAAAACTATTATAGTATACTGTAATATATATTACAATTACTCTAGTATACTGTAGTAATCTAGGGGAAAATTTCTGTAATATACATTAGCGTTAACCAATACTTTTGATTTTGGTGCTGAGTCAAATAACAAAAGTGTTGGTGCACACAAAAAATTAAACACACAAAATAACAAACATGAACCAAATCAAGAATTCATCAAAAGCTCTGAGTACTCTACAACTCTTTTTCTTGCATTCTGTGCAATCACTGCTAAATAAACTACAACTATCTAGTTCATAGGTGTACCTAACATTAAAACCCACTTTACATTGCTAAGTTCAAAAGAATACAACATATTTCCCAGTATTGTTGCTTTACACCTGACATGGTAAGTCAATTTCAAATAACTCCACCTAGCTGAACAACAAAGTCTTTTAAATGTGCTGGTAGTCTCCTTAGCCATCATGTTTGTCCCCCTGCAGCACTGGATCTCTCCATCTCTATCGCTGACTTATTTTGTTTTCTGCAATGTCTCTGACATTGTGCTTTGTTGTTGAGACATGACCAGTACTGGGTTTGTAGGCCCTGAAAGTGCTGACAGAGCTGAGATCTGACTTTGGGAAGCAACTCTGTCCGCTAATGGGTTTAGTCCACTAGTCTACCAGCATCACTTTGTAGGAGACCAGTCACTGACTTTTTTCAGGAATCCATTTTGCCCATGACCAAAGGTCCTTATAAATATGAGATCACGCTTTTCAAACTATGTTCATTTGCTCTCATGGGTTTCTTTCAGTCTCCTTTGTTTTTCTTGAACTCTCCATGTAAGATCTCAATGTATCAAATCCAGAGTGCAGTGAAGTGTCGGAGGAGTTACTGTGTAGCTGATTAAGGGCTTGGCAAATTGCTTTCAGTGATCCCATATAAATTTTCTATAATTTATATTTTATATAAGTTTTTACAGCCTGATCTTCCAAGCCATTGATATAGACGTAATAAGTGACAAGAATTCCATTTTTTCCCAGGAACCCCTCAAATTCCTAACTCTTGAAACAAGTGCCATTATATGAAACTAAATGTTCTGCTAACCCATGGTTACTGAAAATAATGCATTGGCAGGCAGATGAGGTGGTTAAAGTGGCAGACACAGGATATGCATGCATCAGCTTAGAATGTGCAAAAAGGGCATGAAAAACATTTTCCCATTTAAGGCCCATAATAATCTACAGGCAGACTTTTCCAGGGCCTGTCTGCACAGTCCCAGAGATAAAGTGGGACCATTGCTATATTCTGCCTCTGCCCCTGGCATGTTCTGCAAACTTGCCTCATGTTCTCCACATCCTGATCTAGCTTTCTCCACCACATAACTTAACCACTATATAACCTTCATACAGGACACCCCTCTTCTCAAAGAACATGTCTTTGGCCTTGTCTAGGAACCACGACTCATGTCCCCTCTGTTGTGGGTCTCTTAGGTAAGGGCAGTCAACTAAGGGCAACTGCATTTTCATGATGCTTTCCTGCATTGTAGAATCTCATATATTCATGTAACTGCAGGGTCACCACCCACCTCTGGATTTGTGAAGAGGCTATTTGCTTAATATTATTATTATTATTATTATTATTATTATTATTATTATCTGTCAACTTTATAGACTGTAGTGTACGAAAATTCCAGGTTGCTTTTGTTGGTTTGTCTATCGAAGTCTTTCTTAATACTGGATTCAGATTTCAGTTACTGGAAATTAAAAAAATATTTTTGTACATTACCTAACTGCTTGCATGTGTAGTGGAATTTTTAATGGGTGCTTTGTTTGTACGTTTTTTTTTTTGCTGCATTTCATATTTGATTCATAAGAAATTAACTATGATTTCTCCTCTGTTTTTTTTTTTCCCTTTAATTTATTTCAACTTTATATTATAATAGATAAAGCTGAAAGAGGAAAAATTGCTCTGAAAACTTCAAAGACATCTGGCTACTCCTACAAACCTGCTTGTATGACACAGCAATACCAGGCTTGGGTAAACAGCCCAACTGCTAGCGCAAATGCGCAGGCCATGTCAGGATTTGCCTCTCTCTGTAGCTCATCCTCCAATACTCCATCTGCCTCACCACTAAGGTCTGTGTTGTCAAAACACTCTGACACAAAATTTGACCTCAGAAGCTCATTTATGCCTTCTTTCAAGTCTGCTAGTGATGTTGGATTACCAGTAAGTTCCAACACAGCTGTCTCATCTTCACAAAAGACAATGGAGCAACAGGCCCAGTATCCAGTTCTGGCATCTTTGACAACCTCATCATCTCCAGTAACAAATGTTCCTGACTCTGTCTCTGTAAATGCTTTTCCATTAAGTTCAGCCAGAACCTCTCAACCCACAGCTGAAGGCTCACTGCTGCAGGAATCTTTTAGCACTATGACTCCACCTGCCTTACCTAAGTCTTCTCTGAACATGAGTAGCTCCAATTTTTCATCTAAATCTGTCAATATATCAAATGCTGCAACTATTAGTTCCCCCATTAAAACATTGCCAGTGCTCATCCCAATGAGAACAAAAACTAATACATCCAGTTTTCATAGCTTTCCAACTAAATGTCATGACCCCTACCCCAGCCTACAAGAGAGGATAAAATCCACAACAACTGCTGCCACAACCAGTGTTAATGATGCTTTTGATGAAGTAGCAAGTACACTAAACTTTGAAAAACTCAAGACTGTTCCAATCTCTACACCCTCCTCTTATCAGCCTATTCAGCCTTCAGGTTCTGTCTATGACTTTCATAGCTCCTCCCTCAGCTTTACTACGTCTGTCACCTGTAGTACAGTTGCAGTGCCTGTTTATTCAGTTAGAAATGTTTCACCAGAACAGCAATTCAAAAAGCTTCCTGACATCTCCAAATCAACTGCTGCATGCTTGTTCTCCAAAAAATCTGTGGTCTCAGAGGAAAATTCTCAAGTGCCATCTACTTTTGCCAGAGTTCTCTCCCCTGATAAAACTTTGGCATTTATCCCACCTGGCACTTCGTCATCCACTCTGTCAAACAGCCAAGCGATACTAAAGGATGTGCATGAAATGAAGAAAAATATAATTGGAAAGTCAGCAGTTTTGCAAACTGATGCATGCTCTATTTCCAAAGGCTTTCTGTCTGACTCACATAAGGAACATAAAATTGAAGGCAAAGAACAGTACAAGATTATGGAGAAGGTCAAACGAGACCTAATTAAAGTTAGCGAGATACTTAATAATAATATTATGAAAGAAGTAAAAAAATGCAAGAAAGATAGTAAGGCTGAAGATTTAGAGGATGATACTCATAAAAACCAACAAAATCGATGGTGGTGTCCTCCTCGATATGAGACAGTGGCACCTCAGGTCAAAACAAGAGTTGTGACTCACAGTGATTTTAACTTGGCAAAAGTGGTTGACTATCTCACCAATGACATTGACACAAATTCTTTATCCAAATCTGTAACAGTAGCACAGACAAATGAAGAGACCAGGAAAAAGACAGAGGAAAAACCTAAACATGTCTCAAAACATGCTACGGCAGTTCAAGAGTGCAAGTTCAAAACGGCCCCATTGACAATACACCCTTCACAATCAGAGAAGGAGCTGTCTAGGTTAACAGATACGTTATTTGGTACAGAAACCATTCTAGACTCAGATGATATCTTTCATGATCAAGATAAAAGTCCCCTATCAGACAGTGGTTTTGAGACACGGAGTGAAAGAACACCCTCTGTTCCACAGAGTACTGACAGCATGGGTTCCAGAGGTGCCTCTCAGAAAATCTCACCAGTTATCACTGAAACATGGAATGAAACTGTACAAGTTATAAGGAGTTATAAATCTTCAGGTGACACCAATGAACCTATAGTGGATGAGGTTAAAATAGCCAATTCTCCAGCGCAATGCACTGATATACAGTTCAGATTACTCAGTGGCAGCAATAAAGATAGAGTAAAAATGTACCAAGCCAGATCCACTCCTGAGAACGACATCACATATAAAGGCATGAGACTTAAAGAAGAGACTCACATAACAACCACTACTCGAATGTTATATTACAAACCTGCAAGGAATGAGAGAACATCAGAGATCTTTAAAAGAACTACCATGAAATCTTTACAGCCTGGTCAAGATTCCTCCAGAGAGTTCACTGGATTATATGAACATGAGAGTGGCAACAAGGGATGGCAAGAACCACATGACACAATACCCAAAGTGGAACACATTATTGAGGTTCACATTGAAAAAGAAAATAAAACTGAACCTACAGAGATCATTATAACGGAAACCAAAAATCATCCTGAGAAAGAAATCTACGTTTATCAATGTAGCAACAACAAGAATGGGCTTCAAAACAGAGAACAAGTGGAGAAAGTAATCTCCGCTTTCTTACAAGAGGATGATGAGAGGATAACGACTGTTCAGTTAAAGATTGAAGACTTGCACAAAACTCTAAAATTACAAAGACCACATTCAGTGGAGTCTCATGAAACTGATTCATCCATTATAAAAAGAGAGCCAAATAAAATCACAGTTAAAAAGCTATTCACTGAGAAATATGACTCTTCTTGTACTGCATCAGACAAGGCTTTGACTGAAAGTTCCCATTATTTTGAAAGGGGGACAAATGGTGGCTCAATGAGACATGTCACCCTTAAACCTGATAAATCAGGTGGTGTCATAGATGACAATGAAACTCATGATAACGTATCCCTACTGCAGTATGCTTCAGATCCTTCTAGTCCAAAGAAATCCATTTGGACAAGAGTACCCGATGACAGGCAGAGAGAAAGCACAGAAAAAAATAGATTTGAGGACAGGGTAGATAAAACTGTCAAAGAAGCGGAGGAAAAGCTTAGTGAAACGTCATTGTTCTTCAGGAATAAAACCAAGAAAATGAAGAATGAGCTCCAGTCCACTGAGGAGAAAAACGACACGCCAAACATTAGAGAAACTCAGTCAGTTCCAAGTTCTACTTGCAGCAGCCCAGGGAAAAATGTGTTGAGGAATGGTGGTGGCAGAGAAGAGTGGAGCAGAGAACGATTTAGGGACAGATATAGTCCTTATGAAAGAAAGTGTGCCAGCCTCCCAAGTAGCCCAAAGGGATGTGTCTTACTTCAGTATTGTGATAACAGTAAACAAGGGGGCTACTCAAGTAAATCCTCTAAATGTTTCCAGCCATCAACATCTAAGTTTAGCTTTGTCAGTATGAAAATTGAAGATAAGGCTATAATGAAAGATCAGATGTCTCAGTACAGTCAAACAGCTGGTGCACTAGTAAAGAAGCTACAGGAAAATAAATTACCCATCTATCAGGTGTTTGCTGGAGACAGCCTCCCAAATCTATCTGGCTCAGGTGAGCATTGCCCAAAAGATGTTCTAGACAGTGATGTGAAACAAGGTTATAATATCACAAAAGCCCGGTTATTTAATGCATGTGACACCACTCTCAAATACAACAAAACTTTATACAGAAATGATAAGGTTGACACAACGTTGGGAAGTTGTGTCAGTGAATACCCTAAATCCCAGACACCTCAAATTTTCCCTAATTTGGAAAAAGGCACTTTGGTTTACAGTGACAAAAGTGATAAGCCAATCAAAAAAGAAACAACCAAAAAGATCACATCTGTTCAGCCTGATGCAACAGATTCACACATACCATCAATAGCTAGAAGCAACCACTTTAGCTGTGATGTAAATAATAAATTCGGTGATATGTGTTCACTAGAAAGTATTAATGTAGTCTGCAATAATGAAAGTGTCACTGCAGATATCAAACCTTTACCAATTTATGTCAAATTACCAGTGGTCAAGAAGTATGAGAAAGAGACAGACACCAGTCAATCTAGAACCCACAAAAAAGCTGTCAGCCATGTGAACCAAGCATTGCATGAGGCAAGAGAAGAGGTTTATATTAGTCAAATGATAAAGAAAAACTCATCAGCCCAGGTGAACCCAAATAACATACAAGCGCATGTAAATTTTATGGATTTTTCTGGAGAAAGTTCGAACACTCTTGAGACATCCAATTCTGAAGAGGTTAACTACGAATTGAATCATGACTTGAAATCAGAATCTTTGGTTGGGACATCTAGTTCAACTGTGGAGCAGCCTGACGAAGAGGATCTACCCAAGACAATTATTTTCAGGGAATTACCAGCAAAGAAATCCAAAGCTGTTACTCCAACAGAATTATCCAAAGGGACCAATGGATCACCAGGAAAACAAGACAAAGCCAAACAGGTACCACTGAACACTCAACAGTCTGACCAGCTGGAACTAAAAAAGGGCTCACCACCTTCTGAGGCCCTCACAAAGATGATAGAGGTGAATCTTCAAGAGGAGCATGACAGACACCTTTTTGCAGAGCCTGTAATTCAAATCCATTTGCCATCTCCTCTCCAATCTGGGGTTGATGACATTGATTCCAGTGATGATGAGTCTGTAATTCAACTAGTTCCTCTCAAAAAGTACAACTTTAAAATGTCGCGGAATGGGGAAAAATGCAACAAGCCTAGGAACCCAGACAGAAATGACTCCCATCACAACGAGTCACAGAGTATAAATGGTGTCATTCAGGTAGATGAGGATGAGCAAAATGACAATGATCAATCTGTTACTGACTGCTCCATAGCAACAACAGCTGAGTTTTCCCATGACACTGATGCCACAGAGATAGACTCTCTGGATGGATATGACCTGCAGGATGAAGATGATGGGTTGAATGATACCAAAACTGTAAGCCTTTCAAATGAAGGAAAGACAGGCAATCCATATTATGGCCAGACTCAACTGGAGTTTAAAAAAGAGCTCACACAAAATGAGCACTCAGAAGAAAAGACAAAATCTAAAAGCAACTTGTACAAAAAAACTGAAAGTGGTAAAGATCAGTGCAAGATCTACTCTTTGGAGGGAAGACACCCTGATAGACAAGAGTTTTCAGATAAATATTTCAGCTACAAACTTGAGGCTGAATTACCTTCTACCTATAAAACCATTGTCACTAAAGACTCAGATCTTGATCCATGGTCAAACAAAAGAAGAGAGGAAGAGGTGGTTGAGACCAAAAGCAAAGATGAAGATCCAAAACCTTTTGGTTTATTAATTGAGGACAAATCCCAAGCTACTACACCAGACAGCACTCTAGCTCGAACTCCAACTGATGACAGCACCCCAACAAGCGAGCCTAACCCTTTTCCCTTCCATGAGGGCAAGATGTTTGAAATGACACGCAGTGGTGCTATAGACATGAGCAAGCAGGATTTTGTTGAAGAAAGGCTTCAATTTTTTCAGATTGGTGAGCATACTGTAAACGGGCTATAAGACGAAAAGAGAAAAGGGGGCAGTGTAGTGGTTAAAAAAGTAGTTTCATTCCAACCGGAGACAAGTCATGAGGGACTTTAGGCATCTGTTTAGGTGAGGCAGACAGAACAAACCTAATGTAATGTAAACATGTTGTATAATGTAGGACCGTTCTAACTGACTATCAAAACATGCACAAGCATGCACACAGTCACTCACACACCCACACACTATGGGCAATTTGTAAATGTTAATTAGCCATTGCATGTCTTTGGACTTTGAAAGAAGACCAGAGTACTTGGAGGAAATCCACCAAGCACAGGGAGGACATAGAAACTCCACACATAAAAAAAAAACATGCCATGAAACAGAAAGCTAGAGCAAAGCGTCAGTGACGAGGTAAATGATGAAAGGCTTATTTGGCTAGCTTGCTATGATACATCAGTTGCAAACAAGGTATCAGTATGACATTTCCATGATGACGGCTTACTATTGTTTGTTCGATATGCAAGAGACTAACCAAAAGTCAGATATTTTCTCTGTTTCTAAGTTATTTTGTTGTACAGTGCATACACTGACAATAAAGGAATTAAATTAAATATTAGCCTGTTACTACAACTTCCTAACTTGATACTAGTAATAATAGTAGCATGACTACTACTAATAGGACTAGTAAAATAATAAATACTATTAACATCCTAATATCATTCATATTCATTAATATATAATAAACTAATATTTTACTAATGCGTATCATAGGTACAGAGGTGTGAAGAGGGGAATGTCTATTACCGCCGCACTCACCGCCGCGACAAAACGACAGCGGCCAAAATAAATCAGTTGCATTTCAAAGTAATTCGTGAAATGACCGCCAGGTGGCGCAAAGTGCCATTTTCCGTCATCTCGGTTTAAAAAACAATTAAGAAAAAAAAAAAAAAACAATATGCTGTATCGAAGAAATACTACAGTAATGGTAATCTGTGTATTTTATACAACAAGCATGAAAAATCTGAACCAGAGCTATTGTTATTTGCTGTACAATAATGAGTTTAAAAAACATTGAAGTTGAACATTAAAACAAGTACACTACACTGTAAACCCTAATGCTCAAAGTAATTAAACACATTGAGTACTGTTAACCTAAATAATTGAATGAATAATAATTTTGAGTACGTAAGTAACAATAACTTAAGTAAAACTTCCACCAATGTAAAATCTGTAGAGCTCTTGTGGCGCAGTGGTAAATGTCTTGCCTGCCATGCGAACAGCCCTGGGTTCGATTCCCGTGCTGGATGATCTGCAACTGTTTTTTATTTGTTCAACAAACTAAAAAAAAACCATAACCCATAGTTCTGTTTACTTAAAATTGGAAACAACATTAATTTAAAAATGTAATGTAACTGATTACCTCAAATATTTTGAGTTTTGCCAACTTAATCGGGTTTACAGTGTAGCAGTCAAAAAAGACTCACAAAAAAATGCTGTGTTGTTTCTGTAAACACATTGTTGGGTTGTTTATGCTGAGTCAAAATTCTGGATTATTTCAGGTACTTTAAACATAATGTTGGGTTGCTCATGTTGGGTCAAATGAGATGTAGTGAGTCATTTACAAATGGGGTTGGGTTATTTTGACCCAACAATTGGTTTATTCTTTATTATCTGTTTCCTCCAAACGGCAGTCTGCAAAATGTTCAAAATATAATTGTTATATTTTATATTGAGCAAAACTCAAAATATTTGTGGTAATCAGTTACATCATAATTTTTAAATTTGTTGAATTTGTTCAGCTAACTTGGAAAGTGTCAGTTCAACAAACTCATAAATACCAAAAAGTTCTGAATACTCAATTATTACTCATTCAATTATTTAAGTTAACAGTACTCAGTGTGTTTAATTACATTGAGCATTAGGGTTTACTTTGTAGTTATGAAAATAATCATGTTTTAGGGTTACTGTGTCTGCTTTACAATGTCAGACAACATTTAAATGCAAATAATTTACCCCTCCCCAGGTGTGAATCAGCTGTTCTCACCTATACATTCAGGCAAACTAAAATGCACCCCTCCCCACTTTAAGACCCTCTTGGATCTGAGTCTCTTCTGAAGACCTGCAGTGCTTCAGGCCTCTTTTTAAATTTCATCTTCTGGATTCCAGATTCTAAAATTGACATTGTTACCGTTTTTAATCCCTGGAATGGAAGACATTAAGATTTTCCTTATTATAACATGAATTGTATTGTTTTAATCACTCTATACACAATTTTCTTGGGTATTTAAAAAATTTTTTTTTTAACTTAATACAAAATGAAAAACAAAAAATAGACCATTTGTATTTTCATTTGTTGTGTATAGAGTGATTAAAAACTGTACAAGGCATGTTATTATGAGGAAACTTTCCATCTCTTCCACACTGACTGATGTGCCTAACTTTTGTCAGCAGAGCCTCTGTTTCACTGAATAATCCACGACTGAAAGGAGCTGCAACTCATTAATCCTTGAGAGAATGAACTAAGGTCTGACGCGTCGGTCTATAGTTATATAGTGCCACTCAATGGTAAAAGCCAGCAACTGCATACCGTCGCCGTGAGGTGCGGCGACAAAACTAGAACCGCTCGTCACACATCTGTAAGTGGTTGCAATGATGTATAATCTCGCCAGGTGGAGCATTGACTGCTTCAGTTAACTGCAGTGTCCAGGCAGTTTATACTGTACAGCATGTCTATATACTGTACAGCGTTGTCAACATAGTTTCATAAATAGATATGATTTTTTTCATAAATAGAAAAAAAATAAAATAAAACCGATTAATAAAACATAATTTTTTTAAATCACTCAATACACAACCCATGATGCTTATGCTATTTAAATTTAATTAATTTCTTAATAAATAATATTATTTATTGCAATATTTTTCAAGACATCCTTAATAATCCTTAAAGACATGGTAACATCTGTAATTTATCTATACCGATAGCTGTAGATACGGAATATAAAATATAATAATATAAATATATACCATAGGGGAAGTGGTGAAGGGTTTGAGTTGGGATATATGGAATACCGGGTGGATCCGGAGCGCCGCAGGCAGCTGGAGCCGGTAGGTGACAGGGTTAATCCGGAGGGTGATGTGGTATGGACCGATGAATCTGGGGGAGAGCTTCCGTGATTCTGTTCGTAGGTGAAGGTTCTTGGTAGATAGCCATACCTTGTCACCTATCTGGAATAGTCGTCCCGGAGGGTGTCGACGGCGATGTTGGAGGATGTAACGGGTGTTGGAGCATCGGATGGCGTTGTTTGCTCGGTTCCAGAGCCGTTGACACCGACGAACCAACTGTTGGGCCGACGGTACTTCAACCTCCGGTTCTTGGTGGTCGAACATCGGAGGTTGGAAGCCGTAGCATGGCTCAAATGGGCTTAGATTGGTGGCGGAGGAGACGTGGAGGTTATGCGATAATTCTGCCCAAATGAGGTAGCGGGCCCAGGAGCACTGGCGATCAGCGACAAAGCATCTCAAGTAGCGCTCCAGTTGTTGGTTGGTCCGTTCCGACTGACCGTTAGTCTGTGGGTGGTATCCAGAAGACAAACTACAGGTGGAATTGATCAGACGGCAGAAGGCCTTCCAGAACCGGGAGGTGAACTGGGGCCCCCTGTCCGAGACGATATCCCTTGGGAACCCATGCAGGCGGACTACGTGTTCTAATATCAGCTCGGCTGTGTTTTTGGCTGACGGGAGTCCGGGGAGGGCTACCAGGTGGACAGCTTTGGAGAACCGGTCGACGATCGTGAGGATGGTGTTCTTCCCTTCGGAGACTGGCAGGCCCGTGATGAAGTCGACGGCAATGTGCGTCCAGGGCCGACGGGGAACTGGGAGTGGTTGAAGTTCTCCCGGGGATGGTTGGTTGCTGTCTTTGGCCCGGGCGCACACTGGGCACGCCTGGACAAACTCATCAATGTCCCTCTTCATGTTGGGCCACCAGAAGGCGCGTCGGATGAATTGTAGCGTGCGGTGCCTTCCGGGGTGACCTGAGAGGAGGGAGGAGTGCCCCCATTGAAGCACCTCTGGCTTGACGGTGTTGGGCACATAGAGTCGTCCAGGCGGCATGCCTGCCGGTTCGGTCTCCGCAGCCTGTGCCTGGCGAACCCTCGTCTCTATGTCCCAACGGAGTGGTGCGATGATCTTGGTAGGTGGGAGGACAGGCGCGGGGTCCGCCCGGGGGACGTCTTCCTCGTACTGTCGTGAGAGGGCGTCAGCTTTGATGTTCTTGGACCCCGGGCAATATGACAGGTGGAAATTGTAGTCCTCAAAAAACAGAGCCCATCGCGCCTGTCTGGGGTTCAACTGTTTCAGCGACCGGATGGTGATGAGGTTCTGGTGATCAGTCCAGACAATGAATGGTTCTCTGGTGCCCTGGAGCCAGTGACGCCATTCCTCCAAGGCCCACTTTTTGGCCAGCAGCTCGCGGTCCCCTACTCCGTATCGCTGCTGAGTGGGGTCAAATTTTTTGGAGAAGAAGCTGCAGGGGTGCAGCTTCTGGTCTGGACCTCGTTGGGAGAGAATCGCCCTGGCGATGAGGCGATGAGGAGGTAGGTGGGTTGCCCGTCTTTTACAAAACACCTCAGCCAGGTCTCGGTAGGCGCTCGGGATGGCGTCGGTGTCGACCTCGGGGGCCTCGGACTCCCTAGAACACGTCCCAGCCCGGGCCCGTAGGCAGAGTTCAGAGCAAGTCGGCCCCCATTGTAGGATCCAACTTTGTGTCCAGGATATGAGCGGGTCGTGACGAAGTAACCAGGGATGTCCGAGAATGAGGGGAGGTGATGAGATGGGGGTGAGGTAGAAGTGAAGCTGTTCCTGGTGTTGGCCGATGTTCATGGTGATGGGTTGAGTTTGGAAGGTGATGGGGCTGGAGGAGAGGGGCCGATCATCGACAGATGTAATATTTACGGGCTGGGATAACGCCTCGATCTTTACCCCCAGTTTCTTGGCATAAGAAGAGTCAATGAAGTTACCAGCAGCACCGGAGTCGACGAAGGCGGTACTTCCGACTCGTTTGTGGCCAAACTGGAGGTGTACTCTTACCGTGAGACGGGAATCATTGGTCAGGGTGGTGGAGAGGGAGATGGAACCCGGTGAGTCACTCTCACTTCTCACCGGGTCTGCGCGTTTCCCGGGCGTAGAGGACAGATGGCCCGGTGATGCGCTGCTGACCCGCAATACGCGCAGAGACCCTCTCTATATCGTCGTTCCCGTTCTGCAGCGGTTAAGGAGGCGTGCCCTAATTGCATGGGTTCCCCGGCTCCGGTGTCAACCATGGCGGGAGGTGGAGAACCGACGGATTCGGTAGGTGCAGTGGAGAGTGAGGAACGAGCTTCCGGAACAGGCGTGCGAGAGAAGAAGGAGGAGCTTCGGGGCGTGAAATGAGGCAGTGGTGGCATGATGGACGGCAGGGTGCGAGGAGCTGGCTTAGGGCGGGCGAGCAGACGCTGGTCGATCCGGAGGGCGAGTTGGATTAGGCCCTCCAAGGTGGCTGGAAGTTCACGACCGGCGAGCTCGTCCTTAACGCGTGCAGCCAGTCCCTCGTAGTAGGCCGTCCGGAGGGTGGAGTCTCCCCAATTGGTTTGGACGGCGAGGGTTCGGAAATCCGCCGTGTAGCGGCTCACGGACGAGCCCCCCTGCCGCAGATGATATAATTTTGAGTCGGTCTCCACCTCAGCAGCAGGATGTTCAAAGGTGAGTTTTAGCTGGCGGGTAAACTCTGTATAAGAGTAGGCTACATCTGAATCAGATCGCAGGACCGCCGTGGCCCACTCAGCTGCCTGCCCGGATAGCAACGAAACGAGAAGAGCAACGCGCAGTCGGTCTGTGGAGTATTTGGTGGAATTAAACTCAAACACTAGATCCAATGCCGTAAAAAAAACACTGCACTTCCCATCTGTGCCATCCCATTTGTCCGGAAAAGCAATGAAGACATCAGAAGAAGGGGGAGGGGGTGGCGGAGCAGCAGCCGCTGCGATGGGCGTGGCAGCAGCCGGCTGAGCGACCGCCCCGCGGAGCGTCGCGTTCTCCTGCCATAGCTCCGCCACCTCGCGGCGCAAGGCCGCGACGTCTTGGAGGCCTTGGCGGAGGACCGCGACTTCACTACTGAGCTGATTGATCAACTTAGTGTGCTGGTCAACCACATTGCAGAGGTGAGCGTAATCCGCTGGGTTTACTGCTGTTGGCTCAGTCATTCTGTCACAAACAAACGGAGATGGACCAGAAGACTAGCAGTTAGCCCTGTAGCGTAGATGGTAAACCCAAACGCGGAAGTAGCGCGAGTAGGCAGGATAACCACGCTGTTTATTTTTAGAACTCTCTCGGAACGAGAGCAAAAGCTTACACAAATAAACCCGCGTTCTAATAACACACACTCAATCGAAAGCAAAACCCAAGAAAGTGAGTACTCACGATTAGACGGACAGAGCGTCGGCGATAGCATGGGCAACTCAATGACTGAGCAATGTGTGGAGCCATCTTGTCTCCTTTTATGCTTCCTGAATAACGACCATACTACTTCCAGGTCCTAGTGCCGGTCGTGTTAGGAGTGCGCATGACATAATATATGGAACAAACTGACTGACCTTCATTTCTTAAAGTAATGATGGCCGCTCGTTTTTTTTTCCTTCACTTTTTTCTTGCCATAATACAATTTCAAACTCTTTGAATGAGAAGGTGTGTCCAAACTTTTGGTCTGTAGTGTAGATCAAGTCTCGTTTGTAAAACTTTACTTAAAACTTTATTCAATCTTTATTTGACTATTGATTTATTTATTTACTGTAGTATTGAGAAATTCAGTTTCAGAAATGTTTGTTTCATGTATTTACATAATGCTAGTTAATCTGTAACAGGAACAGAACAATAACAAAATGTTATAATTAAAATTCTACTGTGACAAATAAGTCTGGTTTTAATATTGATTTCAAAATATATCGAAAAGCAGCATTTAGCCTGTTTTTTTTTTTAAGTATTTTTAAATTTACTCTTAAATTCATGATTTTTTTCATGTTTCCCAGGTCCACAGAGCCCATGTGAGAGAACAGACCTCCGTATTGCTATTGTTGCTGATCATCTGGGACTTAGCTGGACAGGTAAGACTTTATGGAAAAAATAAGTATTAATTAAATAAATATCTTGTACTTTCCTCACTGATGGTGATGGTGAGTTTATATAAAAATATCTTATTATGGTTTGTTGTACAGTACATAGTTTTTGCTAAATTGATTGTGAATGATTTGTGACTAGTGATTAAATTTCACTAGATTACAAGATCAAACTAAACAATGAATACTGCCAAATATTTTAATCCCTGGTGATCCACTAGTTTACAGGAAATTAGAATATTTAGACATCTGCATGAAGTTTTGAACCTTAGATAACACCCTGCTCTTTATACTCTCTGTTATATTGCAGTTCACAGTTACATGTTCTATGTTGAAATACACCACAATGATAAGCAACAGATAAGGATTATTTGTAGTGTCATTATTTCACACACCCATGAGGCCATTTCTATAAGACAAGTGACAAATTTGTAAAGGTTCAGTTAATTTGGTCAGGAAGACTTGACTGGGTGTACCATGTTGGAAGATGATATGTTTGTGATTTGATACAGAGTTGGCACGAGAAATGAATTTCTCAGTGGATGAGATCAATCAGATCCGCACAGAGAACCCCAACTCCCTCACTGCCCAGAGTTTCATGCTTTTGAAGAAGTGGGTAAGCAGAGATGGAAAAGATGCAACCAGTGAGTCTTTGTCTCTTTCTTTTTTTATCTCTCTTTGTTTAAGAGATACACATTGTTTTTCACCCTAACCCTTAGCACAATTTCCTCTTTCACATACACATAGTAAATAATAGAATTGTGTATGTCATTGAAATAGTTTAAAATGTTCAAGACACAAGAACAATTTCTTAGACAAGTGCTGGTAATGTATTTTGCAAAAAATATGTACATCAGCATATGTGTGTGTGTCCTGTCACCAGCGGATGCTCTGACTGCGGGGTTGACCAAAGTGAACCGGATGGATATTGTCACCCTGCTGGAAGGGCCAATATTTGACTATGGTATCATTTCCGGCACCAGAAGTTTTGCAGATGACAGTGGTGTGAAGAAAGAAGATTGCAAAGTTTAGATTCCACCCACACCCATTTTTCTTTCACTATTATTATTATTATTATTTTAAGCCATTTCCACAAAGCTTCAAGTACTGTCCAGATAGGCGAGCCTATCACTATAACTATTGTGAGATTTTTGTTTCTTTTATATTTTGTCACAGACTTCTTGCATTCATAGCCTGTAACTCCTGTGAAAAAGATGGCTAAATGATTACTTTGGTAATTTTGTTTATGCAATTACTCAGACCTAAAAAGCAGGTGTTCAGTGTGTGTTTATTTTAATGTGCCTGCTGAACATGGTTGTGGTTCACATTAAGTTTGGTCCAGTAAATTGAAATTGCTAGAACTCGGTTAAGGAACCTTCAATACATTATCAAAACCTGGAAGGATAGCACTGAACCAGTTAACTGTGAAAGAAATGTGGTTGGAAAAAATCATAAATAACAAACACTTGGTGAGAGTACATGGTACTGTAAAAAACATAACTATGTTTAATAGTGATGATAAGAACATTTCCACACACACACACACACACACACACACACACACACACACACACACACACACACACACACACACTGTGACGAGAACTCACACGATTGAGACTAAACAGCTGTATGACTATTAGAAAACCACTTGTTTTGAAAAAGTGTTAAAGATTAAAGCATAAAGATTGTCCATAGGAGCAATGCAGAAAGGTCATATCGTCTTTGAGTTCAGATTGAGCCTATTCCAGAGCAATGAGAGCCTAGTCCAGAGTGATTAGGGTAAGAAGGGTGCATCACTTCATGGGCTTCCCATCATGCATAGTGTCCACTGTAAAAGCCTCTGGAGGCAGTGATGTTCTGGGGTTGCTTAGGTCTAGACTCAGACTCAGCAATGTTATGTGGCAATAAAATGAAGTCAGCTGACCACCTGAATGTACTGAATCACCAGGCTATCACATCTATGGAGTTTTTCTTCCCTGATGGCACGCAGCATTTTCCAGAGTGTGTGAAAGAGTGGTTCTGGGAGCATGAGGAATCTTTTTCATACATGAACTGTTCACCACATTTTGTGCTGGAATCAAATTTTAGAGTGTGCAAATACACACACACACACACACACACACACACACACACACACACACACACACACACTGGAGATCAAAATTATAAACAATTTATAAACAATTGAACAATTCTGAAATAATGTCATCTTCACTGCTCAACAGTTAGGAGTTTTTGTCCTGTCTATACCATGCTACCAGAACATCTTTTCCACAAAATAACTAAGGCATTTCAACAAACATTATTTTGCAGAAAACACACTGATCAAAATTAGAGAACACTTTCAGATACCTCCCAGTTATTGGTGTTAATCTGGCATTTGGTGCTAATTTCCTTGATCATATGTCAACCCCTATTTAACTGGCAGCCTAACTTCCAGTTTCACTGACTCTGCAAGATGGTCAGCCGTTCTAAAGTGACTGAATGCCTCTGGCAGCAGGTTGTCCAGATGAAGGCCAAAGGGATGACCCTATCAGCCATAGCAAGACAAGTTGGTCGTTCCAAATCTGTGATTTCAAGAATATTGAATCTTTACATCACCACAAACTCATTCAAGTCCCCCAAGAAGGCTGGTCGTCCACGGAAGAGAGGACAGGATACTGCTGAGGATCTCAATGGGCAATCGTTTCCACACTGCAGCTGGAATTGCTCACTAGTTCAGGGCTGAACAGGGTAAGGATCTGTCTCGTCATACAGTGTCTCAATGTTTAAGAGCATTTGGACTGAAAGCCCACTCTGCAGTGACCAAACCTCTCATCAAAAGGCTAGACTAAGCTTTGCTGAGGAGCATGTTGTGTGGACAGAGGAGAACTGGTCCAAAGTTCACTTCAGTGATGAAAGCAAGTTTAATTTATTTGGGTCCGATGGGAAACATTATGTTCGGCGAGAAACTGGAGAAAGACTAAACCCAAAGTGCGTAAAGAAATCAGTGAAAAGTGGAGGAGGAAGTGCCATGGTTTGGGGCATGTTTTCTGCAGCAGGAGTTGGGCCTCTTATACAGCTACATGGCAGAGTGAATGCAAATGTTTATCAGAACCTTCTTCAACAATATATGGTTCCTTTCCTGCGTTCATCACCCAATCAGCCCGCAGCGTTCATGCAGGACAACGCTCCATGTCATACAGCAAAACGGGTAAAGCAGTTCCTTGAAACTGAAAACATTGAAATAATGACATGGCCTGCCCAGAGTCCTGATCTCAACCCAATAGAAAACCTCTGGAAAATCCTTTGCGACAAAGTTATGGCCAAGAAACCCACTACAGTCACCTAACTGTGGAGGAGACTGGAAGAAGAGTGGACCAAAATCACATCAGAGCAGCGTGAGAGACTGTCTTGTGGCTGCAGATGTGCTGAAGTCATTCAGAGCAGAGGCCTGTACACTTCCTACTAATTGCTGACTGTTGTAACCTTCAGAAAATTTTGTTGTAATCTTTAACCAAGCTACAGTCATTGTTGTTCTCTAATTTTGATCAGTGTGTTTTCTGCAAAAGAATGTTTTTTGTTGAAATGCCTTAGTTACTTTGTGGAAAAGGTGTTCTGGCAGCATTGTATAGACAGGACAAAAACTCCATCTGTCGAGCGTGAAGATGACATTTCAGAATTGTTCAATTGTTTATACATTTTTCTCTAATTTTGATTTCCAGTGTATATATACATACAGCACTCCCTCTGGCATGATATTGCTTTCTTATTGTGGACATAAGGCCAGAGGTCAGAGTACTGACAATATCATATATGTGTTGATATTCAGCACTACAGCATAGCCTCAAGTTTGTGCAATATTAATTTCATACAACATGTTTCACAAAGACAATTTATTATCAACAGGGTATGATTGGTTTGTTAATCAGTTATTTTACTCTGCCAATGCATATTCGACCATGACTGGTGGAACTAACCGCAACTAGTGGAGCTGGTGACAGACAGTTAGCAAGGGCTAATCAGTGGAATTAACTAGGTTGAAGTAGATATAAATTCTTACTGGTACTGTGTGCCAAAATGTGAATAGAATAAACCATGGACGTGGTGCACAGTCCTGAGAAACTTATGAGATTTACTTTATTTGCCTTATTCTGCTTTACGATATCAACTAACCTCAAGATTTAAGGATTAAACTCCAAGCAGCATTAAAGCAGCTAGTGTGCTATGTAGGGTGCACATAAGAGTCTCTTGTTACACAGTGCCCTTGATCAGGGATTAGAGAAAGACTTGGGATTTAGCCTTATGTTAGAAGCTAGTTAGTTGTGTTGCCATTAATAGAACAACATGGACGGTTCAGAGGAAATTCAGAATAACAGTTATTAAGGAGACAGTGTATTGTTTAAAATGGCATAATGTTATCAGATGTTGTCTTCTGCTGAAAGTGCGTCTGTGACTGGTTTTTGGGAAAAAAAAGCCAATGTAGCCCAAATTTCTGAAGAAAATAAATGCTATTGCATTCATAGCATCAAGCCACTTTTAAAACAGTGACCGTCAGAAGCATCTGCTGGTGTTTGTCCACTGTGCTATTCCAAAGTCAATGCATAGTGGAAAAAACTCTAATTTGCATGACAGCACAACCTGGCTTGTTGACCATGATATTACTGTGCTTGATTAACCAGCCATCACTCCTGATGTGAACCCCACAGAGAATCTATGTGGCATTGTCAAAAGGAAGATGAGAAACACCTGATCCAACAAAATAGATGAGCTGAAGCCTGCCATCAGAAACCTGGTCTTCAATAAGTCAAGTCAAGTCAATTTTATTTATATAGCGCTTTTAACAATTGACATTGTTGCAAAGCAGCTTTACACAATAAAAGAAGTAAGTTTGTATGCAATGTGTATGAATCAAAATGATAAGATTGTCCCTGATGAGCAAGCCGAGGGCGATGGTGGCAAGGAAAAACTCCTCAGCAGTGCGAGATCACTTCCATGCCATGCTGCACTGATGTAGTAATTTCTGCTAATGAGCCCCAAGCAAGTATTAAGTGCATAAATGAACACTATGTTTCAGAATTTCTGTATTGTAATTTTTTTTATAAATCTTAGTAGTTTATTAATAGTAGTAATAGTATAGGTTTTATGAGCTGTATGCCATAATCATCAGTCACATAATAAATTATATACTGTACAAGTTTCACACTTTAAAATAAATTACAAAAGAAAATAATTTTTTGAGATGCACTGTACATAGCTGGCATCGCCAAATGGTGAATCACTGTCTGGATCAGGACAGAGTGACAGTTCTGTCTGCACCCTTATTCTCACGGTCTGGTTGTGACTACAGGCCAGACGGGCTGCTGTTGTAGTCGCCGTGGTCATATAGGGCAGGCATAAACGCAGAGGGGTTTTCAAACAGAAAGTCTTTTTATTTTACAAACTCAAAAATAGACAAACAAACAACAAACTCAAACTATAATTAGGGCTCAGGGCAAACACAGGAACAAGAGCTGAACACAGGGAACTGGGCGCTGACACAGGGAACTGAGCGCTGACACAGGGGCTAAGAACGGACACAAGGAGACATGGAGCTGGAACTAACTAAAGACACAAAGACACGGGGGCTAGAGACAGGACCAGGGACACAGGGGCTAGGGCAGGACCAGGGACACAGGGGCTAGGGACAGGACCAGGGACACAGGACTAGAGACAGGACCAGGGGACAGGACTACAGACAGGACTGATTAGTGGTTAGTTGGATTAGTAGCTACACGGAATATGGATATACTGGATACTGACCTAACCAGGTTAGTAAGTAAGGGGGTTAATGGCTAACCGGGTTAGTTCTGACCTACTAGGGGAACTGGAACACAAGAGGCAAGGCACACATGAGGCTATTCCAAACTAGTGGCTAACCTACTAGCGACCAGAACCACTAGTAGTGAATCCCACTAGAGGCTAGCCTACTGGAGGCTAACCCTACTAGGGGCTAACCCAACTAGCAGCCTAGGCCTACTAGCGGCTAACCCTGCTAGTGGCTAAGCACTTCTGTGGCTACACATATCTAAACAGATAAGGGACACCACAGACAAAGAACTACACAAGAAGGCTGACACTGGGGATACACAGAACAGTACTTACAAAGGAGGAGACACAGCCTAACTAAACACTGTATAAGACAGCTCCATTAATCAATCTACACAAAGAACGAGAGATAAGGATAAAGAAAATAAGGGCCCCAATGAAAGCATTTATGTACAGGGCACAGAACCTGCTGAAAGCTGCTAGAGGGCATGTAGGGTGGTTTGGCTGGTGGATATGTATCCATCTAGATATGGATCTTTAAACTGTGTAAATTTATCTACACAGTTATCTATGCCCGCGAAGATGTGGGATATTTATTTTTTGGTTGATTTGGAATAGAATGACCCTGCTGGAAAGCACTTAGGGTAAGCTGCTTTTGTTCTGAAGGTGCTATACAGATAAAGTTGCATGAGTTGACATACAGTAACTATGATTTCTACATTTATGTCATCTCCAGTAATACATTATTTTTTTCAGACCACATTTCTGAAAAAAAAAAGAAAAATAAGAAACATTGTCTCTTATGAAATCCAGATAAAAATAATATTTTCCACAAGCAAGAGATATGTCTTACAACATGCTGTTTCAAGAAATCAGAATATACTCACTGCATCGGTTAGGGTTTAAAAAAATGTTGCCGGACAGTGTATGTGTATTATAAGGAGACCTTGTATTGTCAGTTAATAATTTTTATATGAAATAAGACATGCAGGAACTATATAGCTATTTTTATCATTTGTTTCTGTACTCAGATGCTAGTAGTGTATGAGCGAAAAGCAACGTTGAGTTTTAACATGGACTTAAACATCAAAATTATTGGCTTTAAAGTGGAAATGATCACAGCCCAAACATATAATAAATCTAGTCAGTCTTTAAATTCCAGTGCACCACAAAGGTTTTTCTTTCCAAGTGACTACTCTCCCAACGCTACACTTGGGGTACCAGCATATGGCACTGGCACTGACAGCCAGGAAGAATTTTTGGTTTTAAATGTGGCAATGTAGCAACATTACTTTTGTCAATGTGGCGGATGTAGAAACACCCTTGGAATTACAGTTAAACCCTGGATTGCGAGCAGAATTTGTTCTGGAAACATGCTTGTAATTCAAAGTACTTGTATATTAAATTGAATTTCTCCATAAGAAATAACGAAAACTCAGAAAATATCTAAACAGTATAAATACAAAATAGAAAGTAAAAATAAAGCAAATTAACCACTTTATCTTTGCACCTCTTGCAGAACACTCGCAGACCAATTTACTCGCAATCCAAAGTTTTACTGTATGTTGTTTTGAAAATTGGAATTTCTTTGATTTAAAAAAAAAGTTGTTGACAACATGATCTTATCATAACTAAAAATTGATGAGCCCAACTCAATATTGCAAATAAAATTTTAAAATAACAGTTCTTAAAAAATATATTTCATTATTTTAGAAATCTCTCAACTGAAATATGCTCTTGACATGTACTACTGATACTAGCTTATTTTTGATTGTTTGCTTGTTTATTATATATTGTATTTATTGTTTGTACGTACGTACGTATGTATGTATGTATGTATGTATGTATGTATGTATGTATGTATGTATGTATGTATGTATGTATGTATGTATTTATTGGCAATTAAGTTGATGCTCAATGAACCTGGGTTAGCACCCTGGGTCCTGTGGGTGAGAGAGCTGATTGCTAACCACTGGTCCACCAGAGAACCTGCTCCTGAAACTGGCTAACGGTCAAGAAATGTTTTGTTAAACTGGACATTATGCAGTTTGGCCCTTTTGCAAACCAAGCAAGAGCTAGAGTTCTTATGGTTCTTATGGTCTAGACACACCTGTGCAGAATCATCACCAACCCATGTTCTTATGATGACGATAGCTGCGTTAGCTCTCCACCCAAATCTCTCTCTCTCTCTCTCTCTCTCTCTTTCTTGAGTTGCATGCTGGGAGTGAGTATGGTGAATGGTTGTGTGAGAGTAGTTTTCTATCTTTTCTATCTTTTACCTACTCTGTAAATTTTATAAATAATTATAGAGCAGGTCCCGGGGATTTATGTGCATTTTTTTTTAGCAGTCAGACAGTGTTTGCTGGTTGACATGCTGTGCATAAAATGAAGTTTAACAATCTAACAAGGGAAACATGGCATTAATATCTCTTCTAGTTTTCTGGGGTCGGTGGAAAATGATGTTTTAGACGTTGAAGAAGTGGAAGGTCACAGCAGAATCAAGTCTGCCACTTGGATGATCTGATGAGTAATCTATATTGCTTAATCTATATTGACTTAATAAAGTTTTTTAAAAAGTCATTGTTGTTAATGACACGTTTGTGAGTGTGTCTTTCAACACCAAAAAGAAAGTGACTATATCAAATAGTTCTCTGTTTATTAGGGATTATCTGCTTCAGAGAGAACTTGCAGTACAGTGGAACCTTGGATTGCACTGTATATGGAAAAATTGTGTCTCCCTTAAAAAGCGGTAATGACCACAAAGGAAGCATGTTGTTTCTCACAGATGTCAGGGGCTTGTGATTATTAATAATGCTTATTTTGAGTAAATTTGTCATTTTTTATAACCCCAGTATGTGTGTGTATTTATTGTGGAATGGAGAGACATTTGATTCAAGCTTATTCTGAGAAAATCTCCTCACCTGAAAAGTCTAGGAGTGGAAAAGCAGTCACCGTAACTTGGGCTGGGCCGGAAACTATGGAAACAGCATGGAGGAATCATAGTCAGAAAATGTAACTGGCAATAAAAGTCAGGGTAAAACACCAAGAGCATTCACTCAAAGGAATTAAAAAGTGGTAAGTGAGACAAAAGGGTTACAGTAGAACAGGCTTTATCAACTATTACAGATTGGGTTTAGACAGTAGTGAGGAACTAATGAAAGAAATAGGTGTTTTATATGTCCTTAAAACGTGAAAAGTGTTAAAAAGTAAACAGACATCCATCAATAGTGGCTCTCATGTTAAGAAGGGATCATATCCTAGATATCAGTCAAAACACCACCTATAGCAGAATCCAGCATGGAGGAGGGGGAGAGCTGTCCTCAAAGCAGCCATCCTTAAATGACTCATTAAGTTATCTGAAAGAACACAATTTGAATCACAATTTTCTTCGCAATAGCACTGATTGGACAGAGTGAGTTTTAAATTATATTACTAAACATTAACAGAGCTAATAATAGGAATTACAGAAATCAGTGGTGAACTATATAAAGTGAGCAAATGCATAAAGCATGGCTGCTTAATTCTTTACCAAAAAGAAGTGTATTTGAATGTGCTGTTAGTATACTTCATTTGAACTAAAAATAAACATGATTTCAGTTTATCTTTTTATGCTCATAGTAAATCAAAGTATACTTAAATATACTTGGCTTAAGAATTAAGCATACTTGTATTTAACATTTTGATTGAGGTGTATGACAGAATGCAATGCATTATTCTTGCCTTATATAGGAATTTCAATTATATTTGTCCTGTAGTTGTTGCTGTGAATTAGTTTAAATTAAATAGTTCATGGGTGGAACTGAAACTATTCTTTGGAGTGCATGTTATCTTTTGCATACATGTTATTACACACGCGGACAAAATTGTTGGTACCCTTCGGTCAATGAAAGAAAAACTCACAATAGTCACATAAATAACTTTAATCTGATAAAAGTAATTAAAAAAAAATCTATGAATGTTAACCAATGAAAGTCAGACATTGCTTTTCAACCATGCTTCAACAGAATTATTAAAAAAAAGAAACTCATGGAACAGGCCGGGAAAAAAATGATGGTACCCCTAGAAAATACTGAAAATAGTGTGACCAAAGGGACATGTTAATTCAAGGTGTGTCCATTAATTAGCATCACATGTGTCTACAATCTTGTAATCAGTCAGTGGGCCTATATATAGGGCTCCAGGTAGTCACTGTGTTGTTAGGTGACATGGTATGTACCACATTCAACATGGACCAGAGGAAGCGAAGGAAAGAGTTGTCTCAGGAGATTCGAAAGAAAATTATAGACAAGCATGTTAAAGGTAAAGGCTATAAGACCATTTCCAAGCACCTAGATGTTCCTGTGACTACAGTTTCATGAGTTCATTATTTTTTATAAATCCCGTTGAAGCATGGTTGAAAAGCAATGTCTGACTTTCATTGGTTAACATTCATAGAATTCTTATTTATTATTACTTTTGTCAGATTAAAGATATTTCTGTGACCATTGTGAGTTTTTCTTTCATTGACCGAAGGGGACCATCAATTTTGTTTCAAGGTGTGAGAGTATTGTAACAAACTTCTAATATTATGAGGCATTACCATATACCAAAGCAAAATCCTAAGCCAGACATGGGAGAGGACCGAAAAGTTGTTGTCGACCCCATCCATCCACGATCCATGAAGGCTAGCACATGATTTCTCTGTATAACATGGAGCCACCAACTACATCTTTTTTTTAAACTCCAAGATCAGGCACTGTCAAATGTGGCATGACACACTCGGAGAACAGCGCTATCTGCTCCTTCCGCTTGCGTGAGCTCACAGATGCTTGTGATTGACGCTAAACACCTCCGTTTGCTCACCTCTGAGACAGCTTGGGCAATAAGCTTCCTCTAGGCCCCTGCGGGAGCCTACACCATCACCCGGGATTAGAACTTGTGAACTGTGGGATGCAGAGATGCAAGTGCAGAGATGAGCACTTTTACACTGAGCCACTCAGGGACTCTCCTTGTTTCATTTTAGTAAATAATTAGGAATGACAATATGGCCAATGTTTACATTTGTCCAAGTGAAATTATTCCACCTGGGGTCTGTTCTTAAAACGTCGCTAACTCATTTAGCTGGATTTGATTGTTGTGGATTTGTCCTGATTTTGAATTGTTTCATTCTTCGAAGCGAATCTCGCACTTGCTATCATAGCAACATGTCCGTAAGCTTAAACCTGCTCGGGAGCAGGTTTATTTCATGTAAGCAGGATTTAGGCTGCGCTCCTGGGCGGGTTATGATTGGTTGAAATGGCGAGGTCACATCTGATTGGTTAAAGAGCATGACTGACGCAGACTGACTCACATGGGAAAAGTATCTTGCATATATACAGTATATGGATGGATGTATTTAAACATACATACAGTTTATGCATACATGTGTGTGTGTGTGTGGCTGTGGTCATCATTTGTGTGTTAATCTCTGTGTGTCTAATATGTAACATTCTATCCCCCGATTGCGTCGTTATAAGTGGAGGTAATGTTCACAAATCTGTCGCAGACATGTCTTGTGCGTTTATGAGAGAACAACCGGTTTGAGTTTTTCAAATTCCTTGTGTAGATAGATAAGATCCTTTAGCACAGCATGACAATATACTTTTTCTTACTGTACTTGTTCTTGTACTTCACCTTAACTTGTTCCCATGTTCGCATGGGTCCACTGCTGGCTCTGACATTAAAGATGACAAAAAGAGTAATTAATACAAATTGGATTTGAGATTTTATATTACACACACATAGAAATAAAATAACATATCAAGGAACATGTAACATCGGCATAGGCATATCGCCTTTTAAACCATTGCACGGACGCGTAATAATCCTAGACAATTCAAACCAGCTATACTAATCATCAACAACAGGTGTGCTCGAATAACCAAATTAGCCGCATCGTAATTAGCATGATGAGCTCATCTTAGATGCGTCAATTCATCTTGGATGTGTCAAGCGACATACGAAGAACGGACCCCTTGTGTGCGTATAGCCTGGAAGGTATGTTTATTTACATTTGTTGTGTCATAGATGTGGTCAGTAACATAAGAACTGCACTGCCATGTATTCCTCATAATACTGATCAAGTAAATAAATAGATAAATCATTGGCTACAGCACTGGGCTCCTGTGATAAATCATTGGCTACAGCACTGGACTCCTGTTATTCCAAGCAAGCTTGTTTCTAATTACTTTCCATGTAGTCCATTTACTCCCCCCCCCCCCCCCCCATTATAAAAATCCCCTTCCCAACTGTGTGTGACTGATGGCACTTGGTTAGTAACAGAGTGGATCGTTGATTAGGATATGAGGGAGAACTGTAATCTACGCTGATACAAAATGTTTTGTCTGAAACTTTGGCCCAAACTGCTAATTAGAGATGTTTGTTAGATAATTAGGGCCCAAGCAGTATAGGTGCGCAGGACCCTCTTGTTTTTCTAAGGATTATAATTTTTTTCCCACCCTTTTGGACTTTTCGGGGGTCTTAACATGCTCAAAAACTCATGAAACCTGGCAGACAGGTTGGAATCTGCTGCCATCAGGATGCCTGAGAGTCTCGTGGCCCGGGACCCCCAGGGGCCCCCACACGAGATTTTGCTGCATAGCTCATACACACTATCACGTAGGCACACGAAACTGCACACATTTAGAGCTCAGCGAGCCGAACAACTTTCGCACTGCATGTCCTGGGCTCAAGTTAACAGGAGGCCGGTTATTTTGGGTCGTTTGCAAAAATGCTCCCGATGAATTTAGATATACCCCTAGGGAATTTATACGATCGCCACCAAACCAGGCCGAAGAGATCTAAAGACATTGCGGATGCAAAATTGCAGAGGGATTTTCGATAACTCAAACGGGCCAGCCGTGATAATGTCTTAAACTTACAACAAAAAATTATTAATAACTCTGTGTGGCATTATATTGAGTGACATTATATTCAGTGACACTTTCTGTGACGTCATGTTCAGTGACATCACATTCAGGAACATCATCATGTGAGGCTTATTTTCCAGCATCTGCAGCCTATTGTACACACAAACATCAAAAATGTTAACACACAGATGCACACACGCACACACACACACACACACACATGCATGCACGGCCACTCACACACTCCTCTTTCACGACACACACACACACTAACGCACTCAACAAATATTTAGGGCCCAAACTGACATTAGCCCTGTATAGTGTGTGACGTGTGCAGGTTATGCGGTGCAACCGAGTGACGATGGCTTTTTCGAGGCCTTAACACACTCAAATAACACAGGTTGTGCGGTGCGCGTGGGGCGGCGATGGCACAGTGTGCTTGGGCCCGTCATCGTTGCTTGCAACTATATTTTAACTTACAATAGCAAATTCTTACATTAGAAGCGAAAAAAATCTCGAGTTATGTATAACGTGTCGTAGGTTATTGGAATTTGGACCAAAATAATTACAAAATATCTTATTATTAAATAGGTCAAGAATAATCAATTAGACATATGAGGGTGATCGCAACTGTGATCCACAAAGTGTGCAGTCCGCAACTGAGGCCTAAACACAAAATTAGAGACGTGTATTAGATATTTTTAGCCAAAATACTAAATTCTTCCTTTAGTGGCGTTACACATATTAGACATTTCTTACCCCAGTGGTGATCCATAACTTGTCTGCAAATACCTGCATTGCAGTGGATCATGGGTATTCAATGTTGGAGTGCATTTTTAAGAATAATTCCAAAACGATAAGCGATAGAACCGAGCCGTTTTTTGCGCCATGTTACGTATTACCCACTGAACAGATCACAATATGATTTGTCATTTAAAACAAAAAAAATTTTTAATCTACCATGAGCGTGCTTATCATACCAATTAAGGATATCGGCTGGTTTGCCACTGAAAATCACTTTGGCTGGGGATCTTACTGTCATGCGGATAGGATTTTCCTCAGGGGGGGGAAATGATGATCTGAATTTGGCGTCATCCGCTGGGATCAGATGCTCTCCACACACTTCTCGGAGCAACACTCTGTCCACGTGGTTCCAGAAACCTAGCGGTGTTAACAAAAGGTCCACTTGGCAGAGAGGTGAGTGTTGGGTATTTACCAGTCTTCACCTTATGTAAATATAGTTTATAACTAATATGTGTACAATGCTTCTTGTATTATGGTTCAGGTAATATGTAAATTATCTCAGTTTAAATGATGTTTTACTTTAAGATTATCAGTTATGTTATTATCTTAAATAGTACTTTAAAACAATTACTTACCTAATAAAATAAATAAATAAATATTTTACTCAATTGGCTATGGGACACGGGCCGAGGACAGATCGACTTACGGCTGGCCGCCATGGAGGAGGGTGTCTAGTAATTGAAGGCCGAAAAATCCTATGATTCTATGGTTTACTACTGATAACGTGTCTCACCATTTAGGATTTCGTTAGATTGAAGGGAATCTTAATCTTAGCACACACCCTTAATCCTAAATAGAATTTTGTGCCGTTCCAATCCCTGAACCCAAAACATAACTGGGAGTGTCTTCAACCGCAAGTTTCAAACCGTAAGCCTAAACCTTTAACCTAATCATAACCATTAATTAGGAACGTAGCTTTTAGAATTTTATAGCTAAACATAACTGTTAGTTTTGAACTCTAAACCTAAACTTTAACTCTAAACATAACCGTTCGTTCAAAATCTAACGTCTAGAACCCTAATTCAGCATAACCCTATGTTTTTATAACCCTAGGTGTATTTGACCTTGAATCTTTCCAAAGGCACTTTCCCTTAAGACTAATTCTACATTAATTGAGGTAGGAGTGCTTGCTAACCCAGCCTAGCCCAAAACACGATCGTTAGCCTTCTTTAATCTATCAGGCGTCATATCTGTTGATCGTTGGCCTGTGTGGGGACAAAAAATTCCTGAATAAAGAATCCTGGTTGATATTAGGAAAACTGTCGAAATTTTACGTAAACCATGGATGAATTTGGAAAAAATAGAGAAATAAATATAAAATCGACCTGGTGCATTTTTTTAAAGCTTAATAATAAGGAGGAAACATAGAAAATAAATTCTAGAAAAAAGGAGAAACAGTTTATTTATTTTTCCTTGGCTGTAATTTTTGAGGAGCATTTTTTGAACAAGGAGGCGGAGCCTATCCATTTAAAATGGTCATTCAACACAGTTTTCAGCATTTTAGCTTCAATGCAGCCAGAAGGAACATGTATTAGAGGGTTAAACAATACCAATTAAAGCTGATATTCCTAGTTTATTAAATAAAAGAGCAAGTCTGTGCCTGAAAAAGGTTTAATATAACCAAAATGTAGCGCTAAAGACTTGCCAAAAAAGAGCTCAAAATGTAACCAAGGGGAGGGATGTGATTCAATGCTAACCCTAACCCTTGGAGGGGTCTGTGTTTAATTAAGTCGTCGCAGGACAGTGCACAATGTTGTTCCAGGGCCTGCGTGGACCCGAGTCTCCCCACCCTATCCCAAAAACATAACCTATCCCCCAAGTTCCCTGCCCTGGATCCTGTCCCGGGACCGTTACCCTAACTGTCTTTACCTCTATCCCTTTGTCTTTATCTAAACGTAACCCCACTCAGGACCCATGTAGAACCCTGAAGCCATGGTCATTTCCCCTAACCCTAACCCTTTAAATGACATATGAATCATTAAGAGCTTAAATCAAAGCTTAGAATGCCACCTTTACATCATGGTATAAAACAAGGGATTGAGACATTCTCTTCCTCCGAAATAGGACCGAACGTCCAGTGCACATTTGAGCTCTGAACCAGGTCCATGGGCCTAGAAGCAGATGAAAAACGCAGGAATTCATAAGCGTCCCGATCAAATTCTTTAAATGACATATGAATCATTAAGAGCTTAAATGAAAGCTTAGAATGCCACCTTTACATCATGGTATAAGACGAGGGATTCAGACATTCTGTTCATCCGAAATAGGCCTGAATGTACAGTGCATCTGTCACCTCTGAACCAGATCCAAGGGCCTAGAAACAGATAAAAAACGCATGAATTCACAAAGCTCCCAATCAGATTGCTTAAAATATACATGTGCAACCTAGAACTCAAATTAAGCTTACAATGCCACCTTTAAATCATGGAATAACACAAGGGATTCAGACATTCTGTTCCCCGAAATAGGCCTGAACGTTCAGTGCATGTTTGACCTCTGACACATGTCGCATTGGCCTAGAAGCAGATGAAAGACGCATGTATTCATAAGCGTCCCGATCGAATTCTTTAAATGATATATGAATCATTAAGATCTTAAATGAAAGCTGAGAATGCCACCTTTACATCATGGTATGACACTAGGGATTCAGATGTTCTATTCCTCCGAAATAGGCCTGAACGTTCAGTGCACGTTTGAGCTCTGACACACGTCGCATCGGCCTAGAAGGCCATGAAAAACGCATGTATTCAGATGCGTCCCGATCGACTTCTTTAAATCCTATATGAATCATTAAGAGCTTAAATGAAAGCTTAGAATACCACCTTTACATCTTGATATATCATGAGGGATTCAGAAATTCTGCTCCTCCGAAATAGGCCTGAACGTTCAGTGCACGTTTGAGCTCTGACACACGTCGCATCGGCCTAGAAGGCCCTGAAAAACGCATGTACTCATAAGCATCCCGATCGACTTTTTTAAATGCTATATGAATCATTAAGAGCTTAAATGAAAGCTTAGAATGCCACCTTTACATCATGGTATGACACGAGGGATTCAGACATTCCGTTCCTCCGAAATAGGCCTGAACGTTCAGTGCACGTTTGAGCTCTGACACATGTCGCATCGGCCTAGAAGGCCCTGAAAAACGCATGTACTCATAAGCATCCCGATCGACTTCTTTAAATGCTATATGAATCATTAAGAGCTTAAATGAAAGCTTAGAATGCCACCTTTACATCATGGTATAACACGAGGGATTCAGACGTTCTGTTCCTCCGAAATGGGCCAGAATGTCAAGTGCATTTTTGTCTGGATGTAAAATTAGCTATAGAGAGAGAGACATCTAAAACGGAGCGCAATGACTATAATAGTGTATATTAAAGTTGCTGCTTTTAAAAAGCTTTTAGCTGGATCTAAGGAGTGGGGCGTCTCGGGAGTGGGCAGGCCTGACTCCCCGGGTGCCCCTCCCAGCCACCCTTGTCTGGGTGTCCGGTCCTTTTCAGGGGTGAGTGTTCAAAAGTGGGCCACCAAACTCACCAGATACGACTCAGGTTCTATTTTGTATTCTTTCCTAAAGATCTTACTGTTCTTACTGATGTGAATAATAAAAACAAAGTCTTAAAAACATTTTTGAGTGTGTATGGATGTAAAATTAGCTATAGACCGAGAGATGTCTAAAAAAGAGCATAATGGATAAGTGATAAAACACTATTAAAGACAAGGCATTCTAAGGAACACTATTGGGGCTGTAATTTCAATTTATGTATTTATGTATTTATGTATTGACACCTGCAGCATAATTTACAATGTAGAAATAATCATGGAGGTAGAAAGTGATCCCAAACTTATGTAGTGCATACTTTTGTCCCACACATAAGTAATAACAAAAACTCAGTTGCATCAATATGAACTTTTATTAAACAAACACCCTTATAGGCCTTAAAACAATCAAAGGATAAAACTTTTGGAGCCTGCCAAATCACCCTTTAGTCCCTCCCTAATATGAACTTTCAAAAGAAGACCTTATAGGCCTCATAAAACAATAAAATCAACTACTGTTTTTTTTTTTTTAGCTTATAACAGGATAACAGTTCTTCACACTCTTTAAAAGCTTCTCCTGCTCCTTCTTCACCCTTGGTTCATTTTTTCTTCAAAGGCTCCTGAAACTTTGCTTCTCCTCCTGGTCCCTCATCTTTACTCTCCTCCATCTCCAAAGCCTCCTCCTTCATCTCCGGTTCTCCTCCTGGTCCTGCTTCACCCACGGAGCCTTCATTTTGAGAAGATAAATGACTGAAATTGGTCATGTGTAATCAAAGTATTTACAATTGAAAAATTGTTTGTCTTTGCTGTGACCTTAAACCATATTAAAAGAAATTCAACTTGACTTGGAAAGTTCATTACTGTAATTGGCCATAATTGTTTGCAATTACCAGATGTTGATGAGGCGCCTTCATGGAGCCTTGGCTGCTGCAAGATGTTTCACTTAACATTCCTGCTTCCAAGAATCACCGTTTTTGATGAATGACCTCTCAGGAGACTTGCTGTTCCTGGGCTTATGAAGGTCTGCTGCATCTGAGGGGGAAAAAAAAGAAAAAAAATCCAATAAAGAGCTCACAATTAGTTAGTGTTGCTGATCTACTTCTAACTGGATAAACTCGGGTGCTCTTACACCAGGAGGGACTTGAATGGCGATCCTGCATTTCTGTGGGGAAGATGAAAGAATTTGTTTAAGCATTCTACAGATCACACATTGATCACATTGAGTTACAGTTATGCTGGGATATGCAAAGAAGGAATTTCACTGTGCTGTAATGTATATGTGACAAAATAAATGCTTTACTTTACTTTATATAAATCACTTCATAAATATGTAAATTCAGTTTGCATGGTCTCCCCGTAAAGCGGTATAGACGATGAGAGAGATGTGTTAAGGCACCGAGAGCTCACCGGTCTTTGACTCTTTTTAAGCGCTTTTCCGCCCCTCTGTCTCGCTGGCTCCTCCTCGACTTCGGAATCCTGTTTAGACAGTATTATCCAATTTTGGAGTGAAAGATTCTAGAGTGTGGAAGCATTGAAACCCCATTTCTTTTAAAGACAGCATTCATATTGAACAGTCACCCACTAATCACCCATCTCTTTGGAAGTGATCATTTCTTTCTAAACAAATTAAAGGAAGACTGAAAGTGATCAACTGACTTGCGTTTGCACTTTTCGCCGCACAAGTTTCTCCCTCTTGCGCAGCTTGTGCACTTCTCGTGGCACCCGCTCGATCTCTTCCGAATCTGATTGTGACTCCATCACTGTGGTTTTCCCATGACGTGGACCCTCCTCAGCAGACAAGCTTACTTTCTGTTAAAACAAACAAACAAACAAAAAAAACACTTGTTCATTTGGACTTGATGACCCTTTGGTCCGAGGGCAGTCATGTCTCAAAGCAGCTTCACAAAATTAAAATTTAATGTGCTGTGGAAAAACGTTTTTTTTCCTCATAGGCTCCTCTGTTGAAGAATTCTCCAGGACCTCTTCTTCCTTGCTTTCTTGGCCTGAAGTGGAGACTGACTCCACATCGTGGCGAGATGCTTTCTTCGACTCCTTGCTCTTTTTCTTCGCTGCATATGTGGAAACAGCCAAAACAGATAGATGTCTGCTGCGGAGGATCTCTTCCGCCGGTTCATCGGCTGTGCAAAACATTAGGGAAAATTAATACAATCCGATAGCCACCATGACATAATAGGTCTGCTATTGATTTAATGGAACCGACCTTGATAAAACCGTTTAGCTGTATGTTCGTCATGGCACATGAAAGTTGCCACTGTTTTATAGGTTTTCAAACCCAGTTGCTGCTCGGCCTGGTAGAATAAAGAAATCAGAATATGCACTCTTCACTATTCTAGAGCATTAAAAAAACAAAAAACAAAAACAAATTAGAAGTTCCCTCACATAAGTGGCAACGGAGGAACGGAGCATATTGAAATTGGGTGCCACTCCTAAATCTATGCCTTCCCAGGCCTCCTTGAAATACTCCCCCAGTTTCAAGAGGACACCTCCAGAGGAAGAGTGAAAAAACGTGGAGGCCTCCGAGCCGCCATCAACGTATTCCCGGAGTTGAATGTACCGTTCAAACCAGGCGTACTCATCTGATGTGAGGGTTACAGCAGCTTGGCCAAAGTACCGCTGGGTCTTGTGTTGTTCGACCTATTGAATCAAGAACCATGACTCAACTTTCTTACTTTTTTACATTTTTTTTTATTTTGTCTAAACACACACTAGTATGTCCATACTTATGCGAATTATGGGTGCACCATCCTTGGCCTTTTCTGCTGTTTGCACCTCTTCCGTGGTCATATTGATGACGACTCCCTTTCGGTGGCCAGTGATAGCAATTATGTATCCCGCGAGGAATCCAAAAAACAATCGCAGGGCAGAGCGGTTTGTTGGCCGCTTCTCGAGTTCGTCTGTAAAAGCCAAACACCAACACAAGAGCTAGGCATTATGAATGGGGATGGGTTTAAAGCAAAGTCCCACAATCCTGAGCCAAACATTTTTTAAATAAAAGAAAACAGCAAAACAGACAACTGCTAAAATGTTCTGAGCTTTAAGGGCTACTCTCTGTATTCACTCTGAAGACATCCTAATTGTTGGAAACCCAGTTTGTACATGCAAGTTCCTATAATGTAAAAATCTGCACTTTAAGATACCTGTTCTAATTACATAAATAATTACAATGAGCAGATCTCCATACCAAGTGCTGCAGCAATATTTTCAGGCACCACCTCAATGAACAAGCTGTGTGTTCTGGCATCAACAAGTCTTTCTGAAATTAGGAACACAATTCATTATACATGCATTTCTTCATTAATGTGGTGTTAAGCAACGGAGGTAGAGGCCTGCATCTCAAACTTACCGGACTTTGATCTACGCACTTTAAGTTGGTGTCCAACCACATTCCGCCCAATATCTCTTAGGCGAGCCCTCAATTACACCATTAGCGCGTTGATGCGTTTAGTCCCCAGCCTGACGGATGGCGGCGACATGTTTGAAATGTATTTTAGGAACGCCACTGCGTCCAGCAAATACAATTTTCTGCGTTGTCGGTTTGAATTGCCTTTCCTGCAGGTCTGCCACGAAACTGTGAAGTCAAGAATACAAATTATTAGGCCACGTCTCCTACTCCGTTTGACACGGACATTCTTTATAGCGGTCATTTGCAGACGCTACAATTTAGTACTTACGCACGCACTCTGCCATGGTTTGACAGAAACAGAAGATCGGCATTCGGAATTGCCGGGTCCTCCATGAATTCCAAAAAATGGATTACGTGACTGGCTCGCTGCTTGGCATTTTCTTGACATTTTCTTGTCGGATTGACCCCTTCTACATGGCCCCTGAACTCTTCTACCAACCTCACTGAAAAGACACCAACATAAACCAAAGTAAATATAATTGACAACTCTGCAGATTGTAAAACTCAGATAAATGATTCAATGTCACCCATCCTTCAGGTTTAAAGGCGTTATATTTACCATAATGAGGGGCTTTGCTGGGTGAGAAGGGTTTTCATCGCTTGAATTTAGCTGCCTGAAATAAAAAGTATGTGTGAAGCAGATCTGTTGATCATGAAAAATGAAAGACTTACAATTGTATACATCAGAGAAACAACTCACATCTGAGCGACTTTTAGATGAGTGTAGCTGATTGAGCTCATCATTTCTTTCGATTTCAGCCTTGAGCAACTGCTTGACCACCTTTAATTCTGCAGACAAAACCAGGCAGTTCATGCAGGCGGGTGCAGGATCCCTCAGCAGAGGACGGCTTCTTTGACGTTTGCCAGGTGCTGGCGTTTTGCAGACATCTTGCATGCCTGAGGTTCCAGGCTCGTTGGGAGACTCGCTGGCAGAGTGAGACGGAGGAGGAGTATGTGAAGCGGAATGTGCAGAGGGAGTGTCGATTTCCGACTGAGAAGGCGGTGGCAAACTTAAGCTGGCATGCTCACTGAGGCTGACTAGAGGATTGTGAAGGAGAGCACACATTTGGTGTGGCACGCTCACTGGGGGTTCTACTGGCAGGAGAGGCAGCTTGTGAACATGCCTCCATCTCCCTCCTGATGCCCTCTTCAACCGCTGATTCATCCACCTCATCAAGATGAGAGACCATGGGTGGGGTTGGATTCAAAGCCCTCAGGAGTGCCAGCTCCCTTGCAATGTATCTTTCTTTGGCTCTCTGCACGTAAAGTATAATCGTATTTTTCTGAAAATACAGATGTAATGTTAATCATTTGAGCACATTTTAAAGTTACAAAGTGAATAGAAATAAAGCATTTGAGCCCAAGTTGACTGCATAAGACTAAAGTAAGGACCACAGATGCATCAGAGACATAGATAGATATGACATGGATAGATACTTAGACTGGGTTACTAACTAAATGCCTTCAGTCAAACAGATGGGAAGAGTTTTTATTTTTTGGGTGGGGGGGAGGTTAGTCCAAGTCTTTAAGAACTTCAACATACCCCAAATTTGTGAATCTTTTGCAGGTGCTTGTCTAGTCTATTTAGACTTTTAGCCTGATAGGAGCGCACTGGGCAGTCCAAATGGGCAGTAAAGCTGTAGAAGGAACGGTGAACATTTGTTTTCAAATACAAATTTTAGCACAGACCTAATTACATTAAATTCAGTATGTACATCAAATGCAGGTAAAAAATTAAGTCTAGGAGAGAGAAAACAGGATACTTACTGTCGGTGAGATAATTTTGATAAAAGAGCCAATTCGGTTTGGTTGATAATATTTTCTGTGAACCTTAGGTGCTGGACTATGTCAGCAAAGAGCTGCCCACAAATGGGACACTTGTGTCCACCTGTTCTTCTCACCCGCCGCCTTCGAGACTCTGAAACAGCGGCAGCCTGCTCCCCTGCTTCTGAAGTCCCTGGCTTGACACTCCACTACCTGTACATTAAAAATTAAGTTATGTATTCACAAAAGAATAAAAATGGAAATACTGCATCACATGACCATTTTATTTGTGTTCAATACATTTCATACTAATTTCAACAACACATTGACAGCTATTAAGTAGTGTTAAGACTGTGTAACGAGAGAGCGGGGAGAAACCAAACGCATGACTCAAGCAGTTAATGGTGTGTTGACAGCATGTGCGCGTGCACAGGAATGGGGGGAATATAAACTCTTTTAGCGACTTTAACCAAGTTATCACACACCAAGTTCTACATACAAGCTTAAAGATTTGCAGTACCATACAGATTAATACATGCTGTTATCCTTAGTGTCTTACCTAAGCGCTAACAAGCTTTTCCCTCCATCGTTCGATTAAAGTGCCACGCGCTGTGCCAGTGCGCGCTGTCAGTGCGAAAACAAAAACAATAAGTTTGCTCTCCGTGTGTCCTACACATGCTTGTGTTGTGTTTCTGCATCAAACACATGGACAGACTCAGCCGATCGGAACAGACTTGTTAATCTCGTTGCGCACACTTCTTAATGTATTGGAATACGCATTGAAACCCAAAGTCTTTATGCCTTAACAATCTCCACGATTAGTCCAATTTTGGATCGAAACATTCTAGAATGTGTGGAAGCACTGAAACTCGTTTCTCTTGTTGACAGCCTTCACATACACTCACAAATGCACATTAATACAATTAGTGTCTTACCTGAGCGCTGACAGCTTCTCCCTCCATCGTTCAACTCAAGTGGCATGTGTTGTGTCAGTGCGCGCTGGCAAAACAAGTTTTAAGACAGCAAGTTTGCTCTGATTGGCTGCAGGTCCGCGTGTCCTACACGTGCTTGTGTTGTGTTTCTGCACACAAGCACATCGTGCAGAAACACAAGCACGTGAAGGACACGCGGACCTGCAGCCAATCAGAGCAAACTTGCTGTGTAGGACAAGTGCTTGTGTTGTTTTTCTGCACATGTTAATGCACATGGTTTTTTACCTGTAAAGATCTTAACATGAGAAGTTAGTCCATATTGCCACAGATCCAACATCTCAGTATCCAACAACATCATTACAAAATTTGATGTAACTGATTACCACAAATATGTTTTGCACATATTTAATAACACATTCAGTACTGTTAACTTAAAAATATGAATCATTAAGAGCTTAAATGAAAGCTTAGAATGCCAGCTTTGCATCATGGTATGACACGAGGGATGCAGACATTCTGTTCCTCCGAAATAGGCCCGAACGTCCAGTGCATGTTTGACCTCTGAACCAGATCCAAGGGCCTAGAAGGCCCTGAAAAATGCATGTATTCATAAGCGTCCCGATCGACTTCTTTAAATGCTATATGAATCATTAAGAGGTTAAATGAAAGCTTAGAATGCCACCTTTACATCATGGTATGACACGAGGGATTCAGACATTCCGATCCTCCGAAATAGGCCTGAACGTTCAGTGCACATTTGACCTCTGACCCACGTCGCATCGGCCTAGAAGGCCATGAAAACGCATGTATTCATAAGCGTCCCGATCGACTTCTTTAAATGCTATATGAATCATTAAGAGGTTAAATGAAAGCTTAGAATGCCAGCTTTACAGCATGGTATGACACGAGGGATTCAGACATTCCGTTCCTCCGAAATAGGCCTGAACGTTCAGTGCACATTTGACCTCTGACCCACGTCGCATCGGCCTAGAAGGCCATGAAAACGCATGTATTCATAAGCGTCCCGATCGACTTCTTTAAATGCTATATGAATCATTAAGAGGTTAAATGAAAGCTTAGAATGCCACCTATACATCAGGTTATGAGACGAGGGATTCAGACATTCCGTTCCTCCAAAATAGGCCTGAACGTTCAGTGCACGTTTGAGCTCTGACACACGTCGCATCGGCCTAGAAGCAGATGAAAAACGCATCTATTCATAAGCATCCCGATCGACTTCTTTAAATGCTATATGCATCTTTAAGAGCTTAAATGAAAGCTTAGAATGCCACCTTTACATCATGGTATATATCCAACAATATAACAGCTCTTCCGTGATCCGGGGAACATGCCGCATTCAGCTTCCTCAGTCTGGGGCCCCCACATGGCCCCGTAAGAGAACAAGCTTGACAAAGGTGCCAAAAGCCTGGTCTTTAGGATTCTAGATGCCATGGCCTCCGTGAGCCTCCTGGTGAAGTTTGGATCGTGAACAACATACTTTTGGGCAACTTTGAAATTTTAGAGTTAAAGAGTCTTCCAATGAGAAGCTAGGGTGAATGAAAGGAAATCTACATAGAGAATGGGCTTAAATGATGTCTTACCTGTAAGGGACTTGTACTGACATGTTGGGTCTAAGGACATCATGGGTCCATTAGGGCTTGAAAAAAACGTTTAGGAGGTTAGTGACTTTCACTCACATATTGGGTCTAAGGACATCATGGGCCCATTAAGGCTTGAAAAAAACGTTTAGGAGGTTAGTGACTTTGACGGAGATACTGGCATCAGACCAACGGAGATGTTGGGCTTTTAAGTCTAGGGCCCCCTTTAAATTGGAGGAGTACTGCAAATTTTAGAGCTTTTGATAGAAAGGTCGTAGAGAGCTGATTTAAAAAAAATAATAATATAAAAATTCGTAGAATTCAAATTTGTGGTCAGATAAATCATAGGAACCTTGCAAAGGGTAGACAAGAGGCATATGTATGGTCCAGAAGCTTTCAAAAATTCCGCGGACCGCTGCTCCAAGCTCACGGCTATTTTATACGGCCTCTGAGACTCCAAACACAGGAAGCCCGATTTTTGACCCAACATCTCCGTATTGTTCCCTAAGTGACCCTAATTAGGGTTAGGTTAGGGTAAAAGAATCCGCAGACCCGGGAAAGACCCGGAACATGCGTTGTGCACGGGCCAGCCACTCAGGCCTCATTGTCAGCCTCCTCCAACATGACGGTCGACTGATGTCGCCTATTTAGAGTTTCAAAGCTAAAGGTTTCGCTTTTGAGTAGGGTTAGGGTTAGGGTTAGGGTAAAAAGACGTAGCTCCAGGATGAACCCAGAGACTACGTGGTGCACGGGCCAGCAACTCAGGCCTCCTCTCCAGCACTCTCCATACTAACGATCGCCAGATATGATGCCTGATAGATTAAAGAAGGCTAACGATCGTGTTTTGGGCTAGGCTGGGGTACTGTTTATGTTTACCGACACTATACGACACCTATGGTTAAAATAAGACGTAGGATTTTTAAAAGTGAACGCCCCTGGCTTCAAGGTCACACATGAGCACTGAGTAAGGTAAGGGTTGTGGAAAGAGGGTAGGATTAAAGACAAAGAGGGAAACGGTCCCGGGACAGGGTCCAAGGCAAGGAAAGAGGGGGGTAGGGTAGGTTGGGGGATAGGTGAGGAAGACTCAGTGTCCTGCAGACCTGTAAGCTAAAGTTAAAAGCCAGAGGTCAGAAAACGTTAGGGTTATAGAAAATAAGGGTTCTGCTGACCTAGGGTTCTAGAATTTAGATTTTAGACGAACGGTTATGTTTAGGGTTAAGGTTTAGGTCTAGAGTTCAAAACTAACGGTTATGTTTAGCTATAAAGTTCTAAAAGCTACGTTCCTAATTAATGGTTATGATTAGGTTAGAGGTTTAGGTCTACGGTTCGAAACTAACGGTTAAAGACACTCCCGGTTATGTTTTGGGTTCAGGGATTGGAACGGCACAAAATTCTATTTAGGATTAAGGGTGTGAGCTAAGATTAATATTCCCTTCAATCCAACGATATCCTAAATGGTGAGACACGTCATCAGTAGTAAACCATAGAATCATAGGGTGTTTCGGCCTTTTATTACTAGACACCCTCCTCCATGGCGGCCAGCCGTAGGTCGATCAGTCCTCGGCCCGTGTCCCATAGCCAATTGAATAAAATATTTGTTTATTTATTTATTTGTATTAGTTTATTTAATTAGGTAAGTGAATATTTTTAAAGTATTATTTGAGATAATAGCATCACTAATAATCTTAGAGTTAAATATTATTTAAACTGAGATCATTATAATATCACCTGAACCATAATACGAGAAGCACTGTACATATACAAAGATATAAAGTGAAACTAAGTTTAAATAGAGTGAAGACTGGTAGATAACCAAGACTCACCTCTCTGCCAGTGGACCTTTTGTTAACACCGCTAGGTTTCTGGAACCACTTGGACAGAGTGTTGCTCCGGGAAGTGTGTGGAGAGCATCTGATCCCAGCGGATGACCCCAAATTCAGATCATCAAGCTTCTACTGAGTTGCTCCCCTAGAGGAAAATCCTATCCGCATGACAGTAAAATCCCCAGCCAAAGTGATTTTCAGTGGCAAACCAGCCGATATCCTTAAACGGTATGATATACACGCTCATGGTAGATTTAGACATTTTTTTTATTTTGTTGTTTTAAATGACAAATCATATTCTGATTTGTTCAGTAAGTAATAAGTAACACGACGCAAAAAACGGTTCGGTTCTATCTTTTATCGTTTTGGAGTTATTCATTAAAATGTACTCCAAAATTGAATACCCATGATCCACTGCAATGCAGATATTTGCAAACAGGTTGTGGATCGCCACTAGGGTAAAAATATTTAATATATGGAACGCCACTAAAGTAAGAATTCAATATTTTGGATGAAAATATCTAATAGATGTCTCTAATTTAGTGTTTAGGTCACAGTTGCGGCCTACACTTTTTGTATAAGGGTGGATCACAGTTGCAATCACACTCATATGTCTAATTGACGATCTTTGACCTATTTAATAATATAAAATATATTTTGTAATGATTTTAGTCCATACTCTAATAACCTACGACGCATTATACGTGATAATTCGAGATTTTTTAACGCTTCTAATGTAAGAATTTGCTATTGTAAGTTAAATATTCTAATGAACGTCTCTAATTAGCAGTTTGGGCCAAAGTTTCAGCCAAAACATTTTGTATCAGGGTGGATCACAGTTGCAATCTCCCTCATACCCTAATCATCGATCTTTGACCTATTTAGTGAGTAAATTAGATAAATGGTTTTTAGACCTAATAACCTACGACGCATGTTCTATCCTGCTTGCCTGAGCTGTAACGCTCTGAAAGAGGCAAGATTGGACCAGCAGACGCCTGTTTTAGGGCATCGCGAGGCAGACAGCGATCAACAGAGGGTTGCTCGAGGACAGCATAAACCAGAGTGTCAAGACACGCAATCTGAGCCTAAGCTAAAGAGTGCCCTCCGTCTCGGGGCGGCCCAAACCTCCGAGGGTGGCATGAAATGCATGGGTCGTTTTTAGGCCTCAGCCCTCCTTTTCTTCCTTGAGGGTGCCTTGACCCCTAATCTAGATCCAGGCTAGCCCCAGATCATGCTCTAGACCCATGTCCGTCGACCCCTTAGCGTGGTAATGCACTTACGCCTCAGACAGCTTCCCCCCATATCTCTTATCGTGCTGACGCCTACGAGCCTCAATTTTCGGTCGTCCTACGCAACGGAGATCCCGTGCCTTTCGGTCCAAACGTTACAGCACGTGCTCACGTGTGAGCCTCGATACTGCTGCCCCCAACTACTAGGGTGCCTGAGTGGGTGTCTAAATTACATTTAGATTGATATTAGTTTATTTAGAAAATTAGTATTATTTAATACATGTTATTAATGAAAGGAGGCTTTTTTTAACCTCTGCCCACCAGGTTAAGATCAACCGTGGAGGTGGCCGGAAGACAAGGTGACCGAGGGCGGCACTGGCTGGGTTAGGTTAGGGTAAAAAGACGTAGCTCCAGGATGAACCCAGAGACTACGTGGTGCACGGGCCAGCAACTCAGGCCTCCTCTCCAGCACTCTCCATACTAACGATCGCCAGATATGATGCCTGATAGATTAAAGAAGGCTAACGATCGTGTTTTGGGCTAGGCTGGGGTACTGTTTATGTTTACCGACACTATACGACACCTATGGTTAAAATAAGACGTAGGATTTTTAAAAGTGAACGCCCCTGGCTTCAAGGTCACACATGAGCACTGAGTAAGGTAAGGGTTGTGGAAAGAGGGTAGGATTAAAGACAAAGAGGGAAACGGTCCCGGGACAGGGTCCAAGGCAAGGAAAGAGGGGGGTAGGGTAGGTTGGGGGATAGGTGAGGAAGACTCAGTGTCCTGCAGACCTGTAAGCTAAAGTTAAAAGCCAGAGGTCAGAAAACGTTAGGGTTATAGAAAATAAGGGTTCTGCTGACCTAGGGTTCTAGAATTTAGATTTTAGACGAACGGTTATGTTTAGGGTTAAGGTTTAGGTCTAGAGTTCAAAACTAACGGTTATGTTTAGCTATAAAGTTCTAAAAGCTACGTTCCTAATTAATGGTTATGATTAGGTTAGAGGTTTAGGTCTACGGTTCGAAACTAACGGTTAAAGACACTCCCGGTTATGTTTTGGGTTCAGGGATTGGAACGGCACAAAATTCTATTTAGGATTAAGGGTGTGAGCTAAGATTAATATTCCCTTCAATCCAACGATATCCTAAATGGTGAGACACGTCATCAGTAGTAAACCATAGAATCATAGGGTGTTTCGGCCTTTTATTACTAGACACCCTCCTCCATGGCGGCCAGCCGTAGGTCGATCAGTCCTCGGCCCGTGTCCCATAGCCAATTGAATAAAATATTTGTTTATTTATTTATTTGTATTAGTTTATTTAATTAGGTAAGTGAATATTTTTAAAGTATTATTTGAGATAATAGCATCACTAATAATCTTAGAGTTAAATATTATTTAAACTGAGATCATTATAATATCACCTGAACCATAATACGAGAAGCACTGTACATATACAAAGATATAAAGTGAAACTAAGTTTAAATAGAGTGAAGACTGGTAGATAACCAAGACTCACCTCTCTGCCAGTGGACCTTTTGTTAACACCGCTAGGTTTCTGGAACCACTTGGACAGAGTGTTGCTCCGGGAAGTGTGTGGAGAGCATCTGATCCCAGCGGATGACCCCAAATTCAGATCATCAAGCTTCTACTGAGTTGCTCCCCTAGAGGAAAATCCTATCCGCATGACAGTAAAATCCCCAGCCAAAGTGATTTTCAGTGGCAAACCAGCCGATATCCTTAAACGGTATGATATACACGCTCATGGTAGATTTAGACATTTTTTTTATTTTGTTGTTTTAAATGACAAATCATATTCTGATTTGTTCAGTAAGTAATAAGTAACACGACGCAAAAAACGGTTCGGTTCTATCTTTTATCGTTTTGGAGTTATTCATTAAAATGTACTCCAAAATTGAATACCCATGATCCACTGCAATGCAGATATTTGCAAACAGGTTGTGGATCGCCACTAGGGTAAAAATATTTAATATATGGAACGCCACTAAAGTAAGAATTCAATATTTTGGATGAAAATATCTAATAGATGTCTCTAATTTAGTGTTTAGGTCACAGTTGCGGCCTACACTTTTTGTATAAGGGTGGATCACAGTTGCAATCACACTCATATGTCTAATTGACGATCTTTGACCTATTTAATAATATAAAATATATTTTGTAATGATTTTAGTCCATACTCTAATAACCTACGACGCATTATACGTGATAATTCGAGATTTTTTAACGCTTCTAATGTAAGAATTTGCTATTGTAAGTTAAATATTCTAATGAACGTCTCTAATTAGCAGTTTGGGCCAAAGTTTCAGCCAAAACATTTTGTATCAGGGTGGATCACAGTTGCAATCTCCCTCATACCCTAATCATCGATCTTTGACCTATTTAGTGAGTAAATTAGATAAATGGTTTTTAGACCTAATAACCTACGACGCATGTTCTATCCTGCTTGCCTGAGCTGTAACGCTCTGAAAGAGGCAAGATTGGACCAGCAGACGCCTGTTTTAGGGCATCGCGAGGCAGACAGCGATCAACAGAGGGTTGCTCGAGGACAGCATAAACCAGAGTGTCAAGACACGCAATCTGAGCCTAAGCTAAAGAGTGCCCTCCGTCTCGGGGCGGCCCAAACCTCCGAGGGTGGCATGAAATGCATGGGTCGTTTTTAGGCCTCAGCCCTCCTTTTCTTCCTTGAGGGTGCCTTGACCCCTAATCTAGATCCAGGCTAGCCCCAGATCATGCTCTAGACCCATGTCCGTCGACCCCTTAGCGTGGTAATGCACTTACGCCTCAGACAGCTTCCCCCCATATCTCTTATCGTGCTGACGCCTACGAGCCTCAATTTTCGGTCGTCCTACGCAACGGAGATCCCGTGCCTTTCGGTCCAAACGTTACAGCACGTGCTCACGTGTGAGCCTCGATACTGCTGCCCCCAACTACTAGGGTGCCTGAGTGGGTGTCTAAATTACATTTAGATTGATATTAGTTTATTTAGAAAATTAGTATTATTTAATACATGTTATTAATGAAAGGAGGCTTTTTTTAACCTCTGCCCACCAGGTTAAGATCAACCGTGGAGGTGGCCGGAAGACAAGGTGACCGAGGGCGGCACTGGCTGGGTTAGGTTAGGGTAAAAAGACGTAGCTCCAGGATGAACCCAGAGACTACGTGGTGCACGGGCCAGCAACTCAGGCCTCCTCTCCAGCACTCTCCATACTAACGATCGCCAGATATGATGCCTGATAGATTAAAGAAGGCTAACGATCGTGTTTTGGGCTAGGCTGGGGTACTGTTTATGTTTACCGACACTATACGACACCTATGGTTAAAATAAGACGTAGGATTTTTAAAAGTGAACGCCCCTGGCTTCAAGGTCAAACATGAGCACTGAGTAAGGTAAGGGTTGTGGAAAGAGGGTAGGATTAAAGACAAAGAGGGAAACGGTCCCGGGACAGGGTCCAAGGCAAGGAAAGAGGGGGGTAGGGTAGGTTGGGGGATAGGTGAGGAAGACTCAGTGTCCTGCAGACCTGTAAGCTAAAGTTAAAAGCCAGAGGTCAGAAAACGTTAGGGTTATAGAAAATAAGGGTTCTGCTGACCTAGGGTTCTAGAATTTAGATTTTAGACGAACGGTTATGTTTAGGGTTAAGGTTTAGGTCTAGAGTTCTAAACTAACGGTTATGTTTAGCTATAAAGTTCTAAAAGCTACGTTCCTAATTAATGGTTATGATTAGGTTAGAGGTTTAGGTCTACGGTTCGAAACTAACGGTTAAAGACACTCCCGGTTATGTTTTGGGTTCAGGGATTGGAACGGCACAAAATTCTATTTAGGATTAAGGGTGTGAGCTAAGATTAATATTCCCTTCAATCCAACGATATCCTAAATGGTGAGACACGTCATCAGTAGTAAACCATAGAATCATAGGGTGTTTCGGCCTTTTATTACTAGACACCCTCCTCCATGGCGGCCAGCCGTAGGTCGATCAGTCCTCGGCCCGTGTCCCATAGCCAATTGAATAAAATATTTGTTTATTTATTTATTTGTATTAGTTTATTTAATTAGGTAAGTGAATATTTTTAAAGTATTATTTGAGATAATAGCATCACTAATAATCTTAGAGTTAAATATTATTTAAACTGAGATCATTATAATATCACCTGAACCATAATACGAGAAGCACTGTACATATACAAAGATATAAAGTGAAACTAAGTTTAAATAGAGTGAAGACTGGTAGATAACCAAGACTCACCTCTCTGCCAGTGGACCTTTTGTTAACACCGCTAGGTTTCTGGAACCACTTGGACAGAGTGTTGCTCCGGGAAGTGTGTGGAGAGCATCTGATCCCAGCGGATGACCCCAAATTCAGATCATCAAGCTTCTACTGAGTTGCTCCCCTAGAGGAAAATCCTATCCGCATGACAGTAAAATCCCCAGCCAAAGTGATTTTCAGTGGCAAACCAGCCGATATCCTTAAACGGTATGATATACACGCTCATGGTAGATTTAGACATTTTTTTTATTTTGTTGTTTTAAATGACAAATCATATTCTGATTTGTTCAGTAAGTAATAAGTAACACGACGCAAAAAACGGTTCGGTTCTATCTTTTATCGTTTTGGAGTTATTCATTAAAATGTACTCCAAAATTGAATACCCATGATCCACTGCAATGCAGATATTTGCAAACAGGTTGTGGATCGCCACTAGGGTAAAAATATTTAATATATGGAACGCCACTAAAGTAAGAATTCAATATTTTGGATGAAAATATCTAATAGATGTCTCTAATTTAGTGTTTAGGTCACAGTTGCGGCCTACACTTTTTGTATAAGGGTGGATCACAGTTGCAATCACACTCATATGTCTAATTGACGATCTTTGACCTATTTAATAATATAAAATATATTTTGTAATGATTTTAGTCCATACTCTAATAACCTACGACGCATTATACGTGATAATTCGAGATTTTTTAACGCTTCTAATGTAAGAATTTGCTATTGTAAGTTAAATATTCTAATGAACGTCTCTAATTAGCAGTTTGGGCCAAAGTTTCAGCCAAAACATTTTGTATCAGGGTGGATCACAGTTGCAATCTCCCTCATACCCTAATCATCGATCTTTGACCTATTTAGTGAGTAAATTAGATAAATGGTTTTTAGACCTAATAACCTACGACGCATGTTCTATCCTGCTTGCCTGAGCTGTAACGCTCTGAAAGAGGCAAGATTGGACCAGCAGACGCCTGTTTTAGGGCATCGCGAGGCAGACAGCGATCAACAGAGGGTTGCTCGAGGACAGCATAAACCAGAGTGTCAAGACACGCAATCTGAGCCTAAGCTAAAGAGTGCCCTCCGTCTCGGGGCGGCCCAAACCTCCGAGGGTGGCATGAAATGCATGGGTCGTTTTTAGGCCTCAGCCCTCCTTTTCTTCCTTGAGGGTGCCTTGACCCCTAATCTAGATCCAGGCTAGCCCCAGATCATGCTCTAGACCCATGTCCGTCGACCCCTTAGCGTGGTAATGCACTTACGCCTCAGACAGCTTCCCCCCATATCTCTTATCGTGCTGACGCCTACGAGCCTCAATTTTCGGTCGTCCTACGCAACGGAGATCCCGTGCCTTTCGGTCCAAACGTTACAGCACGTGCTCACGTGTGAGCCTCGATACTGCTGCCCCCAACTACTAGGGTGCCTGAGTGGGTGTCTAAATTACATTTAGATTGATATTAGTTTATTTAGAAAATTAGTATTATTTAATACATGTTATTAATGAAAGGAGGCTTTTTTTAACCTCTGCCCACCAGGTTAAGATCAACCGTGGAGGTGGCCGGAAGACAAGGTGACCGAGGGCGGCACTGGCTGGGTTAGGTTAGGGTAAAAAGAAGTAGCTCCAGGATGAACCCAGAGACTACGTGGTGCACGGGCCAGCAACTCAGGCCTCCTCTCCAGCACTCTCCATACTAACGATCGCCAGATATGATGCCTGATAGATTAAAGAAGGCTAACGATCGTGTTTTGGGCTAGGCTGGGGTACTGTTTATGTTTACCGACACTATACGACACCTATGGTTAAAATAAGACGTAGGATTTTTAAAAGTGAACGCCCCTGGCTTCAAGGTCACACATGAGCACTGAGTAAGGTAAGGGTTGTGGAAAGAGGGTAGGATTAAAGACAAAGAGGGAAACGGTCCCGGGACAGGGTCCAAGGCAAGGAAAGAGGGGGGTAGGGTAGGTTGGGGGATAGGTGAGGAAGACTCAGTGTCCTGCAGACCTGTAAGCTAAAGTTAAAAGCCAGAGGTCAGAAAACGTTAGGGTTATAGAAAATAAGGGTTCTGCTGACCTAGGGTTCTAGAATTTAGATTTTAGACGAACGGTTATGTTTAGGGTTAAGGTTTAGGTCTAGAGTTCAAAACTAACGGTTATGTTTAGCTATAAAGTTCTAAAAGCTACGTTCCTAATTAATGGTTATGATTAGGTTAGAGGTTT
>CM059215.1:35510990-35683429 GCA_030347435.1 Clarias fuscus | reverse complement strand
GGTGTCAAGGTTCAGTGGGCGTGCGTCTGGAGCATGATTTGGGATTAGCCCAGATCTAGCTTAGTGGGTCGGTGTCACCCTCGGAAGGGAGGAGTAGGCCGAACAAGACCCAGGATTTCGTGCCATCCTCGGAGGTTCAGTCCACCCCGAGCTGAAAGGCGATCGGTAGCTTAGGCTCTAGTTGCGTGTCTCTACCTGTCACCCAATGCTGTCCCGTGGCATCCTTTAATTGATCCCCGTCTGCCTTCCGGGACCCCTAAATAGGCGTCTGCTGGTCCAACCTTGTCCCATTCAGAGCGTTAAAGCTCAGGCACAAGTGATTTAACATGCGTCGTAGGTCACTAGGCCCTAACATAATCTCAATATTTTCTGTAATTTATTTACTAAATAGGTCAAACATCGCTGATTAGGCAAACGAGGGTGATGGCAACTGTAATCTACCCTGATATAAAATGTTTGGGCTGAAACTTGGGCCTGAGCCGCAAATTAGTGACGTCTATTAGATATTTTAATTAAAAACATTAACCTTTTACTTTAGCAGCGATCCTCAATCTGTATTTTTTATTTCATGCGTCGTAGGAATATTAGATTTAGACTAAAGTAAATATAAAATTTAATTCACAATTATTAAATAGGTCAAAGATCAATTTTTTAGATTAATGAGGTGGACCGCAACTGTGTTTCACCCTAATACAAAATGTTTAGGCTGCAAATGTGGCCTTAACATTAAATTAGACACATTTATTAGACATTTTAGTTAGAATTATTTAATTTTGACCCTAGTGGCGTTCTTCCCTACAAGATGTTTTACCTTAGTGGCGCTCCATAACCGACTGTGCCCCAGAGCATCATGGGAGCATAAATGTGGAGTATATTTTAACAAATAACTCCTAAACGACAAAAGATAGACTCGTGCCGTTTTTTGCGTCGTGATGTTTGTGACACACTGAATGAAATACAATATAACTTGAAAATCCACCATCAGTGTGAAAAATATGCCGAGTAAGGAGCTGGGTTGGCCTTCCACTAAGGCTTAGTTTGGCTGGGGATTTTTTACTGTCATTTTGATAGGAATTTTCCTCCGGAACCTACCCAGTAGAAGCTTGTTGATCTGATTTTGGGGTCATCCGCTGGGATTAGATGGTCTCCACACACTTCCCGGAACAACACTCTGTCCAAGTGCTTCCAGAAACCTAGCGGTGTTAACAAAGGAACACTGGCAGAGAAGGTGAGTCATGGTTATCTACCAGTCTTCACTTTATTTAAATATAGTTTCACTTTCTATCTCTTTATATACGTATAGTGCGTCTCGTATTATGGTTCAGGTGATACTATAATGGTCTCAGTTTAAATAATGTTTAACTCTAAGATTATTAGTGAGGTTATTCTCTTAAATAGTACTTTTAAAATGATTACTTACATAAATAAATAAATAATTAATTAAAAAACATTTTATTCAATTGGCTATGGGACACGGGCCGAGGACTGATCGACCTACGGCTGGCCGCCATGGAGGAGGGTGTCTAGTAATAAAAGGCCGAAACACCCTATGATTCTATGGTTTACTACTGATGACGTGTCTCACCATTTAGGATATCGTTGGATTGAAGGGAATCTTAATCTTAGCTCACACCCTTAATCCTAAATAGAATTTTGTGCCGTTCCAATCCCTGAACCCAAAACATAACCGTCAGTGTCTTCAACCGCTAGTTCTAACCGTAAGCCTAAACCTTTAACCTAACCATAACCATTAATTAGGAACTTAGCTTTTAGAACTTTATAGCTAAACTTAACCGTTAGTTTTGAACTCTAGACCTAAACTTTAACCCTAAACATAACCGTTCGTTTAATATCCTAATTCCAGAACCCTAGGTCAGCAGAACCCTTATTTTCTATAACCCTACTGTTTTCTGACCTCTAGCCTTTAACTTCAGCTTTCAGGTCTGCAGAGTACCGAGTCTTCCTCACCTATCCCCCAACCTACCCTACCCCCCTCTTTCCTTGCCTTGGACCCTGTCCCGGGACCGTCTCCCTTTTTGTCTTTTATCCTACCCCCTTTCCACAACCCTTACCTTACTCGGTGCTCATGTATGACCTTAAAGCCACGGGCGTTCACCATATAGAACCCTAAGCCTCACTTTAACCATAGGCGTCGTATAATGTCGGAAACCTAATTAGAAATGACCCCGAATCGTAACCCCCAGGCCCTGATTTTAATTTCAACCCTACTAAGGGTGTTTGGGCTCATGGAGGGACTTTACAACAGCTTACTCAAAAGCGAAACCTTTAGCTTTGAAACTCTAAATAGGCGACATCAGTCGACCGTCATGTTGGGGGAGGCTGAAAATGAGGCCCGAGTGGCTGGCCCGTGCACAACGCATGTTCCGGGTCTTTCCCGGGTCTGCGAATTCTTTTACCCTAACCTAACCCAGCCAGTGCCGCCCTCGGTCACCTTGTTGGAAGCCATCTCCATGTCCTGGTGGGTAGAGGTTAAAAGATTATCACAATTGTTAACCTCACTATATGAAAGATAATACCATTTTAATATAGACACCCACCCAGGCACCCTATTAGTTGGGGACAACAGTTTCGCTGCTTATCCACGAGCACGTGCTGTAACGGTTGGACCGAGAGACACGGGTGATCCGTTGTTTAGGGCGGCCGAAAAAAACGGGCTCGGGCGCATCGGCGAGGGAGATATGACGGGACGTTAGACATCGGGCGTAAGCGCATACGGTGTCAAGGTTCAGTGGGCGTGCGTCTGGAGCATGATTTGGGATTAGCCCAGATCTAGCTTAGTGGGTCGGTGTCACCCTCGGAAGGGAGGAGTAGGCCGAACAAGACCCAGGATTTCGTGCCATCCTCGGAGGTTCAGTCCACCCCGAGCTGAAAGGCGATCGGTAGCTTAGGCTCTAGTTGCGTGTCTCTACCTGTCACCCAATGCTGTCCCGTGGCATCCTTTAATTGATCCCCGTCTGCCTTCCGGGACCCCTAAATAGGCGTCTGCTGGTCCAACCTTGTCCCATTCAGAGCGTTAAAGCTCAGGCACAAGTGATTTAACATGCGTCGTAGGTCACTAGGCCCTAACATAATCTCAATATTTTCTGTAATTTATTTACTAAATAGGTCAAACATCGCTGATTAGGCAAACGAGGGTGATGGCAACTGTAATCTACCCTGATATAAAATGTTTGGGCTGAAACTTGGGCCTGAGCCGCAAATTAGTGACGTCTATTAGATATTTTAATTAAAAACATTAACCTTTTACTTTAGCAGCGATCCTCAATCTGTATTTTTTATTTCATGCGTCGTAGGAATATTAGATTTAGACTAAAGTAAATATAAAATTTAATTCACAATTATTAAATAGGTCAAAGATCAATTTTTTAGATTAATGAGGTGGACCGCAACTGTGTTTCACCCTAATACAAAATGTTTAGGCTGCAAATGTGGCCTTAACATTAAATTAGACACATTTATTAGACATTTTAGTTAGAATTATTTAATTTTGACCCTAGTGGCGTTCTTCCCTACAAGATGTTTTACCTTAGTGGCGCTCCATAACCGACTGTGCCCCAGAGCATCATGGGAGCATAAATGTGGAGTATATTTTAACAAATAACTCCTAAACGACAAAAGATAGACTCGTGCCGTTTTTTGCGTCGTGATGTTTGTGACACACTGAATGAAATACAATATAACTTGAAAATCCACCATCAGTGTGAAAAATATGCCGAGTAAGGAGCTGGGTTGGCCTTCCACTAAGGCTTAGTTTGGCTGGGGATTTTTTACTGTCATTTTGATAGGAATTTTCCTCCGGAACCTACCCAGTAGAAGCTTGTTGATCTGATTTTGGGGTCATCCGCTGGGATTAGATGGTCTCCACACACTTCCCGGAACAACACTCTGTCCAAGTGCTTCCAGAAACCTAGCGGTGTTAACAAAGGAACACTGGCAGAGAAGGTGAGTCATGGTTATCTACCAGTCTTCACTTTATTTAAATATAGTTTCACTTTCTATCTCTTTATATACGTATAGTGCGTCTCGTATTATGGTTCAGGTGATACTATAATGGTCTCAGTTTAAATAATGTTTAACTCTAAGATTATTAGTGAGGTTATTCTCTTAAATAGTACTTTTAAAATGATTACTTACATAAATAAATAAATAATTAATTAAAAAACATTTTATTCAATTGGCTATGGGACACGGGCCGAGGACTGATCGACCTACGGCTGGCCGCCATGGAGGAGGGTGTCTAGTAATAAAAGGCCGAAACACCCTATGATTCTATGGTTTACTACTGATGACGTGTCTCACCATTTAGGATATCGTTGGATTGAAGGGAATCTTAATCTTAGCTCACACCCTTAATCCTAAATAGAATTTTGTGCCGTTCCAATCCCTGAACCCAAAACATAACCGTCAGTGTCTTCAACCGCTAGTTCTAACCGTAAGCCTAAACCTTTAACCTAACCATAACCATTAATTAGGAACTTAGCTTTTAGAACTTTATAGCTAAACTTAACCGTTAGTTTTGAACTCTAGACCTAAACTTTAACCCTAAACATAACCGTTCGTTTAATATCCTAATTCCAGAACCCTAGGTCAGCAGAACCCTTATTTTCTATAACCCTACTGTTTTCTGACCTCTAGCCTTTAACTTCAGCTTTCAGGTCTGCAGAGTACCGAGTCTTCCTCACCTATCCCCCAACCTACCCTACCCCCCTCTTTCCTTGCCTTGGACCCTGTCCCGGGACCGTCTCCCTTTTTGTCTTTTATCCTACCCCCTTTCCACAACCCTTACCTTACTCGGTGCTCATGTATGACCTTAAAGCCACGGGCGTTCACCATATAGAACCCTAAGCCTCACTTTAACCATAGGCGTCGTATAATGTCGGAAACCTAATTAGAAATGACCCCGAATCGTAACCCCCAGGCCCTGATTTTAATTTCAACCCTACTAAGGGTGTTTGGGCTCATGGAGGGACTTTACAACAGCTTACTCAAAAGCGAAACCTTTAGCTTTGAAACTCTAAATAGGCGACATCAGTCGACCGTCATGTTGGGGGAGGCTGAAAATGAGGCCTCGAGTGGCTGGCCCGTGCACAACGCATGTTCCGGGTCTTTCCCGGGTCTGCGAATTCTTTTACCCTAACCTAACCCAGCCAGTGCCGCCCTCGGTCACCTTGTTGGAAGCCATCTCCATGTCCTGGTGGGTAGAGGTTAAAAGATTATCACAATTGTTAACCTCACTATATGAAAGATAATACCATTTTAATATAGACACCCACCCAGGCACCCTATTAGTTGGGGACAACAGTTTCGCTGCTTATCCACGAGCACGTGCTGTAACGGTTGGACCGAGAGACACGGGTGATCCGTTGTTTAGGGCGGCCGAAAAAAACGGGCTCGGGCGCATCGGCGAGGGAGATATGACGGGACGTTAGACATCGGGCGTAAGCGCATACGGTGTCAAGGTTCAGTGGGCGTGCGTCTGGAGCATGATTTGGGATTAGCCCAGATCTAGCTTAGTGGGTCGGTGTCACCCTCGGAAGGGAGGAGTAGGCCGAACAAGACCCAGGATTTCGTGCCATCCTCGGAGGTTCAGTCCACCCCGAGCTGAAAGGCGATCGGTAGCTTAGGCTCTAGTTGCGTGTCTCTACCTGTCACCCAATGCTGTCCCGTGGCATCCTTTAATTGATCCCCGTCTGCCTTCCGGGACCCCTAAATAGGCGTCTGCTGGTCCAACCTTGTCCCATTCAGAGCGTTAAAGCTCAGGCACAAGTGATTTAACATGCGTCGTAGGTCACTAGGCCCTAACATAATCTCAATATTTTCTGTAATTTATTTACTAAATAGGTCAAACATCGCTGATTAGGCAAACGAGGGTGATGGCAACTGTAATCTACCCTGATATAAAATGTTTGGGCTGAAACTTGGGCCTGAGCCGCAAATTAGTGACGTCTATTAGATATTTTAATTAAAAACATTAACCTTTTACTTTAGCAGCGATCCTCAATCTGTATTTTTTATTTCATGCGTCGTAGGAATATTAGATTTAGACTAAAGTAAATATAAAATTTAATTCACAATTATTAAATAGGTCAAAGATCAATTTTTTAGATTAATGAGGTGGACCGCAACTGTGTTTCACCCTAATACAAAATGTTTAGGCTGCAAATGTGGCCTTAACATTAAATTAGACACATTTATTAGACATTTTAGTTAGAATTATTTAATTTTGACCCTAGTGGCGTTCTTCCCTACAAGATGTTTTACCTTAGTGGCGCTCCATAACCGACTGTGCCCCAGAGCATCATGGGAGCATAAATGTGGAGTATATTTTAACAAATAACTCCTAAACGACAAAAGATAGACTCGTGCCGTTTTTTGCGTCGTGATGTTTGTGACACACTGAATGAAATACAATATAACTTGAAAATCCACCATCAGTGTGAAAAATATGCCGAGTAAGGAGCTGGGTTGGCCTTCCACTAAGGCTTAGTTTGGCTGGGGATTTTTTACTGTCATTTTGATAGGAATTTTCCTCCGGAACCTACCCAGTAGAAGCTTGTTGATCTGATTTTGGGGTCATCCGCTGGGATTAGATGGTCTCCACACACTTCCCGGAACAACACTCTGTCCAAGTGCTTCCAGAAACCTAGCGGTGTTAACAAAGGAACACTGGCAGAGAAGGTGAGTCATGGTTATCTACCAGTCTTCACTTTATTTAAATATAGTTTCACTTTCTATCTCTTTATATACGTATAGTGCGTCTCGTATTATGGTTCAGGTGATACTATAATGGTCTCAGTTTAAATAATGTTTAACTCTAAGATTATTAGTGAGGTTATTCTCTTAAATAGTACTTTTAAAATGATTACTTACATAAATAAATAAATAATTAATTAAAAAACATTTTATTCAATTGGCTATGGGACACGGGCCGAGGACTGATCGACCTACGGCTGGCCGCCATGGAGGAGGGTGTCTAGTAATAAAAGGCCGAAACACCCTATGATTCTATGGTTTACTACTGATGACGTGTCTCACCATTTAGGATATCGTTGGATTGAAGGGAATCTTAATCTTAGCTCACACCCTTAATCCTAAATAGAATTTTGTGCCGTTCCAATCCCTGAACCCAAAACATAACCGTCAGTGTCTTCAACCGCTAGTTCTAACCGTAAGCCTAAACCTTTAACCTAACCATAACCATTAATTAGGAACTTAGCTTTTAGAACTTTATAGCTAAACTTAACCGTTAGTTTTGAACTCTAGACCTAAACTTTAACCCTAAACATAACCGTTCGTTTAATATCCTAATTCCAGAACCCTAGGTCAGCAGAACCCTTATTTTCTATAACCCTACTGTTTTCTGACCTCTAGCCTTTAACTTCAGCTTTCAGGTCTGCAGAGTACCGAGTCTTCCTCACCTATCCCCCAACCTACCCTACCCCCCTCTTTCCTTGCCTTGGACCCTGTCCCGGGACCGTCTCCCTTTTTGTCTTTTATCCTACCCCCTTTCCACAACCCTTACCTTACTCGGTGCTCATGTATGACCTTAAAGCCACGGGCGTTCACCATATAGAACCCTAAGCCTCACTTTAACCATAGGCGTCGTATAATGTCGGAAACCTAATTAGAAATGACCCCGAATCGTAACCCCCAGGCCCTGATTTTAATTTCAACCCTACTAAGGGTGTTTGGGCTCATGGAGGGACTTTACAACAGCTTACTCAAAAGCGAAACCCTTAGCTTTGAAACTCTAAATAGGCGACATCAGTCGACCGTCATGTTGGGGGAGGCTGAAAATGAGGCCCGAGTGGCTGGCCCGTGCACAACGCATGTTCCGGGTCTTTCCCGGGTCTGCGGATTCTTTTACCCTAACCTAACCCAGCCAGTGCCGCCCTCGGTCACCTTGTTGGAAGCCATCTCCATGTCCTGGTGGGTAGAGGTTAAAAGATTATCACAATTGTTAACCTCACTATATGAAAGATAATACCATTTTAATATAGACACCCACCCAGGCACCCTATTAGTTGGGGACAACAGTTTCGCTGCTTATCCACGAGCACGTGCTGTAACGGTTGGACCGAGAGACACGGGTGATCCGTTGTTTAGGGCGGCCGAAAAAAACGGGCTCGGGCGCATCGGCGAGGGAGATATGACGGGACGTTAGACATCGGGCGTAAGCGCATACGGTGTCAAGGTTCAGTGGGCGTGCGTCTGGAGCATGATTTGGGATTAGCCCAGATCTAGCTTAGTGGGTCGGTGTCACCCTCGGAAGGGAGGAGTAGGCCGAACAAGACCCAGGATTTCGTGCCATCCTCGGAGGTTCAGTCCACCCCGAGCTGAAAGGCGATCGGTAGCTTAGGCTCTAGTTGCGTGTCTCTACCTGTCACCCAATGCTGTCCCGTGGCATCCTTTAATTGATCCCCGTCTGCCTTCCGGGACCCCTAAATAGGCGTCTGCTGGTCCAACCTTGTCCCATTCAGAGCGTTAAAGCTCAGGCACAAGTGATTTAACATGCGTCGTAGGTCACTAGGCCCTAACATAATCTCAATATTTTCTGTAATTTATTTACTAAATAGGTCAAACATCGCTGATTAGGCAAACGAGGGTGATGGCAACTGTAATCTACCCTGATATAAAATGTTTGGGCTGAAACTTGGGCCTGAGCCGCAAATTAGTGACGTCTATTAGATATTTTAATTAAAAACATTAACCTTTTACTTTAGCAGCGATCCTCAATCTGTATTTTTTATTTCATGCGTCGTAGGAATATTAGATTTAGACTAAAGTAAATATAAAATTTAATTCACAATTATTAAATAGGTCAAAGATCAATTTTTTAGATTAATGAGGTGGACCGCAACTGTGTTTCACCCTAATACAAAATGTTTAGGCTGCAAATGTGGCCTTAACATTAAATTAGACACATTTATTAGACATTTTAGTTAGAATTATTTAATTTTGACCCTAGTGGCGTTCTTCCCTACAAGATGTTTTACCTTAGTGGCGCTCCATAACCGACTGTGCCCCAGAGCATCATGGGAGCATAAATGTGGAGTATATTTTAACAAATAACTCCTAAACGACAAAAGATAGACTCGTGCCGTTTTTTGCGTCGTGATGTTTGTGACACACTGAATGAAATACAATATAACTTGAAAATCCACCATCAGTGTGAAAAATATGCCGAGTAAGGAGCTGGGTTGGCCTTCCACTAAGGCTTAGTTTGGCTGGGGATTTTTTACTGTCATTTTGATAGGAATTTTCCTCCGGAACCTACCCAGTAGAAGCTTGTTGATCTGATTTTGGGGTCATCCGCTGGGATTAGATGGTCTCCACACACTTCCCGGAACAACACTCTGTCCAAGTGCTTCCAGAAACCTAGCGGTGTTAACAAAGGAACACTGGCAGAGAAGGTGAGTCATGGTTATCTACCAGTCTTCACTTTATTTAAATATAGTTTCACTTTCTATCTCTTTATATACGTATAGTGCGTCTCGTATTATGGTTCAGGTGATACTATAATGGTCTCAGTTTAAATAATGTTTAACTCTAAGATTATTAGTGAGGTTATTCTCTTAAATAGTACTTTTAAAATGATTACTTACATAAATAAATAAATAATTAATTAAAAAACATTTTATTCAATTGGCTATGGGACACGGGCCGAGGACTGATCGACCTACGGCTGGCCGCCATGGAGGAGGGTGTCTAGTAATAAAAGGCCGAAACACCCTATGATTCTATGGTTTACTACTGATGACGTGTCTCACCATTTAGGATATCGTTGGATTGAAGGGAATCTTAATCTTAGCTCACACCCTTAATCCTAAATAGAATTTTGTGCCGTTCCAATCCCTGAACCCAAAACATAACCGTCAGTGTCTTCAACCGCTAGTTCTAACCGTAAGCCTAAACCTTTAACCTAACCATAACCATTAATTAGGAACTTAGCTTTTAGAACTTTATAGCTAAACTTAACCGTTAGTTTTGAACTCTAGACCTAAACTTTAACCCTAAACATAACCGTTCGTTTAATATCCTAATTCCAGAACCCTAGGTCAGCAGAACCCTTATTTTCTATAACCCTACTGTTTTCTGACCTCTAGCCTTTAACTTCAGCTTTCAGGTCTGCAGAGTACCGAGTCTTCCTCACCTATCCCCCAACCTACCCTACCCCCCTCTTTCCTTGCCTTGGACCCTGTCCCGGGACCGTCTCCCTTTTTGTCTTTTATCCTACCCCCTTTCCACAACCCTTACCTTACTCGGTGCTCATGTATGACCTTAAAGCCACGGGCGTTCACCATATAGAACCCTAAGCCTCACTTTAACCATAGGCGTCGTATAATGTCGGAAACCTAATTAGAAATGACCCCGAATCGTAACCCCCAGGCCCTGATTTTAATTTCAACCCTACTAAGGGTGTTTGGGCTCATGGAGGGACTTTACAACAGCTTACTCAAAAGCGAAACCTTTAGCTTTGAAACTCTAAATAGGCGACATCAGTCGACCGTCATGTTGGGGGAGGCTGAAAATGAGGCCCGAGTGGCTGGCCCGTGCACAACGCATGTTCCGGGTCTTTCCCGGGTCTGCGAATTCTTTTACCCTAACCTAACCCAGCCAGTGCCGCCCTCGGTCACCTTGTTGGAAGCCATCTCCATGTCCTGGTGGGTAGAGGTTAAAAGATTATATTAAAATGGTATTATCTTTCATATAGTGAGGTTAACAATTGTGATAGACACCCACCCAGGCACCCTATTAGTTGGGGACAACAGTTTCGCTGCTTATCCACGAGCACGTGCTGTAACGGTTGGACCGAGAGACACGGGTGATCCGTTGTTTAGGGCGGCCGAAAAAAACGGGCTCGGGCGCATCGGCGAGGGAGATATGACGGGACGTTAGACATCGGGCGTAAGCGCATACGGTGTCAAGGTTCAGTGGGCGTGCGTCTGGAGCATGATTTGGGATTAGCCCAGATCTAGCTTAGTGGGTCGGTGTCACCCTCGGAAGGGAGGAGTAGGCCGAACAAGACCCAGGATTTCGTGCCATCCTCGGAGGTTCAGTCCACCCCGAGCTGAAAGGCGATCGGTAGCTTAGGCTCTAGTTGCGTGTCTCTACCTGTCACCCAATGCTGTCCCGTGGCATCCTTTAATTGATCCCCGTCTGCCTTCCGGGACCCCTAAATAGGCATCTGCTGGTCCAACCTTGTCCCATTCAGAGCGTTAAAGCTCAGGCACAAGTGATTTAACATGCGTCGTAGGTCACTAGGCCCTAACATAATCTCAATATTTTCTGTAATTTATTTACTAAATAGGTCAAACATCGCTGATTAGGCAAACGAGGGTGATGGCAACTGTAATCTACCCTGATATAAAATGTTTGGGCTGAAACTTGGGCCTGAGCCGCAAATTAGTGACGTCTATTAGATATTTTAATTAAAAACATTAACCTTTTACTTTAGCAGCGATCCTCAATCTGTATTTTTTATTTCATGCGTCGTAGGAATATTAGATTTAGACTAAAGTAAATATAAAATTTAATTCACAATTATTAAATAGGTCAAAGATCAATTTTTTAGATTAATGAGGTGGACCGCAACTGTGTTTCACCCTAATACAAAATGTTTAGGCTGCAAATGTGGCCTTAACATTAAATTAGACACATTTATTAGACATTTTAGTTAGAATTATTTAATTTTGACCCTAGTGGCGTTCTTCCCTACAAGATGTTTTACCTTAGTGGCGCTCCATAACCGACTGTGCCCCAGAGCATCATGGGAGCATAAATGTGGAGTATATTTTAACAAATAACTCCTAAACGACAAAAGATAGACTCGTGCCGTTTTTTGCGTCGTGATGTTTGTGACACACTGAATGAAATACAATATAACTTGAAAATCCACCATCAGTGTGAAAAATATGCCGAGTAAGGAGCTGGGTTGGCCTTCCACTAAGGCTTAGTTTGGCTGGGGATTTTTTACTGTCATTTTGATAGGAATTTTCCTCCGGAACCTACCCAGTAGAAGCTTGTTGATCTGATTTTGGGGTCATCCGCTGGGATTAGATGGTCTCCACACACTTCCCGGAACAACACTCTGTCCAAGTGCTTCCAGAAACCTAGCGGTGTTAACAAAGGAACACTGGCAGAGAAGGTGAGTCATGGTTATCTACCAGTCTTCACTTTATTTAAATATAGTTTCACTTTCTATCTCTTTATATACGTATAGTGCGTCTCGTATTATGGTTCAGGTGATACTATAATGGTCTCAGTTTAAATAATGTTTAACTCTAAGATTATTAGTGAGGTTATTCTCTTAAATAGTACTTTTAAAATGATTACTTACATAAATAAATAAATAATTAATTAAAAAACATTTTATTCAATTGGCTATGGGACACGGGCCGAGGACTGATCGACCTACGGCTGGCCGCCATGGAGGAGGGTGTCTAGTAATAAAAGGCCGAAACACCCTATGATTCTATGGTTTACTACTGATGACGTGTCTCACCATTTAGGATATCGTTGGATTGAAGGGAATCTTAATCTTAGCTCACACCCTTAATCCTAAATAGAATTTTGTGCCGTTCCAATCCCTGAACCCAAAACATAACCGTCAGTGTCTTCAACCGCTAGTTCTAACCGTAAGCCTAAACCTTTAACCTAACCATAACCATTAATTAGGAACTTAGCTTTTAGAACTTTATAGCTAAACTTAACCGTTAGTTTTGAACTCTAGACCTAAACTTTAACCCTAAACATAACCGTTCGTTTAATATCCTAATTCCAGAACCCTAGGTCAGCAGAACCCTTATTTTCTATAACCCTACTGTTTTCTGACCTCTAGCCTTTAACTTCAGCTTTCAGGTCTGCAGAGTACCGAGTCTTCCTCACCTATCCCCCAACCTACCCTACCCCCCTCTTTCCTTGCCTTGGACCCTGTCCCGGGACCGTCTCCCTTTTTGTCTTTTATCCTACCCCCTTTCCACAACCCTTACCTTACTCGGTGCTCATGTATGACCTTAAAGCCACGGGCGTTCACCATATAGAACCCTAAGCCTCACTTTAACCATAGGCGTCGTATAATGTCGGAAACCTAATTAGAAATGACCCCGAATCGTAACCCCCAGGCCCTGATTTTAATTTCAACCCTACTAAGGGTGTTTGGGCTCATGGAGGGACTTTACAACAGCTTACTCAAAAGCGAAACCTTTAGCTTTGAAACTCTAAATAGGCGACATCAGTCGACCGTCATGTTGGGGGAGGCTGAAAATGAGGCCCGAGTGGCTGGCCCGTGCACAACGCATGTTCCGGGTCTTTCCCGGGTCTGCGAATTCTTTTACCCTAACCTAACCCAGCCAGTGCCGCCCTCGGTCACCTTGTTGGAAGCCATCTCCATGTCCTGGTGGGTAGAGGTTAAAAGATTATCACAATTGTTAACCTCACTATATGAAAGATAATACCATTTTAATATAGACACCCACCCAGGCACCCTATTAGTTGGGAACAACAGTTTCGCTGCTTATCCACGAGCACGTGCTGTAACGGTTGGACCGAGAGACACGGGTGATCCGTTGTTTAGGGCGGCCGAAAAAAACGGGCTCGGGCGCATCGGCGAGGGAGATATGACGGGACGTTAGACATCGGGCGTAAGCGCATACGGTGTCAAGGTTCAGTGGGCGTGCGTCTGGAGCATGATTTGGGATTAGCCCAGATCTAGCTTAGTGGGTCGGTGTCACCCTCGGAAGGGAGGAGTAGGCCGAACAAGACCCAGGATTTCGTGCCATCCTCGGAGGTTCAGTCCACCCCGAGCTGAAAGGCGATCGGTAGCTTAGGCTCTAGTTGCGTGTCTCTACCTGTCACCCAATGCTGTCCCGTGGCATCCTTTAATTGATCCCCGTCTGCCTTCCGGGACCCCTAAATAGGCGTCTGCTGGTCCAACCTTGTCCCATTCAGAGCGTTAAAGCTCAGGCACAAGTGATTTAACATGCGTCGTAGGTCACTAGGCCCTAACATAATCTCAATATTTTCTGTAATTTATTTACTAAATAGGTCAAACATCGCTGATTAGGCAAACGAGGGTGATGGCAACTGTAATCTACCCTGATATAAAATGTTTGGGCTGAAACTTGGGCCTGAGCCGCAAATTAGTGACGTCTATTAGATATTTTAATTAAAAACATTAACCTTTTACTTTAGCAGCGATCCTCAATCTGTATTTTTTATTTCATGCGTCGTAGGAATATTAGATTTAGACTAAAGTAAATATAAAATTTAATTCACAATTATTAAATAGGTCAAAGATCAATTTTTTAGATTAATGAGGTGGACCGCAACTGTGTTTCACCCTAATACAAAATGTTTAGGCTGCAAATGTGGCCTTAACATTAAATTAGACACATTTATTAGACATTTTAGTTAGAATTATTTAATTTTGACCCTAGTGGCGTTCTTCCCTACAAGATGTTTTACCTTAGTGGCGCTCCATAACCGACTGTGCCCCAGAGCATCATGGGAGCATAAATGTGGAGTATATTTTAACAAATAACTCCTAAACGACAAAAGATAGACTCGTGCCGTTTTTTGCGTCGTGATGTTTGTGACACACTGAATGAAATACAATATAACTTGAAAATCCACCATCAGTGTGAAAAATATGCCGAGTAAGGAGCTGGGTTGGCCTTCCACTAAGGCTTAGTTTGGCTGGGGATTTTTTACTGTCATTTTGATAGGAATTTTCCTCCGGAACCTACCCAGTAGAAGCTTGTTGATCTGATTTTGGGGTCATCCGCTGGGATTAGATGGTCTCCACACACTTCCCGGAACAACACTCTGTCCAAGTGCTTCCAGAAACCTAGCGGTGTTAACAAAGGAACACTGGCAGAGAAGGTGAGTCATGGTTATCTACCAGTCTTCACTTTATTTAAATATAGTTTCACTTTCTATCTCTTTATATACGTATAGTGCGTCTCGTATTATGGTTCAGGTGATACTATAATGGTCTCAGTTTAAATAATGTTTAACTCTAAGATTATTAGTGAGGTTATTCTCTTAAATAGTACTTTTAAAATGATTACTTACATAAATAAATAAATAATTAATTAAAAAACATTTTATTCAATTGGCTATGGGACACGGGCCGAGGACTGATCGACCTACGGCTGGCCGCCATGGAGGAGGGTGTCTAGTAATAAAAGGCCGAAACACCCTATGATTCTATGGTTTACTACTGATGACGTGTCTCACCATTTAGGATATCGTTGGATTGAAGGGAATCTTAATCTTAGCTCACACCCTTAATCCTAAATAGAATTTTGTGCCGTTCCAATCCCTGAACCCAAAACATAACCGTCAGTGTCTTCAACCGCTAGTTCTAACCGTAAGCCTAAACCTTTAACCTAACCATAACCATTAATTAGGAACTTAGCTTTTAGAACTTTATAGCTAAACTTAACCGTTAGTTTTGAACTCTAGACCTAAACTTTAACCCTAAACATAACCGTTCGTTTAATATCCTAATTCCAGAACCCTAGGTCAGCAGAACCCTTATTTTCTATAACCCTACTGTTTTCTGACCTCTAGCCTTTAACTTCAGCTTTCAGGTCTGCAGAGTACCGAGTCTTCCTCACCTATCCCCCAACCTACCCTACCCCCCTCTTTCCTTGCCTTGGACCCTGTCCCGGGACCGTCTCCCTTTTTGTCTTTTATCCTACCCCCTTTCCACAACCCTTACCTTACTCGGTGCTCATGTATGACCTTAAAGCCACGGGCGTTCACCATATAGAACCCTAAGCCTCACTTTAACCATAGGCGTCGTATAATGTCGGAAACCTAATTAGAAATGACCCCGAATCGTAACCCCCAGGCCCTGATTTTAATTTCAACCCTACTAAGGGTGTTTGGGCTCATGGAGGGACTTTACAACAGCTTACTCAAAAGCGAAACCTTTAGCTTTGAAACTCTAAATAGGCGACATCAGTCGACCGTCATGTTGGGGGAGGCTGAAAATGAGGCCCGAGTGGCTGGCCCGTGCACAACGCATGTTCCGGGTCTTTCCCGGGTCTGCGAATTCTTTTACCCTAACCTAACCCAGCCAGTGCCGCCCTCGGTCACCTTGTTGGAAGCCATCTCCATGTCCTGGTGGGTAGAGGTTAAAAGATTATCACAATTGTTAACCTCACTATATGAAAGATAATACCATTTTAATATAGACACCCACCCAGGCACCCTATTAGTTGGGGACAACAGTTTCGCTGCTTATCCACGAGCACGTGCTGTAACGGTTGGACCGAGAGACACGGGTGATCCGTTGTTTAGGGCGGCCGAAAAAAACGGGCTCGGGCGCATCGGCGAGGGAGATATGACGGGACGTTAGACATCGGGCGTAAGCGCATACGGTGTCAAGGTTCAGTGGGCGTGCGTCTGGAGCATGATTTGGGATTAGCCCAGATCTAGCTTAGTGGGTCGGTGTCACCCTCGGAAGGGAGGAGTAGGCCGAACAAGACCCAGGATTTCGTGCCATCCTCGGAGGTTCAGTCCACCCCGAGCTGAAAGGCGATCGGTAGCTTAGGCTCTAGTTGCGTGTCTCTACCTGTCACCCAATGCTGTCCCGTGGCATCCTTTAATTGATCCCCGTCTGCCTTCCGGGACCCCTAAATAGGCGTCTGCTGGTCCAACCTTGTCCCATTCAGAGCGTTAAAGCTCAGGCACAAGTGATTTAACATGCGTCGTAGGTCACTAGGCCCTAACATAATCTCAATATTTTCTGTAATTTATTTACTAAATAGGTCAAACATCGCTGATTAGGCAAACGAGGGTGATGGCAACTGTAATCTACCCTGATATAAAATGTTTGGGCTGAAACTTGGGCCTGAGCCGCAAATTAGTGACGTCTATTAGATATTTTAATTAAAAACATTAACCTTTTACTTTAGCAGCGATCCTCAATCTGTATTTTTTATTTCATGCGTCGTAGGAATATTAGATTTAGACTAAAGTAAATATAAAATTTAATTCACAATTATTAAATAGGTCAAAGATCAATTTTTTAGATTAATGAGGTGGACCGCAACTGTGTTTCACCCTAATACAAAATGTTTAGGCTGCAAATGTGGCCTTAACATTAAATTAGACACATTTATTAGACATTTTAGTTAGAATTATTTAATTTTGACCCTAGTGGCGTTCTTCCCTACAAGATGTTTTACCTTAGTGGCGCTCCATAACCGACTGTGCCCCAGAGCATCATGGGAGCATAAATGTGGAGTATATTTTAACAAATAACTCCTAAACGACAAAAGATAGACTCGTGCCGTTTTTTGCGTCGTGATGTTTGTGACACACTGAATGAAATACAATATAACTTGAAAATCCACCATCAGTGTGAAAAATATGCCGAGTAAGGAGCTGGGTTGGCCTTCCACTAAGGCTTAGTTTGGCTGGGGATTTTTTACTGTCATTTTGATAGGAATTTTCCTCCGGAACCTACCCAGTAGAAGCTTGTTGATCTGATTTTGGGGTCATCCGCTGGGATTAGATGGTCTCCACACACTTCCCGGAACAACACTCTGTCCAAGTGCTTCCAGAAACCTAGCGGTGTTAACAAAGGAACACTGGCAGAGAAGGTGAGTCATGGTTATCTACCAGTCTTCACTTTATTTAAATATAGTTTCACTTTCTATCTCTTTATATACGTATAGTGCGTCTCGTATTATGGTTCAGGTGATACTATAATGGTCTCAGTTTAAATAATGTTTAACTCTAAGATTATTAGTGAGGTTATTCTCTTAAATAGTACTTTTAAAATGATTACTTACATAAATAAATAAATAATTAATTAAAAAACATTTTATTCAATTGGCTATGGGACACGGGCCGAGGACTGATCGACCTACGGCTGGCCGCCATGGAGGAGGGTGTCTAGTAATAAAAGGCCGAAACACCCTATGATTCTATGGTTTACTACTGATGACGTGTCTCACCATTTAGGATATCGTTGGATTGAAGGGAATCTTAATCTTAGCTCACACCCTTAATCCTAAATAGAATTTTGTGCCGTTCCAATCCCTGAACCCAAAACATAACCGTCAGTGTCTTCAACCGCTAGTTCTAACCGTAAGCCTAAACCTTTAACCTAACCATAACCATTAATTAGGAACTTAGCTTTTAGAACTTTATAGCTAAACTTAACCGTTAGTTTTGAACTCTAGACCTAAACTTTAACCCTAAACATAACCGTTCGTTTAATATCCTAATTCCAGAACCCTAGGTCAGCAGAACCCTTATTTTCTATAACCCTACTGTTTTCTGACCTCTAGCCTTTAACTTCAGCTTTCAGGTCTGCAGAGTACCGAGTCTTCCTCACCTATCCCCCAACCTACCCTACCCCCCTCTTTCCTTGCCTTGGACCCTGTCCCGGGACCGTCTCCCTTTTTGTCTTTTATCCTACCCCCTTTCCACAACCCTTACCTTACTCGGTGCTCATGTATGACCTTAAAGCCACGGGCGTTCACCATATAGAACCCTAAGCCTCACTTTAACCATAGGCGTCGTATAATGTCGGAAACCTAATTAGAAATGACCCCGAATCGTAACCCCCAGGCCCTGATTTTAATTTCAACCCTACTAAGGGTGTTTGGGCTCATGGAGGGACTTTACAACAGCTTACTCAAAAGCGAAACCTTTAGCTTTGAAACTCTAAATAGGCGACATCAGTCGACCGTCATGTTGGGGGAGGCTGAAAATGAGGCCCGAGTGGCTGGCCCGTGCACAACGCATGTTCCGGGTCTTTCCCGGGTCTGCGAATTCTTTTACCCTAACCTAACCCAGCCAGTGCCGCCCTCGGTCACCTTGTTGGAAGCCATCTCCATGTCCTGGTGGGTAGAGGTTAAAAGATTATCACAATTGTTAACCTCACTATATGAAAGATAATACCATTTTAATATAGACACCCACCCAGGCACCCTATTAGTTGGGGACAACAGTTTCGCTGCTTATCCACGAGCACGTGCTGTAACGGTTGGACCGAGAGACACGGGTGATCCGTTGTTTAGGGCGGCCGAAAAAAACGGGCTCGGGCGCATCGGCGAGGGAGATATGACGGGACGTTAGACATCGGGCGTAAGCGCATACGGTGTCAAGGTTCAGTGGGCGTGCGTCTGGAGCATGATTTGGGATTAGCCCAGATCTAGCTTAGTGGGTCGGTGTCACCCTCGGAAGGGAGGAGTAGGCCGAACAAGACCCAGGATTTCGTGCCATCCTCGGAGGTTCAGTCCACCCCGAGCTGAAAGGCGATCGGTAGCTTAGGCTCTAGTTGCGTGTCTCTACCTGTCACCCAATGCTGTCCCGTGGCATCCTTTAATTGATCCCCGTCTGCCTTCCGGGACCCCTAAATAGGCGTCTGCTGGTCCAACCTTGTCCCATTCAGAGCGTTAAAGCTCAGGCACAAGTGATTTAACATGCGTCGTAGGTCACTAGGCCCTAACATAATCTCAATATTTTCTGTAATTTATTTACTAAATAGGTCAAACATCGCTGATTAGGCAAACGAGGGTGATGGCAACTGTAATCTACCCTGATATAAAATGTTTGGGCTGAAACTTGGGCCTGAGCCGCAAATTAGTGACGTCTATTAGATATTTTAATTAAAAACATTAACCTTTTACTTTAGCAGCGATCCTCAATCTGTATTTTTTATTTCATGCGTCGTAGGAATATTAGATTTAGACTAAAGTAAATATAAAATTTAATTCACAATTATTAAATAGGTCAAAGATCAATTTTTTAGATTAATGAGGTGGACCGCAACTGTGTTTCACCCTAATACAAAATGTTTAGGCTGCAAATGTGGCCTTAACATTAAATTAGACACATTTATTAGACATTTTAGTTAGAATTATTTAATTTTGACCCTAGTGGCGTTCTTCCCTACAAGATGTTTTACCTTAGTGGCGCTCCATAACCGACTGTGCCCCAGAGCATCATGGGAGCATAAATGTGGAGTATATTTTAACAAATAACTCCTAAACGACAAAAGATAGACTCGTGCCGTTTTTTGCGTCGTGATGTTTGTGACACACTGAATGAAATACAATATAACTTGAAAATCCACCATCAGTGTGAAAAATATGCCGAGTAAGGAGCTGGGTTGGCCTTCCACTAAGGCTTAGTTTGGCTGGGGATTTTTTACTGTCATTTTGATAGGAATTTTCCTCCGGAACCTACCCAGTAGAAGCTTGTTGATCTGATTTTGGGGTCATCCGCTGGGATTAGATGGTCTCCACACACTTCCCGGAACAACACTCTGTCCAAGTGCTTCCAGAAACCTAGCGGTGTTAACAAAGGAACACTGGCAGAGAAGGTGAGTCATGGTTATCTACCAGTCTTCACTTTATTTAAATATAGTTTCACTTTCTATCTCTTTATATACGTATAGTGCGTCTCGTATTATGGTTCAGGTGATACTATAATGGTCTCAGTTTAAATAATGTTTAACTCTAAGATTATTAGTGAGGTTATTCTCTTAAATAGTACTTTTAAAATGATTACTTACATAAATAAATAAATAATTAATTAAAAAACATTTTATTCAATTGGCTATGGGACACGGGCCGAGGACTGATCGACCTACGGCTGGCCGCCATGGAGGAGGGTGTCTAGTAATAAAAGGCCGAAACACCCTATGATTCTATGGTTTACTACTGATGACGTGTCTCACCATTTAGGATATCGTTGGATTGAAGGGAATCTTAATCTTAGCTCACACCCTTAATCCTAAATAGAATTTTGTGCCGTTCCAATCCCTGAACCCAAAACATAACCGTCAGTGTCTTCAACCGCTAGTTCTAACCGTAAGCCTAAACCTTTAACCTAACCATAACCATTAATTAGGAACTTAGCTTTTAGAACTTTATAGCTAAACTTAACCGTTAGTTTTGAACTCTAGACCTAAACTTTAACCCTAAACATAACCGTTCGTTTAATATCCTAATTCCAGAACCCTAGGTCAGCAGAACCCTTATTTTCTATAACCCTACTGTTTTCTGACCTCTAGCCTTTAACTTCAGCTTTCAGGTCTGCAGAGTACCGAGTCTTCCTCACCTATCCCCCAACCTACCCTACCCCCCTCTTTCCTTGCCTTGGACCCTGTCCCGGGACCGTCTCCCTTTTTGTCTTTTATCCTACCCCCTTTCCACAACCCTTACCTTACTCGGTGCTCATGTATGACCTTAAAGCCACGGGCGTTCACCATATAGAACCCTAAGCCTCACTTTAACCATAGGCGTCGTATAATGTCGGAAACCTAATTAGAAATGACCCCGAATCGTAACCCCCAGGCCCTGATTTTAATTTCAACCCTACTAAGGGTGTTTGGGCTCATGGAGGGACTTTACAACAGCTTACTCAAAAGCGAAACCTTTAGCTTTGAAACTCTAAATAGGCGACATCAGTCGACCGTCATGTTGGGGGAGGCTGAAAATGAGGCCCGAGTGGCTGGCCCGTGCACAACGCATGTTCCGGGTCTTTCCCGGGTCTGCGGATTCTTTTACCCTAACCTAACCCTAACCCTAACCCTAACCTTAACCCCTCCCCTTCCCAACCCTAACCCCGCCCCCATCTCCAACCCTAATTGATAACCCTAATCCCGCCCCCATCGCTAACCCTAATTGATAACCCTAATCCCGCCCCCATCGCTAACCCTAATTGATAACCCTAATCCCGCCCCCATCGCTAACCCTAATTGATAACCCTAATCCCGCCCCCATCGCTAACCCTAATTGATAACCTTTTTGGGGGGACTGTCAGTTTAAGTGGGGTCCCCCAATTACATCTGGGACCTAGGCCCCTATTTTTGAATCGCCTCCTATTCTTTCCTATCGTCTCCTTCCTTCTTTTTTGGAACATGATCCTTTTTATCTTAATGTTTTACCATGATTTAGTAGTTTTATGGATTCTATGGAAGTGAGTGTTCCCTTCAAAGTTGATTATAAAATTACACAAATGTAACCATAATTTTTATAAAAAATTGTTTTACCCACTGTAACTTTACATTTTTTATATAACATTTTTGAGTACAGGACCCACGGAGGTGAAAAATGTTGCCAGAGCAACGTAAACCTTTTTTGAGGGAATAAATACATTTTAATTTTAATCCTAACCTTTAGCCAGTGCCATTGGACACCTTGGTTGGGTCCTGTCAAAAAAAAAAAAAAAAAAAAAAAAAAATCCCCTTAATTTTAAAAAAACGTTTTTTCTTAAGAGACGGAAAAATTATATCATATATTTTCTGTTTTTTAATGAGTAATAGTGGGGGACTCCTCTTTTGAAAGGGAATTTTTCCAAGATGGAGGACCTCCAGCCAGGGGACCAATTGAATTAAAGTTAGGGTGGGACCTCCTTTTGGAGGGAAATATTTTACCAATAGTTTAACTGCTCCTGTGGAAACAACCAATTACATCCCAGCTCACTGAAGCAAACTCCATTCAGGTTAGATTGATCTTTTTCACAGATACACATGGTTTGGTATAAATAGAGGCCTGGTTTCCCTAGGACTTATTGAGAAACCTCTGAAGAAGCATCAACGGATGCGAAACGTCAGGTTTTCTGGTGTTCTCTTTTTTTAGTCTTTTTTTAGCTCTGAAAAACCCTTTGAAGGTTCTTCTGTTTTATTTTTTTCCACCAAAAATAAATCTTTTCTTTTAAAATTAAAAATAATAAAGATGGACTGTTTTAAAACTGATCAAGGGAGATGGACTATCACTGCAGCCTGACCAACTCTACAAGGATTGCTGGTTGTAAAAGGAAGATTAACCACTTTTTCTTTGTTCCAGAGCTCTGGTTTTCTTATTTTTCTTGTTTATTCTTTTATGTGTATTTTTGTTTCTTTGCTTTTCTTTTCTAGTGGTTCTTCTTCCTAGTTCTGGTCTTTGTCCTCATTCTTTCCTTCCTCTAAGCCTCTTGGAACTGATGGAAGCCGACCATAGCTAAGAACCTGTAGAAGACTCATCTAAAGCCAGATTCTGGATTATTAACAGCTCTGGACTGTTTGCTATCCGAAACCTTCAGGAACGGAGACAAGTTTCTGAAACAAATTGGGTTAGTGCTTTTTCTTTCCTTTTTTTTTTTTTTTCTTTTCTGGATTCTTTTTTTTATCTTTTTTCTCTCTTGAATGCAGTAGTACATTATTATGGTGGAATTACGTAACAGATTTACTGTCTTGGGGGAGTATCCAGAGTTAGATAATGGGGAACTAATACAGCCTCTGCCAATACCAGATACACAACACAGGTTTAATAAAATATTGACTAAAACTTACTTTAGATTCATACAAATAACACATCATACAGAAATCGTGGAAAATTCTGTGGATACGGGTAATTTTCCAGTTGGGATGAGCAGACAAGTCAATAAACTCACACAATTCATAAAACCAGCTTTACCACAGGACAATACTATGGATAAAATCAAACAAAACACATTGAACTGGATGACAAACAACATGCACATTTTATTGGAACACTACACACAAGTGGCGATAGTTCTGATGGAGCATATAGAAAAATTCAGTGAGCTGGAGTGGACGGTAGCGGTGAAGTGGGCCAGAGCCAGGTTTAAATATAAACTAAAAGACAGTACCTTGGTGACCTGTAAGGACATTATCCTCAAAAAACAGGCCACTTCTTTGGAAGGTTCTGTCCCACTTTCATATGCTGCCGTCCTCAAACAGACCAACTCAACAAAATCACATGTTACAGGTCTTAGAAACTCACCGTGTCGGCCTCCTCTGAAGGGTCCACCTGTGAACATCAACAAAAGGAAAATTATGACTCAAGCACAGGTACATCATAGAGAGGTAAGCCCGATAGGAATAAAGCAGATTACACACAAAGAAGTTCAGAAAAAAGATTTAATAAATGCTTCTTCTTTGATTCCTGCAGAGTGCACGCCGGAGGAGGAAGGGGCGACTAACTCGGCTGTGGGTGCCGACGACCAGAGGGGCATGAGGATGATTGGGGGGACAGAAAAGACTCTTCTTGTAAATCCCTGCTCTGAAGCCATCTCTCTGGAATCGCAAATGGTGCTGCAGCCCGAGTGGTCGTCTTCGGACTCCTCCGACGTGGACATGGTAGACGAGATTAAGCTACCGGTAAGACCAACAAGACATATTAACACGGAAAGAAAGGGGGTAGATTGGCGTATAAAGATACACAAACCCATAGTTTTTATTGGGGATTCGAATCTCTCTCGGATCCCTAAAATTCAAAATGTTAATGTACAAGTAGATAGCTTCCCAGGAGCCAATTTTTTACATCTCTCTAAGGTTTTACAAAAATTAGAGCCACATCCATTTACTCAAAAAGTAGTCCTATCAGTAGGGATTAATAATAGAACGCAACATCCACATAAAACGGCAATAAAACAATTACAAGCTCTTTGGAGAATGGCTCGGGAGACCTTCCCGAATGCAACTGTCTTTACACCAATCATTCAATTTGCAGAAGTCTTGTGTCCACAGGAGCAGCAACATTTGGAGTTGATAAATAGGTACATTGAGTCTCATGGGAGCCCGCTCTTGGGGCTGAATAAACTCCTGTTTCGGGTGGAGAGAGACGGTATACACTGGACACCAGGTACGGCACAACAGATGTTCGATAGCTGGTGCGATCAGTTAAATTATTAAGGGAGGAGACGTGTATCTTAAATCAACACTCCAACATTTTTAATTTGTCAAAAACTTTTTATTTGTCCCAGGCGGAAATAAGTTTATTACAGAAGGGCCTTACGTTTATCCCTACACCGAATGGGATAGACCCTGGGATTCTCGATGGGGACATCCACGCATTCAATAGGAAATTGAAAATTCTTGATCATTTTAATTATGAAAAAAATATAGAGGTACTTCCGTTTATTTCTAGATCCAATTGGGAGCCGACGCTAGAATCTTGTAGCAAGCCTATCAGGAGCTTTATTAACAAAAATTATAGATGTTTAAACACAAAAATAAAAATAGATCGCGCCAATAACCTATCCTTAGAAGAGAGAAGCGCCATAGCGTCTTTAAAATCAAATAAAGACATTATTATCAAACCGGCGGATAAAGGATCGGGGATAGTGATAATGGACAAGGCACAATATGTATATGAGGCCAGGAGACAATTGGCCAATAAAGATCACTACATACCATTAACCCATACTTTACAGATTGAAACAAAACGAAAAATACATTTGATATTGGAGAAAATGCATTCTGATAAAATTATTACTGCAAGACAAAAACAGTATTTAATGGGTCCGGACTACCCCAGGTCTAGAATATTCTATTTATTACCCAAGATCCATGCTCCGTTGGACGCGTGGACGGTGCCCGGAGAGATCCCCAGGGGACGTCCTATTGTTTCGGACTGTGGGAGCGAATCATATCGTATTGCACAGTATCTCGATGCCTTTTTGAATCCTATCTCACAAAAGCATAACAGTTATTTAAAAGATTCGTATGATTTTATAGGAAAATTGCAAAACATTACTATTCCAGACACAGCTTTTTTCTTCACAATCGATATCAATAGTCTATATACAAACATTTCAACGGAACTGGGCATACAGGCAGTAAAGAAAGCCTTCTTACAATTTCCGGATCCAACAAGACCTGAGAGCTATTTGTTAGAATTGTTGGAACTTAGTTTAACCCGAAATGACTTTGAGTTTGACTCCCAAATGTTTTTACAGATTCAAGGGACGGCGATGGGTAAGAAATTCGCACCGGCATACGCGAATATTTACATGGCCGATTGGGAGTCTACACTCTTGGCAAAATGTCCATTGATTCCGTTGGTGTATTACAGATATCTGGATGACGTGTTTGGGGTCTGGCAGCACGGTAAGGAATGTTTTGAACAGTTCATAGAATTGGTCAATACTCATCATAAAAACATAACAGTGAAATATACTTTAGATTATCATGAAATCACCTTTTTGGATATTACAGTACTTCGGGATAAACTTTTGGGAGGTTCAAATGGTATAAAAACAAAAGTACATTTTAAAAGTACGGACACACACTCCCTTCTGTACAAATCTAGCTTCCATCCTAAGCACACCTTTAAAGGTATTATTAAATCACAGTTAATTCGATTTTTTCGTATTTGTACAGAAGAAAGTGATTTCCAGGAGGCGACCTCAATTTTATTTCAGGCTCTCAGAAAGAGGGGCTATACCAAAAGGTTTCTCAGACACATAAAGGCTGCAACATTTAGACATGTAACAACTTCACTCCCAGATGCCGTGCGGCCAGACTCCGCACACCTCATCCCTTTTATTACTACTTATTCTCAGACCACTTTACATATAAACAGTAAAATAAAAAGTAATTTTAAACAGGCTCAAACAGAGATACAGGGATTGCAAAATTTTAGGATTATTTCGGCCTATCGTAGGAATAAAAATCTTAAGGACATCTTGTGTAGCTCCAGATTCGTTTCCACGGTCCGAAAGCAGGGGTCCACTTGGGACCGCTATTTTTGTCATATACCACATATTGCTGGTGTTGAAATAAATCAAGCTCTGAATTTAAATACAGAAAACATTGTTTATAGAATTACATGTCTACAATGTGGTATAAGTTATGTGGGGGAGACTAAGAACTCCCTCAGGGCTAGATTGAAGCAACATATTTACAGCATTTTAAAATACACCAGGGATACACTTTTAATAGAACATTTTAAAGATCACGGTATAGAACAATTAAGAATTTCCGGTTTAGAATCTAATCCTTTATGGACAACTGGACAAAGGAAAAGGAGGGAGATGGAGTGGATTAAAAGAATTAAGGCGTGGACTCCAATGGGGCTGAATGAACGGTCTATGGGTTAATCATTTTATTTCAGATGTTTGTTTTATGTATAATAAATATTGTGAGATATAAATAAATAAATAAATAAATAAATGGATTTGATTACGGTTGGTATATTGGGACATTCATTCTTCATTGTATGAATTTAGGAATGGAAAAATAAGATGTAGAGAATTGGAATGGGACTTGATTATATCATGACATAATGAATGCTTTAGTTGGAAATAATAAGTGTTTTACGATTGGTACCTAGAGGCCTTCTTCTTTTTTTCCCCTTTTTTTTGTGTGTGATTTTGTGGAGGAGTATTGGATTTTAGCACTTGAGTACTTTGTACTCTTCTTTATGCTTGCACTTATTGAACTTTTAAGCACTTAACTCGGGTTCCGAAAGTTTTAACACGTCGGATAGCGTTCAGGAACAGAAGCTAATTCTATTGTTACTTGTCTGGTTCCTTCTCCAATATGGACCGTCATCATCTTCCCTTACCATAACCTTAACCTTAATACCAAAACCCTAACCTTAACCCCTCCCCTTCCCAACCCTAACCCCGCCCCCATCTCCAACCCTAATTGATAACCCTAATCCCGCCCCCATCGCTAACCCTAATTGATAACCCTAATCCCGCCCCCATCGCTAACCCTAATTGATAACCCTAATCCCGCCCCCATCGCTAACCCTAATTGATAACCTTTTTGGGGGGACTGTCAGTTTAAGTGGGGTCCCCCAATTACATCTGGGACCTAGGCCCCTATTTTTGAATCGCCTCCTATTCTTTCCTATCGTCTCCTTCCTTCTTTTTTGGAACATGATCCTTTTTATCTTAATGTTTTACCATGATTTAGTAGTTTTATGGATTCTATGGAAGTGAGTGTTCCCTTCAAAGTTGATTATAAAATTACACAAATGTAACCATAATTTTTATAAAAAATTGTTTTACCCACTGTAACTTTACATTTTTTATATAACATTTTTGAGTACAGGACCCACGGAGGTGAAAAATGTTGCCAGAGCAACGTAAACCTTTTTTGAGGGAATAAATACATTTTAATTTTAATCCCAACCTTTAGCCAGTGCCATTGGACACCTTGGTTGGGTCCTGTCAAAAAAAAAAAAAAAAAAAAAAATAATCCCCTTAATTTTAAAAAAACGTTTTTTCTTAAGAGACGGAAAAATTATATCATATATTTTCTGTTTTTTAATGAGTAATAGTGGGGGACTCCTCTTTTGAAAGGGAATTTTTCCAAGATGGAGGACCTCCAGCCAGGGGACCAATTGAATTAAAGTTAGGGTGGGACCTCCTTTTGGAGGGAAATATTTTACCAATAGTTTAACTGCTCCTGTGGAAACAACCAATTACATCCCAGCTCACTGAAGCAAACTCCATTCAGGTTAGATTGATCTTTTTCACAGATACACATGGTTTGGTATAAATAGAGGCCTGGTTTCCCTAGGACTTATTGAGAAACCTCTGAAGAAGCATCAACGGATGCGAAACGTCAGGTTTTCTGGTGTTCTCTTTTTTTAGTCTTTTTTTAGCTCTGAAAAACCCTTTGAAGGTTCTTCTGTTTTATTTTTTTCCACCAAAAATAAATCTTTTCTTTTAAAATTAAAAATAATAAAGATGGACTGTTTTAAAACTGATCAAGGGAGATGGACTATCACTGCAGCCTGACCAACTCTACAAGGATTGCTGGTTGTAAAAGGAAGATTAACCACTTTTTCTTTGTTCCAGAGCTCTGGTTTTCTTATTTTTCTTGTTTATTCTTTTATGTGTATTTTTGTTTCTTTGCTTTTCTTTTCTAGTGGTTCTTCTTCCTAGTTCTGGTCTTTGTCCTCATTCTTTCCTTCCTCTAAGCCTCTTGGAACTGATGGAAGCCGACCATAGCTAAGAACCTGTAGAAGACTCATCTAAAGCCAGATTCTGGATTATTAACAGCTCTGGACTGTTTGCTATCCGAAACCTTCAGGAACGGAGACAAGTTTCTGAAACAAATTGGGTTAGTGCTTTTTCTTTCCTTTTTTTTTTTTTTTCTTTTCTGGATTCTTTTTTTTATCTTTTTTCTCTCTTGAATGCAGTAGTACATTATTATGGTGGAATTACGTAACAGATTTACTGTCTTGGGGGAGTATCCAGAGTTAGATAATGGGGAACTAATACAGCCTCTGCCAATACCAGATACACAACACAGGTTTAATAAAATATTGACTAAAACTTACTTTAGATTCATACAAATAACACATCATACAGAAATCGTGGAAAATTCTGTGGATACGGGTAATTTTCCAGTTGGGATGAGCAGACAAGTCAATAAACTCACACAATTCATAAAACCAGCTTTACCACAGGACAATACTATGGATAAAATCAAACAAAACACATTGAACTGGATGACAAACAACATGCACATTTTATTGGAACACTACACACAAGTGGCGATAGTTCTGATGGAGCATATAGAAAAATTCAGTGAGCTGGAGTGGACGGTAGCGGTGAAGTGGGCCAGAGCCAGGTTTAAATATAAACTAAAAGACAGTACCTTGGTGACCTGTAAGGACATTATCCTCAAAAAACAGGCCACTTCTTTGGAAGGTTCTGTCCCACTTTCATATGCTGCCGTCCTCAAACAGACCAACTCAACAAAATCACATGTTACAGGTCTTAGAAACTCACCGTGTCGGCCTCCTCTGAAGGGTCCACCTGTGAACATCAACAAAAGGAAAATTATGACTCAAGCACAGGTACATCATAGAGAGGTAAGCCCGATAGGAATAAAGCAGATTACACACAAAGAAGTTCAGAAAAAAGATTTAATAAATGCTTCTTCTTTGATTCCTGCAGAGTGCACGCCGGAGGAGGAAGGGGCGACTAACTCGGCTGTGGGTGCCGACGACCAGAGGGGCATGAGGATGATTGGGGGGACAGAAAAGACTCTTCTTGTAAATCCCCGCTCTGAAGCCATCTCTCTGGAATCGCAAATGGTGCTGCAGCCCGAGTGGTCGTCTTCGGACTCCTCCGACGTGGACATGGTAGACGAGATTAAGCTACCGGTAAGACCAACAAGACATATTAACACGGAAAGAAAGGGGGTAGATTGGCGTATAAAGATACACAAACCCATAGTTTTTATTGGGGATTCGAATCTCTCTCGGATCCCTAAAATTCAAAATGTTAATGTACAAGTAGATAGCTTCCCAGGAGCCAATTTTTTACATCTCTCTAAGGTTTTACAAAAATTAGAGCCACATCCATTTACTCAAAAAGTAGTCCTATCAGTAGGGATTAATAATAGAACGCAACATCCACATAAAACGGCAATAAAACAATTACAAGCTCTTTGGAGAATGGCTCGGGAGACCTTCCCGAATGCAACTGTCTTTACACCAATCATTCAATTTGCAGAAGTCTTGTGTCCACAGGAGCAGCAACATTTGGAGTTGATAAATAGGTACATTGAGTCTCATGGGAGCCCGCTCTTGGGGCTGAATAAACTCCTGTTTCGGGTGGAGAGAGACGGTATACACTGGACACCAGGTACGGCACAACAGATGTTCGATAGCTGGTGCGATCAGTTAAATTATTAAGGGAGGAGACGTGTATCTTAAATCAACACTCCAACATTTTTAATTTGTCAAAAACTTTTTATTTGTCCCAGGCGGAAATAAGTTTATTACAGAAGGGCCTTACGTTTATCCCTACACCGAATGGGATAGACCCTGGGATTCTCGATGGGGACATCCACGCATTCAATAGGAAATTGAAAATTCTTGATCATTTTAATTATGAAAAAAATATAGAGGTACTTCCGTTTATTTCTAGATCCAATTGGGAGCCGACGCTAGAATCTTGTAGCAAGCCTATCAGGAGCTTTATTAACAAAAATTATAGATGTTTAAACACAAAAATAAAAATAGATCGCGCCAATAACCTATCCTTAGAAGAGAGAAGCGCCATAGCGTCTTTAAAATCAAATAAAGACATTATTATCAAACCGGCGGATAAAGGATCGGGGATAGTGATAATGGACAAGGCACAATATGTATATGAGGCCAGGAGACAATTGGCCAATAAAGATCACTACATACCATTAACCCATACTTTACAGATTGAAACAAAACGAAAAATACATTTGATATTGGAGAAAATGCATTCTGATAAAATTATTACTGCAAGACAAAAACAGTATTTAATGGGTCCGGACTACCCCAGGTCTAGAATATTCTATTTATTACCCAAGATCCATGCTCCGTTGGACGCGTGGACGGTGCCCGGAGAGATCCCCAGGGGACGTCCTATTGTTTCGGACTGTGGGAGCGAATCATATCGTATTGCACAGTATCTCGATGCCTTTTTGAATCCTATCTCACAAAAGCATAACAGTTATTTAAAAGATTCGTATGATTTTATAGGAAAATTGCAAAACATTACTATTCCAGACACAGCTTTTTTCTTCACAATCGATATCAATAGTCTATATACAAACATTTCAACGGAACTGGGCATACAGGCAGTAAAGAAAGCCTTCTTACAATTTCCGGATCCAACAAGACCTGAGAGCTATTTGTTAGAATTGTTGGAACTTAGTTTAACCCGAAATGACTTTGAGTTTGACTCCCAAATGTTTTTACAGATTCAAGGGACGGCGATGGGTAAGAAATTCGCACCGGCATACGCGAATATTTACATGGCCGATTGGGAGTCTACACTCTTGGCAAAATGTCCATTGATTCCGTTGGTGTATTACAGATATCTGGATGACGTGTTTGGGGTCTGGCAGCACGGTAAGGAATGTTTTGAACAGTTCATAGAATTGGTCAATACTCATCATAAAAACATAACAGTGAAATATACTTTAGATTATCATGAAATCACCTTTTTGGATATTACAGTACTTCGGGATAAACTTTTGGGAGGTTCAGATGGTATAAAAACAAAAGTACATTTTAAAAGTACGGACACACACTCCCTTCTGTACAAATCTAGCTTCCATCCTAAGCACACCTTTAAAGGTATTATTAAATCACAGTTAATTCGATTTTTTCGTATTTGTACAGAAGAAAGTGATTTCCAGGAGGCGACCTCAATTTTATTTCAGGCTCTCAGAAAGAGGGGCTATACCAAAAGGTTTCTCAGACACATAAAGGCTGCAACATTTAGACATGTAACAACTTCACTCCCAGATGCCGTGCGGCCAGACTCCGCACACCTCATCCCTTTTATTACTACTTATTCTCAGACCACTTTACATATAAACAGTAAAATAAAAAGTAATTTTAAACAGGCTCAAACAGAGATACAGGGATTGCAAAATTTTAGGATTATTTCGGCCTATCGTAGGAATAAAAATCTTAAGGACATCTTGTGTAGCTCCAGATTCGTTTCCACGGTCCGAAAGCAGGGGTCCACTTGGGACCGCTATTTTTGTCATATACCACATATTGCTGGTGTTGAAATAAATCAAGCTCTGAATTTAAATACAGAAAACATTGTTTATAGAATTACATGTCTACAATGTGGTATAAGTTATGTGGGGGAGACTAAGAACTCCCTCAGGGCTAGATTGAAGCAACATATTTACAGCATTTTAAAATACACCAGGGATACACTTTTAATAGAACATTTTAAAGATCACGGTATAGAACAATTAAGAATTTCCGGTTTAGAATCTAATCCTTTATGGACAACTGGACAAAGGAAAAGGAGGGAGATGGAGTGGATTAAAAGAATTAAGGCGTGGACTCCAATGGGGCTGAATGAACGGTCTATGGGTTAATCATTTTATTTCAGATGTTTGTTTTATGTATAATAAATATTGTGAGATATAAATAAATAAATAAATAAATAAATGGATTTGATTACGGTTGGTATATTGGGACATTCATTCTTCATTGTATGAATTTAGGAATGGAAAAATAAGATGTAGAGAATTGGAATGGGACTTGATTATATCATGACATAATGAATGCTTTAGTTGGAAATAATAAGTGTTTTACGATTGGTACCTAGAGGCCTTCTTCTTTTTTTCCCCTTTTTTTTGTGTGTGATTTTGTGGAGGAGTATTGGATTTTAGCACTTGAGTACTTTGTACTCTTCTTTATGCTTGCACTTATTGAACTTTTAAGCACTTAACTCGGGTTCCGAAAGTTTTAACACGTCGGATAGCGTTCAGGAACAGAAGCTAATTCTATTGTTACTTGTCTGGTTCCTTCTCCAATATGGACCGTCATCATCTTCCCTTACCATAACCTTAACCTTAATACCAAAACCCTAACCTTAACCCCTCCCCTTCCCAACCCTAACCCCGCCCCCATCTCCAACCCTAATTGATAACCCTAATCCCGCCCCCATCGCTAACCCTAATTGATAACCCTAATCCCGCCCCCATCGCTAACCCTAATTGATAACCCTAATCCCGCCCCCATCGCTAACCCTAATTGATAACCTTTTTGGGGGGACTGTCAGTTTAAGTGGGGTCCCCCAATTACATCTGGGACCTAGGCCCCTATTTTTGAATCGCCTCCTATTCTTTCCTATCGTCTCCTTCCTTCTTTTTTGGAACATGATCCTTTTTATCTTAATGTTTTACCATGATTTAGTAGTTTTATGGATTCTATGGAAGTGAGTGTTCCCTTCAAAGTTGATTATAAAATTACACAAATGTAACCATAATTTTTATAAAAAATTGTTTTACCCACTGTAACTTTACATTTTTTATATAACATTTTTGAGTACAGGACCCACGGAGGTGAAAAATGTTGCCAGAGCAACGTAAACCTTTTTTGAGGGAATAAATACATTTTAATTTTAATCCTAACCCTAACCCTAACCCTGGGTCCCGGGGGATGGCCCGTGCATTTCCGGTCCCTCGTGAGAGGGCACTGGTTAAACACTATGTTCCTAACCCTAACCCTAACCCGAACCGTAGACCTAAACCTCTAACCTAATCATAACCATTAATTAGGAACGTAGCTTTTAGAACTTTATAGCTAAACATAACCGTTAGTTTTGAACTCTAGACCTAAACCTTAACCCTAAACATAACCGTTCGTCTAAAATCTAAATTCTAGAACCCTAGGTCAGCAGAACCCTTATTTTCTATAACCCTAACGTTTTCTGACCTCTGGCTTTTAACTTTAGCTTACAGGTCTGCAGGACACTGAGTCTTCCTCACCTATCCCCCAACCTACCCTACCCCCCTCTTTCCTTGCCTTGGACCCTGTCCCGGGACCGTTTCCCTCTTTGTCTTTAATCCTACCCTCTTTCCACAACCCTTACCTTACTCAGTGCTCTCATGTGTGACCTTGAAGCCAGGGGCGTTCACTTTTAAAAATCCTAAGTCTTATTTTAACCATAGGTGTCGTATAGTGTCGGTAAACATAAACAGTACCCCAGCCTAGCCCAAAACACGATCGTTAGCCTTCTTTAATCTATCAGGCATCATATCTGGCGATCGTTAGTATGGAGAGTGCTGGAGATGAGGCCTGAGTTGCTGGCCCGTGCACCACGTAGTCTCTGGGTTCATCCTGGAGCTACGTCTTTTTACCCTAACCTAACGCTTCCTGGCTCCTAGCCATAACCCCACCCTTTTTCTTGCTTCTAACCATAACCCCGCCCCTTCCTGGCTCCTAACCATAACCCCACCCTTTTTCTTGCCTCGAACTATAACCCTGCCCCTTCCTGGCTCCTAACCATAACCTCACCCCTTCTCTTGTCCTTAATTTGAACCCCGCCCCTTTTCTTGGTTCTACCCTTAAAACTCCTCCTCCCCTCTTTTTTTCTACCCCTACTTTACCTTAGCCCTGCCTCAAACCCTCCCCATTCCCTTTCTTCCTTTTTTCTTAAGATATTCACTTACCTTTAGTTGTCTTTTTTGAGATCCGGTTACATGTGTCCAGGGGGGGATCCTGGGATCCCTTTTGGTAAAAGAGAAGGAGAGAAACAAGCTTAGAATTTTTTTCCCCTCTTATCTAAAAATCTTTTATAAGACTTCTAGATGGGAAAGGGAGGGCGAAGGGGAGATTCTTGGTTGAGCCCGTGCACTATTCCCTATTTGGGTCTTTCTTTAAAAATAATACATTCTAAACCTAACCTTGCCAGAGCCTTCTGTTTCTCCTTTTGCTCCCTCTAACCTTTTGGAACTTTAATTTCATTATAGTGCTAGCCTGCTGCATGAGAGTGGATGGAGTTAGTGGGTAACTCTTATTTTGAAAAACAAAATGGCAGATTATGGTTTGTTTACATTTCTTGTGACGGCCATCTTGAGGAAAAGTATGTCTCCAGGTGAACCTGTTCCTGAAAAGATAATTGAAGGAACCGATCTGCCAATCACAATTCACTTGCAATCTCAAACTACACCCATATCAGTGCAGAGAATAGTTTTAAAAGTAGGCCCAGCACCCCACTCCAGTTGAGTAATCCTCTGAGGAAGCATGCTTTCATGCGAAACGTTAGGATTTTAAAGGAATCTCTGTTTTTATTGCAAGTCCTGTTCTGCAAGTTTTTTTCTCACATTTTTTTTTTTTTTTTTTTTTTTTGATTTTTCCCCGATTTTCTCCCTAATTTAGTCGTGTCCAATTCCTCCCCGTCACTAGGGGGCTCCCACATTAAGGCTACTACTACCACTCAGCCGGGAGGGCCGAAGACTATCACGTGTTTCCTCCGAACCACGTGACGCCAGCCGACCGCATCTTTTCGAACTGCTCGCTCGCGCACCGTTGGGGGCGGCGTAACACACTCGGAGGACAGCGCTATCCACTCCCTCCGTTGCGCGAGCTCACAGACGCCCCTGACTGGCTGTAGAGCCGTGATTAATGTGGGAGCACTAAGTACCTCTCATCCCTCCCCTCTGAGAGAGCTCGGCCAATCAGCTCTCTCTAGACCTCCGGCTGTGAGAGGTTACAGCACCACCCGGGATTCGAACTAGCGATCTCCGGATGACATTTTTTTTAAAAAAGAAGAATACCAATAAAGTCTGTTTTTAAGTCTACACGGGGAAGAAGAGCAACACCAAGAAAGAGAAAAAAACAAATACCAAATCAACTAATCCAACAAGAGGAGGAAGACCTTCACTACAAAGGTTCTACTGACCTGCAACTGGAAGAAAACAAAGGGATTTACTACTTCTTCCTTCTGGGTTCCTTTTCTTTTTCTTTTGGAAGTTGATTTGAGGGACACTCATCTCTCTCACCACACTCCTCTGGCTGAGGTTAGATCCAACGGAAACTTGGTTGGAAGGTAGTGGGTCAAGACTGTTGGGAGAGTTGTGTTATATTTTGCTGTTTCTTCAACCTTTTTAAATCTGAGACTATGCTTTCTTTGCAGAACAGGTTTGCGGTTTTAAGAGACCTACACTCAACTGGAGATGGGGTACACACACAAACATTTAATCAGGGTAACTTTGATAAGCTTCTTTGTAAAAAGTACTTCAAATTAATTCAAGCACACCACCACATGCAGATAACCCAACATTCATTACATACACACATATTTCCTACAGGTATGTGCAAGCAAGTTAAAAAGCTTACACAATTTATTAAGCCATCCTCACCTAATACCTCTACTACAGAGGATATAATAAAAAACACACAGAGTTGGATGTACAATAACATGGTCATTTTGAAAACACACTACACAGCAGTAATAGATAATTTAACTAAACATCTTGACGGTTTGAAGGCCTTGGAGTGGCAGGTGGCAGTGAAATGGGCCAAGAATAGGTTTAAGCAGAAGTTCACAGAGAATCAATTGACCTTATGTAAACAATCCATTCTAAGTAAGCAGTCCCTAGTCCAGGACTCAGTAGGCCCTTCTTCATTTGCCACTACACCCCGAAAGGTTCTCTCTCCACGGGCTCAAGTTTGTACATCATCACCTCACTACAGTAGCAAACATTCCAAACTATCAATTTCACTTACATCTCCCACGCCTGAACCAGTTACAGTTCATGCTTTAGTTCACCACAGGGAAACGAGTCCAGCATTTTCAACCATAGTTACACCTACAGTAGTTCAGAAATCTAATTTTGCCACTTCTTCTCATTTCAGAGTTGGGAGCTTGTGTGAAGAGAGTGAGAGGACCACGGGACAAACCACTGCTGAACAGAAAGGGATAAGGATGATGGGGCATAACAAAGAGAGACTTTCTCCAGCCAACTTCCAATCTGAATCCCAATCTAAATCTACTGCGGTGGTTGACTCCTTCAGTGTTTCCTCTGACTCTTCATGCATGCAACCTTTAGATAAAATCTCATTAAGGAATACACCATATAGGCACATTAACACTGATAGGAAAGCAATAGATTGGTCTATTAACATTCACAAAACAATCGTTTTCATAGGTGACTCAAATCTATGTCGCATCCCTGACATTAGATTTGATGATATACAGGTTGATAGTTTTCCAGGAGCTAATTTCATGCACCTTTCGAAAATTCTTTGGAAGCTTCCGGCACAGTCACATACTGAACAGGTAGTATTAGCAGCAGGTATAAACAACAGACACCAACAACCTCACAAAACAGCTATCAAACAATTACAGGGCCTGTGGAGAGCGGCCAGGAGAGCCTTTCCCAATGCTACAATATATACACCACTGATCCAATTCTCAGATTTCTTACCAAAGCAGGAACAGCGGAACCTGGAGACCATCAATAAACATATTGAGTCTCATGGAAACCCATTGTTTGAAGTTAATAAACTTCTGTTCAAGGTAGAAAGAGATTTTGTTCATTGGACAGCTCAGACAGCTCAGCTTATCTTTGATTCTTGGTTAGAGCACATGGAACTTCAGTAATGCAAATATTTTAGACCACTAGTTCTAATTGAGTCCAAAGATCTTTAGATCAATAGCAAAAATGGGATTCCATGAGACGCAACAGAAAAGGTGAGACAATATTGAAATAAAGATGATCAAGTGTGATGCCCACTTACCTTCTCCACTCGCGTAGTAGGGGCCTCTGGGATCCTTTCCTGGTCTAGAACACATAAAACAGCATCAATGATTAAAATGGTATGGTTATTTATGAATCTTATAATTAATAGGATTATATATACATTGTTAGGAGACCTTCATGGAGATTATTCTTCCTTTTTTTCTTGTGTGGTTTTTGTTGTGACACTTGTGAATATTTGCTTTGGCATTTATTTTGATAAGCACTTATCTTAAAGCACTTAGAAATCTCTTGTTTGGGTCTTCTTTAACTAGTTTTTTTAAACAAAGATAGCATAGAATCATTTCAATTCTACAGTGATTTCACTACTTTTGGTAATACTTACCGGCTTTCTTCTGTCCCTTTTATCTTTAGTTGTATTGTTTTAGTTTTAATTTTAAAACTTGATTTCTTTTTCCAAGCTTATTTTCATTTTTGATCTTAAACCCGCCTTTTTTCTTGTCTCTAACCATAACCCCACCCCTTCCTGGCTCCTAACCATAACCCCACCCTTTTTCTTGCTTCTAACCATAACCCCGCCCCTTCCTGGCTCCTAACCATAACCCCACCCTTTTTCTTGCCTCGAACTATAACCCTGCCCCTTCCTGGCTCCTAACCATAACCTCACCCCTTCTCTTGCCCTTAATTTGAACCCCGCCCCTTTTCTTGGTTCTACCCTTAAAACTCCTCCTCCCCTTTTTTTCTACCCCTACTTTACCTTAGCCCTGCCTCAACCCCTCCCCCTTCCCTTTCTTCCTTTTTTCTTAAGATATTCACTTACCTTTAGTTGTCTTTTTTGAGATCCGGTTACATGTGTCCAGGGGGGGATCCTGGGATCCCTTTTGGTAAAAGAGAAGGAGAGAAACAAGCTTAGAATTTTTTTCCCCTCTTATCTAAAAATCTTTTATAAGACTTCTAGATGGGAAAGGGAGGGCGAAGGGGAGATTCTTGGTTGAGCCCGTGCACTATTCCCTATTTGGGTCTTTCTTTAAAAATAATACATTCTAAACCTAACCCTAACCCTAACCCTAGCGCTAAAGACTTGCCAAATAAGAGCTCAAAATGTAACCAAGGGGAGGGATGTGATTCAGTGCTACGGTGTTGATTGAGGGGGTCTGTGTTTGATTAAGTCGTGGCAGGACAGTGCACAACGTTGGTCCAGGGCCTGCGTGGACCCGAGTCTCCCCACCCTATCCCCTAAACATAACCTTTACCCCTACCCCTTTCCCCTAAACCTAACCCCACTCGGGACCTGTGTGGAACCCTGTAGCCACGGTCATTTCCCCTAACCCTATCCAGCCAGTGCCGCCTGATGGAGTTGAACTCGGCCCTTCTCTTCTTCTCCCGTTAGCCTGAAAAACAGAAAAAGTAAATAACATTAATCCTGAAACAAAGAGGAACAAAAAGCAATAAAAGTGATGGAATACAACAAAGAAAAGTTAAATCAAATACTTACCTGCTGCACGTACCTGTTTGGGGGAGCATTTTTCCTGAGAAAAGGAAAAAGAGTCACAAAGGTGAGAAAGTACACCATAAGAAACCTGAAAAGAGGAACAAAGAGACAACAAAAGGAGGGAAAACACTTTAGAGAAATGTTCAAACACAAAAGAAAGGTTAAAGCAAACACTTACCTGCTGCGTGTGCCTGTCTGGGGGATCACAATTCCTGAAAAAAGGAAAAAGAGTCACAGAAATGAATAAACATACACAAAGAAACCTGAAAAAAGGAACAAAGAGTTATAAAAAATGAAGGAAAACATTAAAGAAAAGTTGCTGGTGTCTACTAAAAAGGAAAAACTTACCTGTTGGTTGTGTCTGGGGGTTCATAATTCCTGATAAAAGGAAAAAGAGTGATAAGAGTGAGAATGAAACATTATAACAAAAATTAAATATACAATTTCCCTGCTGTGAGAGTGTGCAGTGAGAGTGCACAATGAGTAAGTACTGAGGGCGCACAGTGAGAGTGTGCATTGAAAGGGTACAGTGAGAGTGTACAATGGGAGTGTACAGTGAGAGTACACAGTAAGTGTTGGCCTATGTGGGGACCAAAAATTCCTGAAAAAAGGAATAAAGAATCCTGGTTGATTTTAGGAAAACTGTCGAAATTTTACGTAAACCATGGATGAATTTGGAAAAATTGATAAATAAATACAAAATCTACCTGGTGCATTTTTTTGAAGCTGAGAAATAAGGAAGAAACATAGAAAATAAATTCTAGAAAAAAGGAGAAACAGTTGATTTATTTTTCCTTGGCTGTAATTTCTGAGGAGCATTTTTTGAACAAGGGGGCGGAGCCTACCCATTTAAAACGGTCATTCAACACAGTTTTCAGCATTTAAGCTTCAATGCAGCCAGAAGGAACATGTATTTGAGGGTCTAACACTACCATTTAAAGCTGATATTCCTAGTTCCTTAAGTAAAAGAGCAAGTCTGTGCCTGAAGAAGGTTTAGTATAACCGAAACGTAGCGCTAAAGACTTGCCAAATAAGAGCTCAAAATGTAACCAAGGGGAGGGATGTGATTCAGTGCTACGGTGTTGATTGAGGGGGTCTGTGTTTGATTAAGTCGTGGCAGGACAGTGCACAACATTGGTCCAGGGCCTGCGTGGACCCGAGTCTCCCCACCCTATCCCCTAAACATAACCTTTACCCCTACCCCTTTCCCCTAAACCTAACCCCACTCGGGACCTGTGTGGAACCCTGTAGCCACGGTCATTTCCCCTAACCCTAACCCTAACCCTAGGGGTTTAGGATGATGGGGCATAACAAAGAGATACTTTCTCCAGCCAACTTCCAATCTGAATCCCAATCTAAATCTACTGCAGTGGTTGACTCCTTCAGTGTTTCCTCTGACTTTTCATGCATGCAACCTTTAGATAAAATCTCATTAAGGAATACACCATATAGGCACATTAACACTGATAGGAAAGCAATAGATTGGTCTATTAACATTCACAAAACAATCGTTGTCATAGGTGACTCAAATCTATGTCGCATCCCTGACATTAGATTTGATGATATACAGGTTGATAGTTTTCCAGGAGCTAATTTCATGCACCTTTCGTAAATTCTTTGGAAGCTTCCGGCACAGTCACATACTGAACAGGTAGTATTAGCAGCAGGTATAAACAACAGACACCAACAACCTCACAAAACAGCTATCAAACAATTACAGGGCCTGTGGAGAGCGGCCAGGAGAGCCTTTCCCAATGCTACAATATATACACCACTGATCCAATTCTCAGATTTCCTACCAAAGCAGGAACAGCGGAACCTGGAGACCATCAATAAACATATTGAGTCTCATGGAACCCCATTGTTTGAAGTTAATAAACTTCTGTTCAAGGTAGAAAGAGATTTTGTTCATTGGACAGCTCAGACAGCTCAGCTTATCTTTGATTCTTGGTTAGAGCACATGGAACTTCAGTAATGCAAATATTTTAGACCACTAGTTCTAATTGAGTCCAAAGATCTTTAGATCAATAGTCAAAATGGGATTCCATGAGACGCAACAGAAAAGGTGAGACAATATTGAAAAAAAGATGATCAAGTGTGTTGCCCACTTACCTTCTCCACTCGCGTAGTAGGGGCCTCTGGGTTCCTTTCCTGGTCTAGAACACATAAAACAGCATCAATGGTTAAAATGTTATGGTTATTTATGAATCTTATAATTAATAGGATTATATATACATTGTTAGGAGACCTTCATGGAGATTATTTTTCCTTTTTTTCTTGTGTGGTTTTTGTTGTGACACCTGTGAATATTTGCTTTGCCATTTATTTTGATAAGCACTTATCTTAAAGCACTTAGAAATCTCTTGTTTGGGTCTTCTTTAACTAGTTTTTTTTAAACAAAGATAGTATAGAATCATTTCAATTCTACAGTGATTTCATTACTTTTGGTAATACTTACCGGCTTTCTTCTGTCCTTTTATCTTTAGTTGTATTGTTTTAGTTTTAATTTTAAAACTTGATTTCTTTTTCCAAGCTTATTTTCATTTTTGATCTTAAACCCGCCTTTTTTCTTGTCTCTAACCATAACCCCACCCTTTTTCTTGCTTCTAACCATAACCCCGCCCCTTCCTGGCTCCTAACCATAACCCCACCCTTTTTCTTGCCTCGAACTATAACCCTGCCCCTTCCTGGCTCCTAACCATAACCTCACCCCTTCTCTTGTCCTTAATTTGAACCCCGCCCCTTTTCTTGGTTCTACCCTTAAAACTCCTCCTCCCCTCTTTTTTTCTACCCCTACTTTACCTTAGCCCTGCCTCAAACCCTCCCCATTCCCTTTCTTCCTTTTTTCTTAAGATATTCACTTACCTTTAGTTGTCTTTTTTGAGATCCGGTTACATGTGTCCAGGGGGGGATCCTGGGATCCCTTTTGGTAAAAGAGAAGGAGAGAAACAAGCTTAGAATTTTTTTCCCCTCTTATCTAAAAATCTTTTATAAGACTTCTAGATGGGAAAGGGAGGGCGAAGGGGAGATTCTTGGTTGAGCCCGTGCACTATTCCCTATTTGGGTCTTTCTTTAAAAATAATACATTCTAAACCTAACCCTAACCCTAACCTTACCTTACTCAGTGCTCATGTGTGACCTTGAAGCCAGGGGCGTTCATTTTAAAGAATCCTAAGTCTTATTTTAACCATAGGTGTCGTATAGTGTCGGTAAATATAAACAGTACCCCAGCCTAGCCCAAAACACGATCGTTAGCCTTCTTTAATCTATCAGGCATCATATCTGGCGATCGTTAGTATGGAGAGTGCTGGAGATGAGGCCTGAGTTGCTGGCCCGTGCACCACGTAGTCTCTGGGTTCATCCTGGAGCTACGTCTTTTTACCCTAACCTAACCCAGCCAGTGTCGCCCTCGGTCACCTTGTCTTCCAGCCACCTCCACGGTTGATCTTAACCTGGTGGGCAGAGGGTAAAAAAGCCTCCTTTCATAAATAACATGTATTAAATAATACTAATTTTCTAAATAAACTAATATCAATCTAAATGTAATTTAGACACCCACTCAGGCACCCTAGTAGTTGGGGGCAGCAGTATCGAGGCTCACACATGAGCACGTGCTGTAACGTTTGGACCGAAAGGCACGGGATCTCCATTGCGTAGGACGACCGAAAATTGAGGCTCGTAGGTGTCAGCACGATAAGAGATATGGGGGGAAGCTGTCTGAGGCGTAAGTGCATAGCCACGCTAAGGGGTCGACGGACATGCGTCTAGAGCATGATCTGGGGCTAGCCTGGATCTAGATTAGGGGTCAAGGCACCCTCAAGGAAGAAAAGGAGGGCTGAGGCCTAAAAACGACCCATGCATTTCATGCCACCCTCGGAGGTTTGGGCCGCCCCGAGATGGAGGGCACTCTTTAGCTTAGGCTCAGATTGCGTGTCTTGACACTCTGGTTTATGCTGTCCTCGAGCAACCCTCTGTTGATCGCTGTCTGCCTCGCGATGCCCTTAAACAGGCGTCTGCTGGTCCAATCTTGCCTCTTTCAGAGCGTTACAGCTCAGGCAAGCAGGATAGAACATGCGTCGTAGGTTATTAGGCCTAAAAACCATTTATCTAATTTACTCACTAAATAGGTCAAAGATCGATGATTAGGATATCAGGGAGATTGCAACTGTGATCCACCCTGATACAAAATGTTTTGGCTGAAACTTTGGCCCAAACTGCTAATTAGAGACGTTCATTAGAATATTTAACTTACATTAGCAAATTCTTACATTAGAAGCGATTAAAATTCTCGAATTATTATGCATAATGCGTCGTAGGTTATTAGAGTATTGATTAAAATAATTACAAAATATCTTTTTGTTATTAAATAGGTAAAAAATTATCAATTAGACATATGAGGGTGATCGCAACTGTGATCCACCCTTATACAAAGTGTGTAGGCCGCAACTGTGACCTAAACACTAAATTAGAGATGTGTATTAGATATTTTTAGCCAAAATACTAAATTCTTCCTTTAGTGGCGTTCCACATATTAGACATTTCTTACCCTAGTGGCGATCCATAACTTCTCTGCAAATACCTGCATTGCAGTGGATCATGGGTATTCAATGTTGGAGTACATTTTTAAGAATAACTCCAAAACGATAAGAGAGAGGACCGAACCGTTTTTTGCGTCGTGTTACTTATTACTTACTGAACAAATCAGAATATGATTTGTCATTTAAAACAACAAAACAAAAAAATGTTTAAATCTACCATGAGCGTGTATATCATACCGTTTAAGGATATCGGCTGGTTTGCCACTGAAAATCACTTTGGCTGGGGATCTTACTGTCATGCGGATAGGATTTTCCTCAGGAGAGCTACTCAGTAGAAGCTTGATGATCTGAATTCGGGGTCATCCGCTGGGATCAGATGCTCTCCACACACTTCCCGGAGCAACACTCTGTCCAAGTGGTTCCAGAAACCTAGCGGTGTTAACAAAAGGTCCACTTGGCGGAGAGGTGAGTCTTGGGTATTTACCAGTCTTCACCCTATGTAGATATAGTTTATAACTAATATGTGTACAATGCTTCTTGTATTATGGTTCAGGTGATATGTAAATTATCTCAGTCTAAAGGATGTTTCACCTTAAGATTATCAGTTATGTTATTATCTTAAATAGGACTTTAAAACAATTACTTACCTAAAATAAATAAATAAATAAATAAATAGCTATTTTACTCAATTGGCTATGGGACACGGGCCGAGGACTGATCGACCTACGGCTGGCCGCCATGGAGGAGGGTGTATAGTAATAAAAGGCCGAAACACCCTATGATTCTATGGTTTACTACTGATGACGTGTCTCACCATTTAGGATATCGTTGGATTGAAGGGAATCTTAATCTTAGCTCACACCCTTAATCCTAAATAGAATTTTGTGCCGTTCCAATCCCTGAACCCAAAACATAACCGGGAGTGTCTTTAACCATTAGTTTCGAACCGTAGGCCTAAACCTCTAACCTAATCATAACCATTAATTAGGAACTTAGCTTTTAGAACTTTATAGCTAAACATAACCAGTAGTTTTGAACTCTAGACCTAAACCTTAACCCTAAACATAACCGTTCGTTTAAAATCTAAATTCTAGAACCCTAGGTCAGCAGAACCCTTATTTTCTATAACCCTAACGTTTTCTGACCTCTGGCTTTTAACTTTAGCTTATAGGTCTGCAGGACACTGAGTCTTCCTCACCTATCCCCCAACCTACCCTACCCCCCTCTTTCCTTGCCTTGGACCCTGTCCCGGGACCGTTTCCCTCTTTGTCTTTAATCCTACCCCCTTTCCACAAACCTTACCTTACTCAGTGCTCATGTGTGACCTTGAAGCCAGGGGCGTTCACTTTAAAGAATCCTAAGTCTTATTTTAACCATAGGTGTCGTATAGTGTCAGTAAATATAAACAGTACCCCAGCCTAGCCCAAAACACGATCGTTAGCCTTCTTTAATCTATCAGGCATCATATCTGGCGATCGTTAGTATGGAGAGTGCTGGAGATGAGGCCTGAGTTGCTGGCCCGTGCACCACGTAGTCTCTGGGTTCATCCTGGAGCTACGTCTTTTTACCCTAACCTAACACACAAAAAAGACACATTTATGGCAACAGAAAGACAACAATTCCCAAAAGGAGGAAAAATAAGTCACAAAAAGAAGGAAACTACTACAAAGAAACATAAGAAAAGACTTAACAATTATACTTACCTGCCTGGGGGGGGGGGGGGCAGAAGTCCTGAAAAAAGAGATGTTTAAGCCAACAGAAAGATCACAAAAAGGAAAATTAAAGCACAAAAACGAAGAAAGTACCACAAAGAATTAAAAGAAAATACTTACCAGTTTCACTTACCTGCCTGGGGAGCAGAAGTCCTGAAAAAAGGAAAAAAGTACCAAAAAAACAGAAGAAAATTCATAAAAATGGTAAAGATAAATAATTTACTTACCTGGTACACTTTACTGAAGCTGAATAAATAAGAGGAAAATAATTTCACAAGAAGGAGAAAAGGAGAAAAATTACTTTAATTGCTCCTGACTGTTATATGAGAAATTTTGCGACAGGGGGGTGTGTCCTGTGTACTATAAAAGGGTGAGTTACCATTATTTACAGCATTCAAGCTTCAAGACAGTCATGAGAAACAACAGAAAAAGTCATGTTCCTTTTCTTTCTTAATAAAATGGGGTGTAAAAAGCAAGTCAGTGCCTGATGAAGGATGAGAAAATCCGAAACGTAGCGCTAATGACTTGCTAAGAAAGAGCTCATAGTGTAACCAAGGGGTGGGAAGTGTTTCAGTGTGAACTGGGGTGATTGGAGGGGTCTGGAATTGATTTTGTCGTGGTAGGCCCGTGCATAACGTTGGTTCAGGCCTGCATGGACCCGAGTTTTCCTATCCCTAACCCCCAACCCACCCTATCCCCAAAGTACCCTGCCTTGGACCCTGTCCCGGGACCGTTACCCCAATCTGTCAATACCCCTACCCCTTTCTCCTAACCATAACCCTACTCGAGGCCCGTGCAGGACCCTGTAGCCGCGGTCATTTCCCCTAAACCTAACCCTATGGTAGAAAGAATAAATAGTACTCTCAAAGCCAAGATTAACAAAATTTGTGCTAGTACAAAACTTAACTGGGTTGATGCTTTACCCCTTGCACTAATGAGCTATCACATGCAAACTAACAGGAATACACACTTAACCCCGCATGAAATGCTTACGGGTTGACCCATGCCTGTGCCATTCTTGACCCATGCCTGTGCCATTCTGTAGACGCCCGTATAAAGGCCCACCACTAGAACAATTACAAATGGAACTCAGATCGTATAAGAAGAAACTAACTACAATACATAAAGCAATCTATGTGCAGGAAAAGAGCAAGGAGACGGAGGAGGAAAAAGACGCTCTGTGTCCCATCACCCCAGGAGACTAGGTCTATCTGCGAGTGTTCAGAAGTGGCATGAACCCAGGAGAGAGGGGTCCTACAAAGTTGTAGCAGCCACTCCAACAGCGGTCCAAGTGGAAGGCAAAACCACATGGTATCATTTAAACCATTGCACAAGAGTCCCTAAAGTAAGTAAGGGAAAATGTGCAGAAGAAGAGGACACACCACCCGACAGTGATAACATACACTTCACAAATACAAGAGGTCCATCTCGAATCCACCTGATGGATCTCCTGGCAGACTTTTTAGACAGTGAATTATCTGCATTCCGAGGGCAGTCCTTCCTGTTGTCTCTGTAAGTCCCACATGCACCAAACTTCATGGTAAGCAAGTCTTTTAGGAGCTTTGGACTTGTGTAGAAATTGTCCATGTACACATGGTACCCTGAACCTAAAACTTTACAGTCCAAGAGAGACGTCACAGCATCATATGATAGTCCATGGCCTGTGGGAAAGTTGTTCTTTCCTGTGTACACAGAAAAGTCCATAGTGTATCCACTTGAAGAATCAGCAAGAACAAACAACTTGAAGCCCCACCTAGTTGGCTTGGCTTTCATGTACTGCGTCATTCCTGTGTGTGCTTTGCAGGCCACCATTCTCTCATCCACAGCTAAATTTCTTCTGGGATGATTGATAGCTTTGCAAGCATGACGGATAGTGTCCATAAGAGGTCTAACCCTGAACAGACAATCATGTTCGGATGTGCCCCTCTTCCTGTCATTCTCCTTGTCTGCATCTGGGTGACTCATGTGCACATTCCAAGAAATTGTCCGGTATCTGTCCCTTGACATGACGGTAGCTGGAAAAGGTACTGTCAAAATACTGCTCTGTTTGAAGAGACTCATGGGAGAATAGGAGTTAGCAGACGGCAGGTGAGGTCCAGGTTCCCGTGTGGGCAGGAATCGCAGAATCTGTGGAACCGTGTCGTCATCAGTCTGTGTTTTCCATGATTTTGTCTGCATCTTGCCTGCTTGTTTGCCTCTGCTTTTTTGGGGGCAGGTGGCTGATAATTTTCACTGTCACAACTATTTTGAAAAAAAAAAAAAAACATGAGCATGCTGGTAACACAATAAAAGAAACTAATGTACATCATCATCATATACACACATACATATACACACATATATATATGTGCACTTACTCAGTATGATTCTCGATTGCCTTCAAACCTGAACGTCGCTTATGTGTCCCGGTGCGAGGTGTTGGTGAAGGCAAGGGTGATGCAGACACATTCCTAAAAAAATTTTTTAAAAAGTTGTTAGCCTGTATTGTTCCAAGTAAACAAACAAAATTATACAGAGGCCCCAAAAATGCATACTGATATCTTTGGAGGAAGCATAACACTACTCTGCTGACATAATTCAATCAAGTTTTAAAAAGAGCATAGATAACAACTGTCAGTGTGTATACACTTTTGTGCCCCTCTGTATGTGTTGATGGGCAATAGGCTGGACAAATATCTGTTGATGGGCCACAGACCATGTAGTGCATCTCAAACATTTACACCCGAGACATTAGCATGATGCCATGCACCAGGCATTGTAAATATCTGCTAAACTAAAGCTATTGTGAAGATTTACACCACAGAAAATATTCATAAACATCTCTTAGCTGCATAAGGCATTATTTTAGGCAGCTGTAACTAACATGCTTGTGCTAAATAACATTACCGATAGCAGTGTCACAAGCTAACCAAAACTGAGCCAAATGTATATTAGCAACCATAATCTAAAGCTATCCAAAATGAGGCGAAATACATTGGAACATTTACAAACATCTGTAAACTCCATAAGGCATTAGCTTAGCCACCTGAACTAACATGTTTGTGCTAAGCTACATAAAGCAGCATGTTAGCATGATTACCATGCTCACCTAAACCATGTACGTGACATTGAAAGACAAAGTTTCACATAAGCTAACCAAAGTGAGGAAAAATATAATATTAGCTTTATATTATCAGAAAAAGAGTTATATAAGACTTAATAACTTACCCATTGTCATAACAGCTTGTTTGAAAATCCTCTGCTGGATCTATTCTTTCTTCAAAAGGCTCCCGTTCATCATCGGACTTGTAATCTTCTTCTGAGGAAAAGGTAAATTCTTCCTCACTGTCCAAAATCATCTGAAGAGCTTCGTCGGCTGTGTAGCGCGTGCCATCTTCCAAACGCGCAGAAAACTCACTGAATCTGTGTGGAAACTGTGTGTGTGTTCAAGCCGGGCTGTGCTTTTTCAAGCCGGTGTCCGGGGGGCGTGGCCTCGCCTGTAGATTACCCGTACTGTTTTCCCTGTGAATAGCGTGTGGGCGTGTCCTGCCTCAGGTCATTATCGGATAATAAAGTGCGAGAGAAATTCTGTGCCTCTCCTTGGTTTCACACGGATTACATAAAATGAGAATGTTTGTTGAGAATGTAACTTGCATCATCTAAAAGTAGACCCTTTAAGCTTTCTATAGATATATTTCTCATGTCTGTGTGTGCAGTATTCGCGGAGTTTCAGTTCATTTTAACGACGTGTTAATTTTTTTTTTCGCAGAGACTGAGACGGCTGAAAGCGCACCCTGTTTATTTTCTTTATTTTACAAAAGCACAACGTTTTGTGGATATTGTGAGTATTCATCAATAAAAGTAGACCCTTTACAGATTCAAATGATGCAATACACTTATGTGTAGGATATAAAATGACAGAGCATTTTAAATTCTTTTCACGGTTACCAGAAAAAAATGCAAGTGGACCCGCCGGCGGGTCCGCCGACTCCTAAGGGTAAATCAAACTGTAGTCAGCTCGCCCCTACACAGCTCCAACCCAACTTCCCAAGAATTAATTTTACAGCAGTTAACTAAACCTAGCAACACATTGACTGTATCTCTAGATATACAAAGCTTAACTGAAAGATATAAACCATCCAAACAGCACAGATTTTATGTGACTTTACTCACTTTTAAGAAATAAAGGATACCCCAGCTTGAAATAATGAGAGACTTGCGTGAGAGGCTGAGCCTCTTGGAATGTGCCTGTTTAAGAAATCTGATCTATATATTGAGGCTTAATGAAACCCAGATGTTGAATTTAACATAAGCGCGGGAAAACTGGCTGCTATTGTTCAGCGGCAGTATTTAAGTGAGAAACCGTCGGGAGGTTGTAACCTTCTGAAATCAAAGCCTGAGTGGTAAATTTATTTCAATTAACACCTGGCGAAGGTCGTGGTACTCGGCGGGGACCTTAGAAAGGTCAGGGATCTCCTCCAGAGAGGTGGGCAAGATGCTTCTGGTGGCGGTGGAACGGAGGCATGAGGAGTGGCAAGTAGGGCTCCAATCCAGGATGCTTGTCCTTGCCCAGTCGATGTGAGGGTTATGTGGTTTTAGCCATGGGAGACCCAGAACTATCGGTGCATGAGCACTCTTAATGATGAGGAACGTGGTGGTCTCAACATGATTACCAGAAAACTGCAGTGTGACTGGAGCAGTGCGGTGAGTGATTGAGGAGAGCTTGCTGCCATCAAGGGCCTGTATGCGAAATGGTTGGCTAAGTGGGGTGTGTGGAATCTTGAGTTGAGAAACCATAGGTTGATTTTTTTTCTTCATTGACCTGACTAGTCTTTGTCTTCCTGTTTGGGGTGACGTAGCTTCCTGTTTTTCGTATTGTTCCCATGAAAGTTCCTCGTTTGTTTGTAACAGCATTTAAATTATATTTTATTTTTATAATTATATTTTTCCCGTTTATACTAAATAACAATATTAACTAGTTTTACGCTTTAATACTACTGGACTTTTTCCATTTTTTTTGCGCTTTGTGAGAGAAAGTGCATATCATCTGACAAACAACAAGCGAAACCATCACCAAATAATCAAAACTCCGGCACAAAGGTACGTTATCATGTCTACCATTCAGCTCTTTCAGTGTGTGGAGTGCAGGATGTTTAGACATTCTTCTTCCATCGTTAGTGATAATTTTATTTGTGATAGGTGTGTGTTAGTTAGCACCCTGACGGAGAAGATATCAGCATTAGAGGAGTGCATCCAGACTTTAGAGAGGGTTAGAGAGCGTGAGAGTGCTGCAGGCGGAGATAACCATCCCCGACTCCGGCAGTAGAGCCCTCACAGCGGGGCAAATGGGTGACGACTCGGCGGCATACTCGTTCAGCCAAAGCTAACGCTAAGGCTAGCCCACCGGACCACACCTCTTCTGCACTTCACGTGTCCAACAGGTTCGCTCTCCTCAGTGATGCACCCGCTGAGAAACCTGAAAGAGCTCTGGTTATAGGAGACTCTATACTGAGGCATGTGAAATTAGCTAGGCCTTTAGGGGCGCCAGCGGCAGTGGTCAGGTGTATCCCGGGAGCCAGAGCACTGGACATAGTAGGTAATCTTAGGGCTCTAGGACAGCATAAGTTCTCTACGATAGGGGAACATGCTGGAGCTAACGATATACGCCTTCGTCAGTCAGAGGTTAGCAAGGGTAACTTTATAGAGGTGTTTAAACTAGTGAAGGCGATGTCCAATGAAGTAGTTTGCTCTGGTCCTATCCCAATGAGACGTGGTGACATAGCTTACAGCAGGTTATAGTCGCTGAACCGCTGGATGTCCAGGTGGTTCTCCGAAACAACGTGGGCTTCATAGATAATTGGAAGACCTTTGAGGGCAAAGCTGGCCTGTTAGGGCGGGACGGTGTCCATCCCATTCAGGAAGGTGCTGCTCTCATTTCTTGCAGTATAGCACATAGTCTTAGAAGAGGCCTAGTTAATCAGTGACAATCCAGAGCCCAGACCAACCGTCTGCTAGCTGCATAGAGTCGTCACTCAGGGTTCATCATATTGAGACTGTGTCTGTTCCCCGAGCTAAACATAAACATAAATTTAGAAAGACTCAAAGTCTGTTTTAGTAATTTCATTAACATAGATACCACAAACTCAGAGCACACTGAATGCGCAGCCAGCACCTCTGATCTGAAGGTAGGACTGTTAAATATTAGATCCCTCGCATCTAAAGCAGTTATTGTTAATGAAACTATCACAGATCAGGAGTTTGATATATTATGTTTAACAGAAACCTGGATTTCCATTATCTGTTAAACTGTCAATAAAACGCCCGCTTGGGTTTCATAAGATCATTGTCTGTTGAGTCTGTATGTCCGAAACACCTGGGTACAGCTACATACACCAGCCTCGGCTAACTCGTAGAGGAGGAGGTGTCGCAGTTATTTACAATTATAATCTGGCTATCGTACAAAAACACAGATTTAAATTTAATGAATTTGAAGCTCTCTATAGTAACAAAAAGTCTGCTCAGTCGATCCCACTAATCATCATTTACAGACCCCCAGGGCCGTACTCGGAGTTTCTCTGTGAATTTGCAGATTTCCTCTCAAACCTTGTTGTTTCTGTAGACAAAGCGTTAATTGCTGGAGACTTTAACATTCATTTTGAGAATCCAGAAAGCCTTCTGAGAACAGCATTTATGTCCTTACTGGACTCAGTAGGAGTAAATCAGTGTGTAGTAGGACCCACTCATAAAGCAGGTCACACTTTAGATTTAATATTATCCTTCGGGTTACGTATAGGAAATATAACCACAATTCCACAGTCTGAAGTTATCTCAGATCACTATCTTGTCTCGATTAAAGCATGTCATAGTAATAATGTACGCACAGCACCACACTACCGCCTTAAACGTACATTCACGTCAAATACCACACAGAGCTTTATCAATAATCTCCCAGAGTTATCAACTTTGATTGGATCGCCATCTGGCTTCACAGAAATCGATCAGACGACTGAATATCTAGAGTCAATACTTCATTATAGCTTAGATAATGTAGCTCCAGTTAAAAGGAAAATGATTAGAGATAAGAAACTCTCTCCTTGGTATAATGACCACACCCGTGCTTTAAAACAAACCGCTCGAAAATTAGAATGTAAATGACACCAAACTAAATTGTTAGTATTCCAAATAGCCTGGAAGGAGAGCATCCTGAACTATAAAAAAGCCCTCGGTGATCAACGTATCGCTCCACTCTTATAGAAAATAATAAAAATAATCCAAGATTTTTATTTAATACCGTAGCTAAATTAACTAAAAATAAGACCACTGCAGAAATCTCCACATCATCATCATGCAGTAGTGAGGATTTCATTAACTTTTTCAATAACAAAATCATAAATATTAGGCAAAAAATTCAGGCTTTGAAACCAGACAATTTAAGTAACACAGATGAACTAACCACGTCACATCAGAAATTAGAATACTTTACTCCCCTTGAAGCGAGGGAACTAATTTCACTCATCTCTTCTTCAAAATAGTCAACATGTATATTAATTTAATTTAATTCAATTTTATTTGCATAGAGCTTTTAACAATTGACATTGTCGCAAAGCAGCTTTACACAATCAAAAGAAGTAAGTTTGTATGAAATGTGAATGTGTATGAGCAAGCCGAGGGCGACGATGGCAAGGAAAAACTCCCTGAGATGGTAATAGGAAGAAACCTTGAGAGGAACCAGACTCAACAGGGAACCCATCCTCATTTGGGTAAAACGGATGACAGGGATTGATCAGCATAATACTGTGTAATACTGGAAGTTCAGTATATCAGGAGATGTGCTTAAATTAAATTAAAAGGAGTCCAGTTTGTTCCTGGAGGCTCAGGTAGACTGTAGGAAATTCCAGTCCAGAACTATCGAATGACTGAAGTCACAGGTCCCCAGAGAACAGCTGTCTGCATCAGTCAAGGACAGGACAGTCTTCGTGGAAACCATCCCCAGCCACCATCATACTTGGGCGAGATGTGCACGCAATTGACCTGCATAGGTTCTGGGGGGGGCTTAGATGTGTCTATGTTAGATGCGGGTACGTTGAGGAACTGACGAGACTCCCTTTGTCGAGTTCGTTTGCGGGCGTACTTGTAGCCAGGTCAATGAGCCCCTGAAGGTTGGAAGGGAGCTCTCGGACTGCTAACTCATCCTTGACTGGGTCAGGGAGTCCGTGAAGAAATGTGTCAAAGAGTGCCTGATTTTTTCCAACCACAAGAGGGAGTCCGAAAATCAATAACATAATCAGAGAAAGATCGAGATCCCTGGCGTAGTTCAAGTAACTGAGCTGCCGTCTGATGCCCTGTGAATGAACGATTGAAAACCTCTCTCATGTCGTCTGTGAAAGTCTTGTACGTGTAGCAGCAGGGCACCTGGGCATCCCATAAGACTGTCCCCCATTCTCTCGCTTTACCAGAAAGGAGAGTGATGATGTAGGCAATCTTGGAGCATTCAGTGAGGAAAGATGATGCCTGCAGCTCAAGCACGAGGGAGCACTGAGATAAAAATGAGCGGCAGGTGGACGGGTTTCCATCGTAAGTGGGTGGCGCAGGGAGGCATGGTTCATGATTGATAGAGTGCACAGTAAGAGGAGGCTGGAGAATGGGAGCTGGATGTGGTTGTGTCTGCTTTATTTAAAAGGTATTTATAAGGTGAGAGCTGCTAAAGCCTCTGTAACATTATGGAGGGAGTAAGTTATCTGCTGGATATTCTGCTGGTGAGTGCCCAAGAGCGCCCCCTGTTTCTCTAGTGCCCCTCTTAATTGTACAGCCTCTGCTGGATCCATTAGTGTCCAGATTATACTGTCACGGGCGTGCGTGGGGGTGAAGGATCCAAGCGCAGAGTGAGCGTTTACTGTTTCTCTGAATGAGCTCTGCAGCGCGAATGCAGAGTAGAGCCGGTGTATGTAGAGAGGGAGTGCAGCTCAATGAGTCAATGAGCTCAGTGGCTGGAATGCGGAAGTGCCAAGAGCGCGCTCACTGTTTTTCTGAATGGACTCTGTGGCAGGAATGCGGAAGTGCCGAGCCGGCGCATATAGAAAGTGCATACGCTGTTTGCAGGCGATAACAATCCCGCGAAGCGAGGCAGAAGAATCGCTCAGGCTGCTAGATTCGAAACAGTAGCTCGTGGTCGATGAACAGGCAGAGGTCAGAAACGTGAAACTGAGAAAGTCCGTGATCAGACCTTGTGGTCGAAAAATAAATCCGACGGTCAGCAACAGTAAATCCGTAAAGACAAAGGATCCGTAGCGTGAGACAAAGACGAGGTCGTGAAAACAGAGTGTGGTCGAGATCCGGGAGTTCAAAGTAGAGACAGAGAGAGACGCTGGAATACTGGGCATGGATAGCACACAATAATCTGGCAGAGAGCTGTTGTCTGAAGGTGTGTTAAATAGAGAGCTGTGATGATCAGGAATTGGATCAGGATGAACAGGTGTGTTTGGAGTGGTGAATGAGGTGGTGAAAAGTAAGGGACGGGATGGATCGTGGAACAGGAGTGTGCAGGTGATCATGATCTTGACTGAGATATGGGCATGACCTGGCGTGCTGTGACATCACTGAGGATAGGTGTGGCAACTCAATTTCTTTGCAGTGGGTGCATGGCGTTTTATTTGATGTGGATTTGGGGTTTTTGGACGATTTGCTGAGTTGCAGCCGGCCTGCTATGTTTCTGCAAGTCTCTGGCCCCAGAGAGGTATTTTTTATCAAATTATTTGTTAGAATTCTGTGTTTATTTGGAAGAGAACATTTTATAGTTGGTCTTTTTAATAATAAAATATATATTCTGTACTGGTAACGTCTCATTTGATTTTTATTCTTGCCTTCAATTAGTAGAACTTACCTGTGGGTCTTTATTGGGAGTATTTGGGTTTGGGTTTACCATCCACGCTACACGGGCTAACTGCTAAGGCTTTTCTGTTCATCCTTCGGTTGCTCGTGACAGAATGACTGAGCCCAAAGCAGTAAACCCAGCGGAGTTTGCTCGCCTCTGTGATGTGGTTGACCAGCATGCTGAACTGATCAATAAGCTCCGTGGTGAAGTCGCGGCGCTCCAAAAGGACCTCCAAGACGTCGCGGCCTTGCGCCGCGAGGTGGCGGAGCTGCAGCAGGAGAATGCGACCCTCCGCGGGGTGGCTGCTCAGTCGGCTGTTGCCACGCCCGTCGCAGCGCCCACCTTCTGATGTGTTTATAGCTCTACCAGATAAGTGGGATGGCACAGATGGGAAATGCAGTGTTTTTCTAACCGCGTTGGATCTTGTGTTTGAGTTCAATTCCACCAGATACTCCACAGATCAACTGCGCGTTGCGCTTCTCGTCTCGTTGCTATCCGGGCAGGCAGCTGAGTGGGCCATGGCGGTTCTCCGATCAGATTCAGATACTGCTTATTCATATGGAGAATTCACCTGTCAACTAAAGCTCACATTCGAACATCCTGCTGCTGAGGTGGAGACCGACATAAAATTGTATCATCTGCGGCAGGGAGGGCTGTCTGTGAGCCGATACACAGGGGATTTCCGCACTCTCGCCGTACAGACCACCGGACGGCCTACTACGAGGGACTGGCTTCACGTATTAAGGATGAACTTGCCGGACGGGAGCTTCCAACCACGCTGGAGGGACTAATCCAAGTCGCCCTCCGGATTGACCAGCGCCTCAAGTAGGCTTTTATTGTCATTCCAACCATATACAGTTAGTACACAGTGAAAGGAAACAACGTTCCTCCAGGACCAGGGTGCTACATACGTGCAACAACATAAATTTACAACACACATTTTAACATTTTTACATTTTTAAGTTAATCTCCCGTCCGAGGCCAGCCCCCCAAACCCTGCCGCCCATCACGCCATCTTTCTCTCAGTCCATGCCCCGACCACCAGCTTTCAACACCACCGCCATGGCACCCGTCGGATCTCCACCTCCCGCCGTGGTAACCCATGCAATTAGGACGCGCCTCCTTGAACGCTGCAGAGTGAGAACGGCGCTTCAGGGAGGGACTCTGCGCTATTGTGGGTCGGCGGCGCATCATAGAGCCATATGCCCTCTTCGCCCGGGAAACGGCCAGGCCCGGTGAACCCTGGGAACAGTTCACTGGGCTCCCTCCATCTCTCCGCCACCACACCCAGCGTCTCTCGCCTCATGGTTCAGGTACACCACCAGTTTGGCCACACACGGGTCAGAAGTACATCACCCCTATCTTATCTACACTGCATTGGCTCCCTGTGAAATTTCGCATCGATTTTAAGATACTACTTTTGACATTTAAAGCACTAAATGGTCTCGCGCCACAGTATTTGAGTGAACTGCTAGTGTCTTACGATCCGCCATGCCTACTTCGATCAAAGAATGCAGGCTGCCTGTCAGTACCACGTATTATTAAAACTACAGCAGGGGGCAGATCTTTTTCTTACAAAGCCCCAAAGTTATGGAATAGTCTTCCTATTAATGTTCGTGACTCAGACACAGTCTCAGTGTTTAAGTCTAGGCTAAAAACCCATTTATTTAGCCAAGCATTTTTGTAAATAGATTAACCTTAGGTAAAGGAGCAGATCTGGGGGACTCATGGACGTAGAGTATTCTGGTGAACTGGTATGTTTAGATGCTGTCCTCCCCACTCTCATTGATCACTCAGATTTGTTGACGGTGAGGTGATTGGTTGCTTTACATCACAGGGAGCCCTCATGTCTGTGTTTCCTTCTGGCTCTCCCTTTTATTTATGCTGTTATAGTTAGTCCTGCAGGAGTCCCTGCTTGCACTTTGCACTAAATATACATTCACCTTATACATGTTGACTGTGACCATACCTAACTGCCATCTCTCCTTATTTTCTGTTCTCTCCTCTTCTGCTCTGTCCTCTCTCTCTCTCCCTCTCTCCTTTCCCTCTCTCTGTCGAGCTATACATGTCACTCCTGAGTTGCCAGTGATCCAGACCCCTCTGCCCTCTGGACCCGTCTAACCCGTCCTGGAGTCCTGCTTCTGGTTGGAGATCCCGTCGCATGGATGCCCCGTGTGGTCTGCCTGGATTCGCGTGGTGGCTAGGAATGGTTTCCATGAAGACTGTCCTGTCATCGATTGATGCTCTGGGGACCTGTGACTTCAGTTGTTCGATAGCTCAGGACTGGAATCTCCTACAGTCTACCTGAGCCTCCAGGAACAAACTGGACTCCTTTTAATTTTAAACACATCTCCTGTTATACTGAACTTCTAGTACACATTATTATGCTGATCAATTCCTGCTATCCGTTATCACCCAGATGAGGATGGGTTCCCTGTTGAGTCTGGTTCCTCTCAAGGTTTCTTCCTATTACCATCTCAGGGAGTTTTTTTTGCCACCGTCGCCCTCGGCTTGCTCATCAGGGACAATCTTATCATTTTGATTCATACACATTGCATACAAACTTACTTCTTTTATTGTGCTGGGGGTGGAAGTCGAGGCGTTATCCCAGCCGGTTCGGATCACCTCTGTAGATGGTCGGCCCCTCTCCTCCAGTCCCATCACCTCCCAGACCCAACCGATCACCGTCACAATCAACAAACATCAGGATCAGATCCAATTCTACCTCACCTCCATTTCCTCCCCTCCTATCATCCTTGGACATCTTTGGCTCCTTCAGCACGACCCGCTCATCTCCTGGACACAGAATCGGATCCTTCAATGGGGGCCGGCTTGTACCGAACTTTGCCTACGGGCTCCGGCTGGGACGTGTTCTAGGGAGTCTGAGGCCCCCGATGTCAACATCAACGCCATCCCAGCCACCTATCGGGACCTGGCTGAAGTATTCTGTAATCGACACGCCACCCACCTGCCTCCTCATTGCCCTTACGACCTGGCGATCGACCTTCAGCCTGGTTCCATCCCTCCTCGCGGCCATCTCTACTCACTCTCCACCACCGAGATGCAGGCGATGGAGGAATATGTTTCCAATGCCCTCCGCCAAGGTACCATCCGGCCCTCCTCTTCACCTGCCGCCGCAGGGTTCTTCTTTGTGAAGAAGGGGTTGGTGATTTACGCCCCCGACTATCGGGGGCTTAACAACATCACTGTCAAGAATCGCCACCCACTGCCTCTTACCAACGCTGCCCTGGACGCCCTCTCTGGTGCCACCATTTTCACAAAGTTGGACCTCCGCAGCGCCTACAACTTGGTGCGCATCAGAGAGGCTGATGAGTGGAAGACGGCCTTCATCACACCTACTGGACATTATGAGAGCCTGGTCATTCCATTTGGACTTTGCAATGCACCTGCAGTTTTTCAACAGTTCATTAACGACGTCCTGAGAGACATGCTAGGTAGATGGGTTTTCGTCTACCTGGACGATATTCTCATCTACTCCCGCTCCGTCAATGAACACATCCAGCATGTCAGAGCGGTACTTAAGAGATTGCTCGCCCATCAATTGTACTGTAAGTTGGAGAAGTGCGCTTTTCACAAGCGCTCCACCACGTTCCTGGGTTTTGTCATCTTGCCCCAGGGTGTGGCCATGGACCCGCAGAACCTAGAAGTTGTGCGTCATTGGCCCCTACCCGACCATCTTCTCATCACTTTCACCTTAACTCTGCTGCCATCTCTGCATTTCATGAACTCTGCCACCGATTCACCACTGCTCCTATTCTCCTTCGCCCCGACGCCACCAAACCGTTCGTTGTGGAGGTGGACGCTTTGGACGTGGGCGCCGGGGCGGTTCTCTCCCAGCGAGGTCCAGATCAGAAGCTACACCCTTGTAGCTTCTTCTCCAAAAAATTTTGATCCCACTCAGTAGCGATACGGAGTAGGGAACCGCGAGCTGCTGGCCATAAAGTGGGCTTTGGAGGAATGGCGACACTGGCTTCAGGGCGCCGAAGAGCCGTTCATCGTCTGGACCGATCACCAAAATCTAATCACTATCCGGAGTTTGAAACAGCTTAATCCAAGACAGACGCGGTGGGCACTGTTCTTTGAACAGTATAATTTCCCTCTGTCTTACCGTCCGGGGTCGAAGAACACCAAGGCCGATGCCCTCTCCCGACAACATGAAGACGCCCCCGGACGGACCCCGCGCCTGTTCTCCCACCATCTAAAATCATAGCACCACTCTGTTGGGATTTGGAGACGAGTGTCCGCCAGGCACAGGCCACGGAGACCGAACCGGCAGGTGTGCCACCTGGATGACTCTACGTACCCCACGCCCTAAGAAGCGAGGTCCTCCAATGGGGCCACTCCACTCCATTCTCCGGCCACCCGGGCGTGGGGCGCACCCAAACATTCATACAGCGCGCCTTTTGGTGGCCCACAATGACTAAGGACATCAAAGAGTTCGTCCAGACGTGCCCAGTGTGCGCCAGGGCGAAGGACACCAACCAACCAACAGCCAGGGAGCTCCAACCACTCCCTGTCCCCTGTTACATTGCCCTCGACTTCATCACGGGCCTGCCGGTCGCCGAGGGAAAAAACAACAGCAGGGGGCAGATCTTTTTCTTACAAAGCCCCAAAGTTATGGAATAGTCTTCCTATTAATGTTCGGGACTCAGACACAGTCTCAGTGTTTAAGTCTAGGCTAAAAACCCATTTATTTAGCCAAGCATTTTTGTAAATAGATTAACCTTAGGTAAAGGAGCAGATCTGGGGGATTCATGGACGTAGAGTATTATGGTGAACTGGTATGTTTAGATGCTGTCTTCCCCACTCTCATTGATCACTCAAGTTTGTTGACGGTGAAGTGATTGGTCAATATACATCCCAGTTGTCCTTCATGTCTTTGTTTCCTTCTGGCTCTCCCTTTTAGTTATGATGTTATAGTTAGTCCTGCCTTATACATTGTGTGACTCTGACCATACCTAACTGCCATCTCTCCTTTTATGCTCTTCTTTTCTCTCTCCCTGTCCCCCTCTCTCACTACACATGTCCCTCCTGAGCTGCCATGATCCCTCTGCCCTTTAGACCTGTCTGACTCGTCCTAGTGCCCCCTTCTGGTTGGAGATCTCATCACATGGATGCCCCATGTGGTCTGTCTGGGATGCGTGTGGTGACTGGGGACGGTTCCACTTTACCATGAAGACGCCCTTGTCCTTGGCTGATGCAGACAGCTGTCCTCTGAGGACTCATGACTGCAGTCGCTTGATAGTTCAGGACTGGAGCTTGTTACAGTCTACCTGAGGCTCAACTAATGAACTGGAGTCCATATTCACTTCAACACATCTCCTGTTATACTGAACTTCCAGCCTCCTAACACAGTATGACTGCAGATCAATCCTCGTTATCACTGAAATGAGGAAGGGTTCACTGTTGAGTCCGGTTCCTCCTCCCCAAGGTTTCTTCCTATTGCCATCTCAGGGAGTTTTCCCCTCAGCACCGGCTCGTTTATCAGGGATGATCTGATCATTCTGATGCATACACTTTCACATTTCATACACATTTTATAAATTTTCTTTTGATTCTGTAAAGCTGCTTTGCAACAATGACATATCATGTATTGATACTTTCGATGTAGGGGTTGTATCGAAAATGATCGATCCAAAGGTAAAATATCGATATTAAGGGCTTTTTTAAACCAGTGATTTTATTTATTTTGCATGAAATATAATATTTAAAATGAGCTTGTATATAAGGCTTTCTCTTGCGCAGCTCTTTTCGCATGTCACGCACATTGGTCACCCCTCCCTGCTCTGCTGTGTTTTGTTGCCCTACCATCACGTGAATCTGCAGCGCCAAAAACAAGCAGCTGCAGAGAGAGTGAGAGTGAGGTGCGTGCCTACCTTGGTATCGTGGAGCTGGTAGATAAAAAAACAGAGCGCTGTGTGGAAGTATGTTACTGCTGTGAATGAAAACACAGTGAATTGCGACGTCTGTAAAAAGGTCATTCGTGGTAACACCACCAACTTACACAAACACATAAAACAACATGACAAAGAGAACTCGGAACTACAAAAAGAAAGAGGGGGCAAATCTTTCAGACAAAGCCCCGCCAGCAGCGAGACAGAAGTCACTGGCAGAGTCCCCTCAGCTACAGAAATATCCAGGTAGCGAACACTGGTAAAATATGTTTTTAGTTATATTGGATCTTCAGCATGAAGTGTCATCACCATAGTTGTTGTAACAAAACTTAACCATGGGTAATATAAACCACAAATTAACTATGCTTACACTAACCATAGTAGCTACAGTAACCATAACAACTGTGGTATTTTTTGTAAAACTGCGGTTTTATTCACCACAAAATGTGGTTATCTAAAGTAATTATTTTGCTGGTATTGAAAAATGGCAAAACTTTACAAATAAAGTGTCATTTGTTAACAATATATTAATGAACAACTAAAAATGAATAATACATTTGTTACAATATTTATGAATCATCATTCATGTTATTTAATGAAAACTAAGATTAACAAATAACTGAACTGCGCCGGGTGTGTGTTCACGGTGTGTGTGTGTGTGTGTGTGTGTGTGTGTGTGTGTTTAATTTAACCATGAAAGGGACACTATAGGATTGCTTTTTTTAAGCTACAAGTGGATAGGCTATAGACTAAATTTAATCATTTTATTTCACCTTGTCATGTCTGGTAGCACAAAGAGGCGGACGCAGATACAGGGACAACTGCACAATGTTTATTTTCTTTTGGTTAAATTCAACTAACAAAAAATTAAACAAAGAAAACTCCCCAGCTGAGTCTGCAGGCGGCCTGGCATAGAAGAACTTAACAGAAGAAGGACGTCTCTGCATCAAAATAAACTCGAACAGACAGAAGGCTGAAATCCTTTTAGCCTTGACCTTGACCTGGTCTTCTAAAACTACATTGACGCTGACGCTTGAAGAGGCCTAGTTAATCGGTGACAATCCAGAGCCCAGGCCAGGGAGCAGACAGACAGGCTAAACCAACCGTCTGCTAGCTGCAGAGAGTCGTCACTCAGGATTCATCATATTGAGACTGTGTCTGTTCCCCGAGCTAAACATAAATATAGAAAGACTCAGAAAGTCTGTTTTAGTAATTTAATTAACATAGATACCACAAACTCAGATCACACTGAATGCGCAGCCGGCAACTCTGATCTGAAGCTAGGACTGTTAAATATTAGATCTCTCGCATCTAAAGCAGTTATTGTTAATGAAATTATCACAGATCAGGAGTTTGATATCTTATGTTTAACAGAAACCTGGATTAAACAGGACGAGTATGTAGCTCTAAATGCAGCTAGCCCTCCTGGATACAGCTACATACACCAGCCTCGGCTAACTGGTAGAGGAGGAGGAGTCGCAGTTATTTATAACGATAATCTGTCTCTCGTACAAAAACACAGTTTTAAATCTAATGCATTTGAAGTTCTCTTTAGTAACATAAAGTCAGCTCAGTCGATCCCGCTAATCATCATTTACAGACCCCCAGGGCCGTACTCGGAGTTTCTCTGCGAATTTGCAGATTTCCTCTCAAACCTTGTTGTTTCTGTAGACAAAGCGTTAATTGCTGGAGACTTTAATATTCATTTTGAGAATCCAGAAGACCCTCTGAGAACAGCATTTATGTCCTTACTGGACTCAGTAGGAGTAAATCAGTGTGTAGTAGGACCCACTCATAAAGCAGGTCACACTTTAGATTTAATATTATCCTTCGGATTAATTATAGGAAATATAACCACAATTCCACAGTCTGAAGTTATCTCAGATCACTACCTTGTCTCGATTAAAGCGTGTTATAGTAATAATGTATGCAGCACAGCACCGCGCTTCCACCTTAAACGTACATTTACATCAAATACCGCACAGAGCTTTATCAATAATCTTCCAGAATTATCAACTTTGATTGGATCGCCATCTGACTTCACAGAACTCGAACAGGCGAATGAATATCTAGAGTCAGCACTTCGTTATAGCTTAGATAATGTAGCTCCAGTTAAAAGGAAAATGATTAGAGATAAGAAACTCGCTCCTTGGTATAATGACCACACACGTGCTTTAAAACAAACCACTCGAAAATCCGAACGTAAATGGCGCCAAACTAAATTGATAGTATTCAAAATAGCTTGGAAGGAGAGCATCCTGAACTATAAAAAAGCTCTCAGTGATGCTAGATCAACGTATCTCTCCACTCTTATAGAAAATAACAAAAACAACCCGAGATTTTTATTTAATACCGTAGCTAACTTAACTAAAAACAAGACCACTGCAGAAATCTCCACAACAACATCATGCAGTAGTGAGGATTTCATGAACTTTTTCAATAATAAAATCATAAATATTAGGCAAAAAATTCAGGCTTTGAAAACAGACAATTTAAATAATTCAGATGATCTAACCACATCACATCAGAACTTAGAACACTTTACTCCCCTTGAAGCGAGGGAACTAATTTCACTCATCTCTTCTTCAAAATCGTCAACCTGTATATTAGATCCTATACCGACACATTTTCTCAAACAGATAGTACCAGCAATAATAGAACCCCTGTTGAAAGTAATTAACTGTTCACTCAGTAGTGGGTATGTCCCCAAATCCTTTAAATTAGCCGTTATTAAACCGCTAATCAAGAAACCTGACCTTGACCCCTGTCTGCTTTCTAATTACAGGCCGATATCAAACCTTCCCTTTATCTCCAAGATTTTGGAAAAGGTAGTATCACAGCAGCTATGTTCACATCTACACAGAAATAGCATAAATGAACTGTATCAGTCAGGATTTAGGCCTCATCACAGCACAGAGACAGCACTTGTTAAAGTAGTAAACGACCTCCTATGAGCCTCTGATCAGGGTTGCGTCACTATACTTGTGTTACTGGACCTCAGTGCAGCTTTTGACACCATTGATCATAGTATTCTCCTTCACAGATTAGAAAAGGTAGTAGGAATTAAGGGAACTGCCCTCTTGTGGCTCAGATCCTATTTGACTGATCGTTATCAGTTTGTAGATTTAGATGGTGACCATTCCTCATGTTCTCAAGTGGAGTTTGGTGTTCCACAGGGCTCAGTTTTAGGCCCACTGCTTTTTTCCCTTTACATGCTTCCTCTGGGCAACATAATTCGTAAACATGGTATTAGTTTTCATTGTTATGCTGATGACACACAATTATATGTCTCAGCAAAACCAGATGAGAAAAACCAGTTTGCTAAAATCGAGCAGTGTGTGCATGATATACGAGATTGGATGTTAATTAATTTTCTTCTGCTTAATCCTGATAAGACAGAAGTTCTGGTCATAGGACCACAAGTAGCTAGAAGTAAGCTTTCTGATCACACTGTAACTTTAGATGGCCTTTCTGTTCCATCAAGTGCAACAGTAAAAGACCTCGGTGTGATTATAGATTCCAGCCTTTCGTTTGAAGCTCATGTAGATAATATCACCAGGATAGCTTTCTTTCACCTTAGAAATATTGCCAAGATAAGAAACATATTGTCACTAAATGATGCAAAAAAACTAGTTCATGCTTTTATCATGTCTAGGTTGGACTATTGTAACGCCTTACTGTCTGGTTGTTCAATTAGGTGTATAAACAAGCTTCAGTTAGTACAGAATGCAGCAGCGAGAGTCCTCACTAAAACCAGAAAATACGAGCACATCACCCCTATCTTATCTACACTGCATTGGCTCCCTGTGAAATTTCGCATCGATTTTAAGATACTACTTTTGACATTTAAAGCACTAAATGGTCTCGCGCCACAGTATTTGAGTGAACTGTTAGTGTCTTACGATCCGCCACGCCTACTTCGATCAAAGAATGCAGGCTGCCTGTCAGTACCACGTATTATTAAAACTACAGCAGGGGGCAGAGCTTTTTCTTACAAAGCCCCAAAGTTATGGAATAGTCTTCCTATTAATGTTTGGGACTCAGACACAGTCTCAGTGTTTAAGTCTAGGCTAAAAACCTATTTATTTAGCCAAGCATTTTTGTAAATAGATTAACCTTAGGTAAAGGAGCAGATCTGGGGGACTCATAGACGTAGAGTATTCTGGTGAACTGGTATGTTTAGATGCTGTCCTCCCCACTCTCATTGTTCACTCAGGTTTGTTGACGGTGAGGTGATTGGTTGCTTTACATCTCAGGGAGCCCTCATGTTTGTGTTTCCTTCTGGCTCTCCCTTTTAGTTATGCTGTTATAGTTAGTCCTGCCGGAGTCTCTGCTTGCACTTTGCACTAAATATACATTCACCTTATACATGTTGACTGTGACCATACCTAACTGCCATCTCTCCTTATTTTCTGTTCTCTCCTTTTCTGCTCTCTTCTCTCTCTCTCTCCCCCTCTTCTTTCCCTCTCTCTGTCTCTCTGTCGAGCTATACATGTTTCGCTCCTGAGTTGCCAGTGATCCAGACCCCTCTGCCCTCTGGAGCCGTCTAACCCATCCTGGAGTCCTGCTTCTGGTTGGAGATCTCGTCGCATGGATGCCCCGTGTGGTCTGCCTGGATTCGTATGGTGGCTGGGGATGGTTTCCATGAAGACTCTCCTGTCATCGAGTGATGCTCTGGGGACCTGTGACTTCAGTTGTTCGATAACTCAGGACCGGAATCCCCTACAGTCTACCTGAGCCTCCGGGAACAAACTGGACTCATTTTAATTTTAAAACATCTCTTGTTATACTGAACTTCCAGTCTTACACATTATTATGCTGAGCAATTCCTGCTATCCGTTATCACCCAGATGAGGATGGGTTCCCTGTTGAGTCTGGTTCCTCTCAAGGTTTCTTCCTATTACCATCTCAGGGAGTTTTTCCTTGCCACCGTCGCCCTCGGCTTGCTCATCGGGGACAATCTTGTCATTTTGATTCATATACATTGCATAAAAACTTACTTCTTTTTATTGTGTAAAGCTGCTTTGCGACAATGTCAATTGTTAAAAGCGCTATATAAATAAAATTGACTTGACTTGACTTGACGCTGAGCCTGCAGACGCTGTTCAGTCCTTGGGAATAGTCAAACAAAACAAGGAAATTGGAACAGGCGAAAACCATGTATGGTGCACGACAGTGAACGAACAATGAGCTACGGGTATGACTGGTTTAAATAGTGAGACACATCAGGGAGACACGGGTGAACTTGATTTAGTATTATAGTGAGACATACACACGTAGACACACTAGGGGGAGACAAAGCGGCGGCTCAGTAATCCGGAGAACCCGATCTTATCCCCTGAGACTGCGCTGGCACAGGTGTCACACACCTAGGTGATTCCCCAAGAACGATCAATATTACAAAGAGACATGCTGAAATTATTTTATTACTATTCATGTAATTTTATGCAGTTTCATTTTTGCATATTGAGTTGATTACAATAATATATTTTTTCATATTTGAAAATGTCCTGTTTTTTGTTAACCTCACACATGACTAATTACAGGCACACTAAGACCAAATCACATCACAAATCACAGATGTATTCAGATTTAGCAAAATTATGCAATCACTTTATAATTTGTGATACAGTGATATCTCTTATGCAAGAAAGTAAATGTAATTTATATTGTGTGCTAAAAATAATTTTAAAAAATATCGGTATCAGTATCGGCGATATTAGCCCTGTATTTACTTGGTATCGGATCGATACAAAATTTTGCAGTATCGCCCACCTCTAATGAAGGGTGAGTGGGAGTGGCGTTGCTTCCTCCGTCTGTCTGTCCAACACCGCCCCCTGCTGTCTGCAGCCGTGTGCGTTCACACGGACCCGGGTGTCTCACTAACGGCTCGATCAGAATTTAAACACATCGCCTCCACCTGGACTCGGAGCGCTGGTGTCGTTTCTCTCATGTTAGAATAAATCTATTTTTTTCTGCATAAGTTTTTGCCCCCATGTCGGGGTGAGAATAGGTGTGAAGAAGTTAAATGTTGTTGTCACGGAGGCTTTGCACTGTCGCATCACCGACCCTACTTGGGGTTCTTTCTCTACTGCCAATCTTGGCAAAAAGTCCATTGATGGCTCAACCACAATAGCACTTTGGTGCTGACAGGTGTTTATTGTGAAAAAAGGTGCTCAAGTGGTCCAAAATGAGCTGTAAAGCTCCTCGTGTAAAGCTTCTCCTGATTTAAGTTTGCAGGAGCAGGACTTTATGTTCTCCTGAGGTCGCTGTTTAATTACAAAGAACAGCACAAGAGCTAATATTGTTCCCAGGGCCGGACTGGGACACAATTTCAGGCAGGGAAATCCCACACCCACCAAGGCCATCCTGTGCACCCAAATAAATAATACATTTAGAAAGCTCTAGGGAAAATATATATAAATATTTAAAATAATATAAACCGTCTTGTTAACTCAGGTGAGAATGTTGACGAGCACAAGGCTGGAGATCATTATGTCAGGCTGATTGGGTTAGAATGGCAGACTTGACATGTTAAAAGGAGGGTGATGCTTGAAATCATTGTTCTTTCATTGTTAACCATGGTGACCTGCAAAGAAACGCGTGCAGCCATCATTGCGTTGCATAAAAATGGCTTCACAGGCAAGGATATTGCGCCTAAATCAACAATTTATAGGATCATCAAGAATTTCAAGGAAAGAGGTTCAATTCTTGTTAAGAAGGCTTCAGGGCGTCCAAGAAAGTCCAGCAAGCGCCAGGATCGTCTCCTAAAGAGGATTCAGCTGCGGGATCAGAGTGCCACCAGTTCAGAGCTTGCTCAGGAATGGCAGCAGGCAGGTGTGAGCGCATCTGCACGCACAGTGAGGCCAAGACTTTTGGAAGATGGCCTGGTGTCAAGAAGGGCAGCAAAGAAGCCACTTCTCTCCAAAAAAAACATCAGGGACAGATTGATCTTTTGATGTGTGCAAAAAGTATGGCGAATGGACTGCTGAGGACTGGGGCAAAGTCATATTCTCGGATGAAGCCTCTTTCCGATTGTTTGGGGCATCTGGAAAAAGGCTTGTCCGGAGAAGAAAAGGTGAGCGCGACCATCAGTCCTGTGTCATGCCAACAGTAAAGCATCCTGAGACCATTCATGTGTGGGGTTGCTTCTCATCCAAGGGAGTGGGCTCACTCACAATTTTGCCCAAAAACACAGCCATGAATAAAGAATGGTACTAAAACACCCTCCAACAGCAACTTCTTCCAACAATCCAACAACAGTTTGGTGAAGAACAATGCATTTTCCAGCACGATGGAGCACCGTGCCATAAGGCAAAAGTGAGAACTAAGTGGCTCGGGGACCAGAAAGTTGAAGTTTTGGGTCCATGGCCTGGAAACTCCCCAGATCTTAATCCTATTGAGAACTTGTGGTCAATCCTCAAGAGGCGGGTGGACAAACAAAAACCCACTAATTCTGACAAACTCCAAGAAGTGATTATGAAAGAATGGGTTGCTATCAGTCAGGATTTGGCCCAGAAGTAGATTGAGAGCACGGCCAGTATAATTGCAGAGGTCCTGAAAAAGAAGGGCCAACACTGCAAATACTGACTCTTTGCATAAATGTCATGTAATTGTCAATAAAAGCCTTTGAAACGTATGAAGTGCTTGTAATTATATTTCAGTACATCACAGAAACAACTGAAAGAAAAGATCTAAAAGCAGTTTAGCAGCAAACCTTGTGAAAACTAATATTTGTGTCATTCTCAAAACTTTTGGCCACGACTGTATATTGTATACTGTATACTGTATATTTTTAAAATCATCAGTTCCTAATGTTTTTTTTTTTATATTACAGGTGAATGTGTTGGTGAGATGAACAGTTTTGTTTCTTTTTTTTTTGTGAATTGCTGACAATATTTCTCCTAAATTCAAAATACAACTATTGTTATTTAGAGTGTAAATTTTAATGAAATGACAACATCACAACACATCGAAATAACCCAGATCATACAGTATTTGCAGAGCTTTAAATAACTCAAATAAAACTAAATGCAAATAATTTGTGAACAAATTGTGTTAATGCTTTGGATAAATAACGAAAGTTTTCATGTGTTTTGGCTCTCCACCAGTTTTTCACATTGCTGTTGGGTAACTTTATACCACTCTTTTTACAAAAAAGCAAACAGCTCAGCTTTACCTGATGGTTTGTGACCCACCATCTTCCTCTTGATGACATTGCAGTTTAGTCCAGGAAACTTCTGCAGTGCTCTCTCATTTTTTCCCCAGACCTCTCTCTCTCTCTCGCTCTCTCTCTCTCTCGTGTGTGTGTGTGTGTGTGTGTGTGTGTATATATATATATATATATATATATATATATATATATATACTCACCTAAAGGATTATTAGGAACACCATACTAATACGGTGTTTGACCCGCTTTCGCCTTCAGAACTGCCTTAATTCTACGTGGCATTGATTCAACAAGGTGCTGAAAGCCTTCTTTAGAAACATTGGCCCATATTGATAGGATAGCATCTTGCAGTTGATGGAGATTTGTGGGATGCACATCCAGGGCACGAAGCTCCCGTTCCACCACATCCCAAAGATGCTCTATTGGGTTGAGATTTGGTGACTGTGGGGGCCATTTTAGTACAGTGAACTCATTGTCATGTTCAAGACACCAATTTGAAATGATTCAAGCTTTGTGACATGGTGCATTATCCTGCTGGAAGTAGCCATCAGAGGATGGGTACATGGTGGTCATAAAGGGATGGACATGGTCAGAAATAATGCTCAGGTAGACCGTGGCATTTAAACGATGCCCAATTGGCACTAAGGGGCCTAAAGTGTGCCAAGAAAAGATCCCCCACACCATTACACCACCACCACCAGCCTGCACAGTGGTAACAAGGCATGATGGATCCATGTTCTCATTCTGTTTACGCCAAATTCTGACTCTACCATTTTAATGTCTCAACAGAAATCGAGACTCATCAGACCAGGCAACATTTTTCCAGTCTTCAACTGTCCAATTTTGGTGAGCTCGTGCAAATTGTAGCCTCTTTTTCCTATTTGTAGTGGAGATGAGTGGTACCCGGTGGGGTCTTCTGCTGTTGTAGCCCATCCGCCTCAAGGTTGTGCGTGTTGTGGCTTCACAAATGCTTTGCTGCATACCTCGGTTGTAACGAGTTGTTATTTCAGTCAAAGTTGCTTTTCTATCAGCTTGAATCAGTCGGCCCATTCTCCTCTGTCCTCTAGCATCAACAAGGCATTTTCACCCACAGGCCTGCCGCATACTAGATGTTTTTCCCTTTTCACACCATTCTTTGTAAACCCTAGAAATGGTTGTGCGTGAAAATCCCAGTAACTGAGCAGATACTACTCAGACCGGCCCGTCTGGCACCAACAACCATGCCACGCTCAAAATTGCTTAAATCACCTTTCTTTCCCATTCTGACATTCAGTTTGGAGTTCAGGAGATTGTCTTGACCAGGACCACACCCCTAAATGCATTGAAACAACTGCCATGTGATTGGTTGATTAGATAATTGCATTAATGAGAAATTGAACAGGTGTTCCTAATAATCCTTGTTCCTAAGGTGAGTGTGTATGTGTATATATATATATGTATTTTTCTAGTGTTACAAACAGAACTGTCTCCACCTTGGTTCAAAACAACCACCTTGATTATTCAGAATCTAAATAAATATGTATTGTTTTATCTTTAATTTTTTTAGATACCCAATTTAGCAAAACAATACATTTCATCCAATATGTTATAACAAATTATTTACCTGTCTCAGTCCCTGGTTGAAGCTGATGTGTGATCACTGCACCAGAACGAGTGCTAGGCTGACTGTGTCCACCTTCATTTGAAAATAAGAGGAAAAAAAGTCCTAAACCTCATAAATGAGAAGACATAATCTTCTGATAGGTAAAAATTAGAACAATAATTACTACATTATGACAAAATTTTTTAGAAACATCAAATTGAAGAATCTGACTTTATGACTCATTTTTGTCCATGTCTGCACTATAGACCCCGTCTCCCTGCTCCCATCATACCTATATAAAAGAATGTGATATTTTGTGTCTGATAAAATACTCATGTAACTATACAATAAATAATAATGTCTTTTAGCATATAGTATTTTAAGTGATGATAGTATTGCTCTACATTTAATATTTATTTAGTTCAAATGAAAAAACGTGCAAAGAAAAAGCTAGTCATTTACAGATGAAACTGACCTGCACTTGAAGTCCTGAATAAATCTGAAATTGTGCAACCTTGCAGTCGTCAGGCCACAGGGAATCCTCCCGGCGCTCCCGATGGCCAGTCCAGGCCTGGTGTCAATTCAATTCAATTTTATTTGTATAGCGCTTTTAACAATTGACATTGCTGCAAAGCCTCTTTACACAATCAAAGAAGTATTTAAGTTTGTATGAAATGTGAATGTGTATAAATCAAAATTATAAGATGCCCTAACCGTATGTGTCATAACTCAGGGACTGAGGATGGACACAGATGCAGGTTGCACAAGCACTTTTATTAATGGTTGAGTCCAACAATGTCCAAACACAAAAAAACACACAAAAAAACAAACCAAAGAATACTCCCCAGGCTGGGTTTTATGCAGGCGGGCTGGCAGTGACAGAAAATGTCCATACAACAAAAACGATCTCAACTGGAATCACGAACTTGAACGGAGAAGGACTGAGGTTCACTCAGCCGTGACCTTGACCTAGGTCCTTTCCCAGCCTCACGCTGCCGATATACCTCAGTCCTGGGGGAGAGACGAAGCAAACACTTGCCTTACACAGACAGACATGAAAACAAGGTGTGCACAACGGTGAACAGACAGGTGTGTACGGGTTCGACCGGTCTAAATAGAGAAATAGAGACACACAGGGAAGACACAGGTGAACTTAATTTGTTTAAACAGTGACAGCACATACACACGTAGACACACTAGGGGGGGACAAAGCGCCGGCTCAGTAATCCGGTGAACCCGATCTCTCTCTCCCGGACTGAGGTGGCACAGATGTGACAGTATGTGCCCTGTGATGAATTGTCACCCCGTCCAGGATGTACCCCAACCCATGTCCTAAGTCTCCTGGGATATGCTCCAGGCTCCCGTAACCCTGTATACAGGATAAAGCGGTATAAACGATGAGTGAGTGAGTGTGTGAGAGCGTTTTTATTAAGCATTATGTACTTTATCTCTATAATGAATTTAATCAATTACCTGCACTACAAAGTGCCCAAATCCTCACGAAACACAAACAAAAGCATGACACTTTAAGTATGCAACATTTGAAAACTGGATCTGGTCAATGTACGTTTACTCTTCCTGTGGGAAGTTTAAAGCCAGTTTGTTTTATGTGTTCTGAAACCATCATGCAAATTAAAGCAGTAATGTAAAGTTCCACTAAGGGCGTTGTTAGAGCAAACATATCTGCAGCAGTCCGAGGTGAGGGTGTGTAAAACTAAGAGTGTTATGTGCTCAAATCAAAATGTTGAGTAAAAGTGATGTTGTGAACAGTCATGTGCCAGATTTAATAATCTACTTTAAAGAGGTAAGTGTATTTGTCTGACCACCACAGAAGTACAGCTTAGTGTAAACAAGGTGTCAGATACCCAACCTTACAGAATGTGATTTCTGTGTATTAATAAGTGAGACAGAGAGTTCTGCTGTACAGAGAGACATACAGACATGGACGTGGACTTCAACCTCTAATAATAACAATAATAATAATAATATCACTGATTACATTAAAGATCAGAAGATTATTTTTTGCTTCAATCTTTTGTACAAACTCTACAAACGCTTTAACCGTCAACGATGCGCACTTACGCTAGTTTCTACTTTAAAGATTAGTCTTTGTAATCTATACGTCATATCTGACTTATAGCTGCTGTTTTCATGTTACACCGCTGGAGGCCGCTGCATTCAACGAATACATAGCGGGTGATCATTCCGGCGTGTCCTCGGTCAGGGCTCAGTCCGCAGTGCTCCGGTAGCAGGGCAGCGGTGAGGGGTCGGTCCGGTCCGAACAGAACGAGGAAACGATCTACAGGAACGACGTGTGAACGGAACGACAAACCGAGAAAGACGGACACGAAGCGGCTCGCGCTGGACGCGGGATTATAGGGATCAGACTGCGCTCTTCGGTCCGTGTGTGTGTGTGTGTGTGTGTGAGAGAGAGAGAGATTAACGCTAGCTAACCCCAACACACACACACACAGATATCTGATGGTTATCGCGACAGTAACGAGTGTGTGTGTCTATTTTCGCGTGCGCGGTCCGGGTGAGCTCACGCGCTGTTCCCATTAATGTCGCGCGCGCAGCCCGTGCTGATAATAACATCACCTCAGACTGCGGCTCTGTTAGCATCGGAGGCTAACTATCTGTAGCGCACACCGAGAGGAAGCGGGCTCTGGGGGAAATCTATTAAAATGTCATAGCGTAAAAAACAACAACAACCAAACACGCTTTTATTCCTGGATGTACAAAGGGACAATAGGAGGCGGTATATTTCTCCCCGATGAGCCCGGACACCTCCTGCCTCAGGCCCTCAGCCGTGTGCAGTCTGCAGCCATTGTTTCATCCTTAACATTCAGAATTATTTCAATAATAGTAATAATAATCTGTTTAACACTGCGTCCGGTTTAAGTGAAAATGGCCGCCGTTGTGAATTACTCTGCCCCGTGGTGGGTGAGTCTGCTGCACCGCCTCCCGCACTACAACCTGAGGTTCGAGCAGGTCAGCAGCGACTTCCAGCCACAGGACTCCTCATACCAGCAGGTGAGGGCTACACACACACACACACACACACACACACAGATGGGTATCTTACAGCAAGGGTGCAACACACACACACATGCTCTGTCCTCTGAGATGGTGATGTCATCAGGTACTGCACTGTCTGTACAGTAACTAAATCTCTGACGTTTATATTCAATATGTATCCAGAGTGTGTGCACTATGCCAGTGCGCCCCCTCTGTGCGGTTTGTGCAACTAGGAAGAAGAGATCTAGGGAATTCCAGGTGTATCTCAAAGATATTCCTTGGGACTGAGGTCAGGTTTATTGTGCAGGACACTCGAGTTCTTCTACTCTGACGTTCTCAAAGCGTCTTCACACAGTGGCATTGAAATGCTGGAACAGGTCCGAGTTCCAGTGAAGAGAGACTGTAACGCTACACCATAAAAACATTCTATCTAAAAATTTTGGGTCTCTAACTTGGTGGCAGCAGTTCTGCGTATGGGTGTAATGATCAGGTGTCCACAAATTTTCAACCATATTGTATTTGTGAGTTGATGGATTGGGTTTCCTTGGTGCTTCTGAAAATGGCTTGATATTCCATAGCAGGGAGCGCTCTTTTTGGAATTAAATTTTTTGAGTAAAGATTTTCTGTATGCTTGTTCATATAGATATTAAAATTGAGTAAGTAATCAGTTGAACATTTCTACATAATTATATATGGAAATACATCTATTTCTTCTTTTATGGTGTTATCAGATTAGTTGATTTGTTTTAAGATATTGTTCGACCTCCTCTTGGTTTTTAAGAGATCGCAGTTTCAGGACTATATTCAGGAATTACGTTGCGTGTCATCTGTTTTATTCTTATTTGTTATTTGTAGCTTATTGTAAATGTGCCACTTATTCACTTCTTGCTAGATGCTAACATAATTTAATTGGCTTGGACATGCACTTGATAGTAAAGTTGAATCTAATCTATCATTCCATCTATCATGTATGCTACGCTTGCTGTACGACAAATGATATCAGATGTTGGTATTGAAGCATTTATTTTCCCACATATATGAGTAAATAAACATGGTATTAGGCCAATTCCCTGATCAGTGTCAATGCAATACCTAGGTTTCACTAACAATTACTGTTTTATAACCTTTGTGTTTATCTTTGTCAGTATGTCAGGTTGTGAGTGTGATTTAGTTTAGTCTCTGACCTCGCTTCAAGACATTTTCACATGTTTAGGCTGTTAAAGAAGTTCTTGGGTGGACAGCATTTGATCATGGCTCCAGCATACTGGGAAAACGTTCTACCTAGTGTATACTAGTATACTTCTACTAGTGAAACACTGGAATAAATACAATAGTTTAGCTGGAGTTTATAAAGGTAGTTATTGCGCTTATATGAATGTACTTACACAAGTACTTCAATATTAACTCTACCCATGTCTGAATGTCCTGTCCTTTATATATTTATATATAAATGTGTATATATAGTATATTATATAGTATATTTATAGTATATTTATATGTATATTTTTATACAGTATAATATCTTGGTCTCAGGCCAAGATCAATGTAAGGTATCTGTCCACAAGTGGATCTTTAGCCTGGCACACTAGTCTAACTAGGAAATCTAAAGCACTCTTTCCAAAGAATTTCTGAGATCAAGGAGTGATGTCAAACTGTATAGCTTGTCACACAAAATATTTCTATGGGTTTTTTTTATTTTTTTTATTCCTCCCTTTTTAGAGCAGAGGTTGAAAGTGATGTAATTGACAAGTTCTCACTTCCAAGTTGAGTTGAAAGCAACGTGTTAGAGTTTTCAGGAAATGAGAGGAAACTGGAAACGCAAATAAAACACTCCACAAATACAGTACTCTATCTGTTCTCAGGATTGAACCAGTCTGGTGGCAACAGTGCTATCTCGCCCCAGCTGTACATTATTGTGATTGGTTCCAGTTCACATAACAGATTTTACTGGAATACTGAAGCATTTAGAAATTGTATATTACATTTTAACCTATAGTGAGAGTTTTCAAGGCTGACAGTGTCAATCAAACTTATCTGGCCCATTACATGGTTTATTATGAATTTCTTTTTGATGAAAAATACCAAGCAGGGCAATCAGCTTTGGATAAAAGGCCCCAAACCCCTAATAACCCCCCCACCACTAAGATTCCCATAATGGTCTTGTGTTGTTACAGATAACATCATGAATAAAGAACAAAACATGAGAATGAACAAATTTACTGTCAAATACTCAGAGTGGTATTGCTGTGTTTGAGGTACAAGTTGCAATTTATAATTTTCTACCAATTTTTTGGTAAAATCCAACAAGATGGGCGTTCAAGTCAAACCGGGACTTGTGCAGAATAACAGAACGTAGTTCTGAGACTAAAATCTCCCTTTATTTCTCTTCCTTTATTCCCCTGTTACACTAATGCACTTATCCCAGTGTTTCACTAGTGCTTGGACACCATCAAGGTAGAAAGTTTTCTCAGGATACCAGAGCCGTGATAAGTTGTCGATGAGTTTTATGTTGCTGAAGATATTTCGGTGCCAGGGTATTTGTTCTGTAAAAAAAAATAATTGACTTTATTTTTATCCCCTGGCGGATATTAAACCAGCCCCCTGACTGTCAGTTCCATTTTTATAGACGCTGTTTTATGACTTTGGTCTATTTGGATTATTCCTGAGGCAGAGGAGTCCAGAGACTTCAGCTTGAAGAGATTTGCATAATCTGGTTTTGTGGTCCAACACAACAGGAAGATCGTGACCAGTGTAGGATTTTGTTTTGCCAGGTTTTAGACCTTGTGTATGTTTACTACTGCGCATTCACGTCTGATGTCTCCAGATCCGTTCCGCAATCCATTTCTTCCATTTGTTGTGTGTAAAGTCCTTCCAAAATGGGAATTAACTGGTACGATATCCAGCCCACTTATGTCCCATTACCAGTGTTGGGTGTAACGCGTTACAAAGTACTCGGATTACTTTTTTGATGTAACGAGTAATCTAACCCCCCCGATAACCCGCCTCCTCTGTTGTTCCTGCTGTTATACCCCTATCTCACCTATGCGGTTTGACTATGTGAGGACCGACGCGCGGAAAGATGGAAACCTAATCACAGCGCCGAAACTCGCGGTGAATCATGATGAACGTCATGATGCGTACGGCCACCGCGCAAAACCGCGTAGGTAAGATAGGGGTGTTAGTAGTTAAGAGATTAAGGGCCAAACTTCGCTGAGTGATGATGGTAGAATAATTATAAAGGACTTGACTAAAACAACATGCATGAGGAAGCACAAAGGAGTTTTCATTTTCTGCAATGGAAAAGTACTCAAACTAGTTTCTTTTATCAGAAAGTAACTCAGTAATGTAACTGATTACTTTTTGAAGGCAGTAATTTTGTAATGTAATTAGTTACTTTAAAAAGTAACGTCCCCCAACACTGCCCATTACGTATAGTAAAAACCTTTAATTAGCTAATTCATTTAGTTAATTCAGCTCCTGGAAACAATATGTTTTTGGTCAGTATAGATAGCATCAATGTCATTTTACTTTAATTTTATTTGTCTTGTTATTCAATGCTTGGAAGCATATTGCTTTCACAGAGTATTAGAGTTTTTTAACCTTAAATAATGTTCTGCTTTATAATGTTGGAGTCAGCCCTGACAAACGTTACATTCGTCATCTTATCACCTGGCAAAACAAACCAACGTGATGGCTCACTGACACCTGAACAAACAACACACCCAAGTGTGTTGAACAGGCTGTGAGGCATGCTGGGTAAGTGACAGGTGTACATTTGGTTGTTAGTCCCATTTGTTTAATTAGCTTTTAAAGTGTTTGACAAATGCATTAGTGTTTTAGGATTGATGTTTTTTGTACATAGACACATTGGGGATTTTATAATCTCTTACTTAATGATTATTCAATCTTATATATTATTTATATTAACAGTAAAGTACAGTTTGATCTTTTGTTCTTTAAGATAGTTTCCCCCCAAAACGAAACCATAATCAAGCAAGGGAGAAAAACACAAGTGTGACAACAGAGGAAGTAAGAATGAGCAGGTGACAACAGATGTGCACTACGTTATACAATAAACATCCTTTTAGACTTTAAACATCCTTTTTTTTTTTGGACCAACGTGTGTACAGAATCCAAAATATTTTACGATTCAAAGGATATGGAAAAGCAGCTCAAAGGCTATTGCAGCTAAGGTATAAACAGAAATTCCAAAGCTGTAATGTAATTTTGTAATATTTTGTATTTTGATTTGAATCGACTGATCAGTTTTTTAATCACCATAAAATTATTTAGTTAAAAGTACTAACAAATATCTCCTTAATAAGATTATTTGCTGCTAGTTTCAGTAAATATGTTTGAATACAAAATTCGTATTATAATAGTTACATATCAGAGATTTTATCACAATCAAGAACAAAACAGCTTTCGCAGAAGATAGAGAATGCTTTCTTCTTCTATGTTTTTTGACTGGATTTACAAAACACTTTCTTGCTTCATCTCCTCTTGTGATTTTATGTGCAGTTGGTTCAACACTGCCATGAACTGGGTTGGAGTGTGGAGCAGAAAATTGGCAGGAAAACAATTTCCTTAAGTACTGTGTTTCAGTAGTAGTTTAGTTTAAAGTTTAGTTTAAAGATGTATCATGCCGTGAGCTGCCGGGCTGATTTGGAGAGGAGGCTCGTCTTATTCCCAGATAAAGTATTTTTCCTACGTTAGCGATTGATTCAGGTTTTTTCCTCCTGATTTGTCACTGCGGAGTATACACTTGCTTGGCTTCCATATTCAGGCAATCTTGCGCATCATGACATGTCACTTGTATCATAAGCAGCGTGAATTCATCACTCAGCTGCGTGCTCATGTGCTGAGTAAGCCTGCCCTGGTTTGGCCGTGATGACGTTTGGTACAAAAATGGAAACCTTGATTGTTAACATGACAGTAAGTGAACTGCACTTGGATTTGGATTTGCTGCCCTCCGTAACGTTTAGTGTTGAGCTAATCTGGCGTGTAGCTTACAGCACACAGCTGAAGATGGTGGGGGGAGAGCCCACCCATCCTCCACCGCATTGCACTCGTGCATCGGATCAGACTTGACCTTTAACTACACCGGGTTAAGCCTTCTCCCTAGGGTGCGTGTCTGTAGGCACTTAAGGACGGACCTTGTCCTACATTTTATGTCCACAGAAACTCAAAGGCCTGGTTTAGACTCCTTGAAGTTGAATGAAAGAACAAAGAGGCAGACGTGACTTTTTGTACATCTGCAGAATGGTATGAATTATTAATAACGTCGTCATGTTCCATTATGGGTCAGGATGTTGAGTTTTAAGAAGGGCTGGACAGATATTATCTTTATTCTTTTTTATTAGGCATATGTTATGCAAATGAGTTACTATAGGATTGATCATGTATTAAAACTTTAACATAATTAATTAACATTTTATGTCATTTACTACAAGTGTTAATGGTGTTGATATGACATATCGTATGTTGATAACATACACATTAATATAAATTCATTTGTTGTAAAATGTTTCTATTACGTGATAATATAATTTATTATAATATAGTAATAATAGATAGTTAGAAAGATAGATAGATAGAGTACTTTATTAATCTCAAAGAGAAATTGTATTGTTACAGCAGCCAGTTCACATAATATACAACAAGTAAGCAGCAAGCAAGAATTGCAATGAGGAACGAGGGGGGGGGGTCGGTGGGTTTAGGGGCGCAATATATACTGCAATAGACACTCTCTTAACAACGATTAAAAAGACCACCAGTGGGTCTGAATTCAGGGGCTGAATCCTTTGAAGGATGCATTTAAAGATTAATTACATCACAGATTCACAGCGAAGGCTGTCACATTTTAAAAGCCCCTTTGAATGCAGCCGACAAATGAATCTTCTTTCCCCTGAAAACACAGAGTGCAACGGCGTATACCTCACACACCCACCTATCCCAAGATTCTTTGCGAGACAGGGTAGAGACAGAAAGAGACCAAGGAAGACAGATGATCAGAGGATATTAAAAATAAATATATTCTAAAAATAAAAAGGTATAAGGTTATTTCTATAAATAAAAATAAAACATTATAAATTCTCGTTTTGCTTCAGCCTTCGCAGTCTGTACAGTCAGTGACACAGAACAACAGACTCGGTGTGGAAGACGAGAGAGATGAGCGCAGATAGAACGAGAGAGACCGAGATCAGAACGTGTGTGTGTGTGTGTGTGTGTGTACACACCTGGACAAAATTGTTGGTACCCTTCGGTCAATGAAAGAAAAACTCACAATGGTCACAGAAATAACTTTAATCTGACAAAAGTAATAATAAATAAGAATTCTATGAATGTTAACCAATGAAAGTCAGACATTGCTTTTCAACCATGCTTCAACAGAATTATTTTAAAAAATGAACCCATGGAACAGGCCTGGACAAAAATGATGGTACCCCTAACTTAATAGTTTGTTGCACAACCTTTTGAGGCAATCACTGCAATCAAACGATTCCTGTAACTGTCAATGAGACTTCTGCACCTCTCTGCAGGTATTTTGGCCCACTCCTCATGAGCAAGCTGCTCCAGTTGTTTGCGGTTTGAAGGGTGCCTTTTCCAGACGGCATGTTTCAGCTCCTTCCAAAGATGCTCAATAGGATTGAGGTCAGGGCTCATAGAAGGCCACTTTAGAATAGTCCAATGTTTTCCTCTTAGTCATTCTTGGGTGTTTTTAGCTGTGTGTTTTGGGTCATTGTCCTGTTGCAAGACCCATGACCTGCGACTGAGACCCAGCTTTCTGACACTGGCCAGCACATTTCTCTCTAGAATCCCTTGATAGTCTTGAGATTTCATTGTACCCTGCACAGATTCAAGACACCCTGTGCCAGATGCAGCAAAGCAGCCCCAGAACATAACAGAGCCTCCTCCATGTTTCACAGTAGGGACAGTGTTCTTTTCTTGATATGCTTCAAGTATAATTAGCAAAATTTGCCTTGGCAAAAAGTTCCATTTTTGTCTCATCTGTCCATAGGACATTCTCCCAGAAGCTTTGTGGCTTGTCAACATGTAGTTTGGCATATTCCAGTCTGGCTTTTTTATGATTTGTTTTCAACAATGGTGTCCTCCTTGGTCGTCTCCCATGTAGTCCACTTTGGCTCAAACAACAACGGATGGTGCGATCTGACACTGCTGTTCCTTGAGCATGAAGTTCACCTTGGATCTCTTTAGAAGTCTTTCTGGGCTCTTTTGTTACCATTCAGATTATCCGTCTCTTTGATTTGTCATCAATTTTCCTCCTGCGTCCACGTCCAGGGAGGCTGGCTACAGTCCCATGGATCTTATATTTCTGAATAATATGTGCAACTGTAGTCACAGGAACATCTAGCTGCTTGGAAATGGTCTTATAGCCTTTACCTTTAACATGCTTGTCTATAATTTTCTTTCGAATCTCCTGAGACAACTCTTTCCTTCGCTTCCTCTGGTCCATGTTGAGTGTGGTACATACCATGTCACCAAACAACACAGTGACTACCTGGAGCCCTATATATAGGCCCACTGACTGATTACAAGATGGTAGACACCTGTGATGCTAATTAGTGGGCACACCTTGAATTAACATGTCCCTTTGGTCACATTATTTTCAGTATTTTCTAGGGGTACCATCATTTTTGTCCAGGCCTGTTCCATGAGTTTTTTTTTTTTAAATAATTCTGTTGAAGCATGGTTGAAAAGCAATGTCTGACTTTCATTGGTTAACATTCATAGAATTTTTTTTAATTATTACTTTTGTCAGATTAAAGTTATTTATGTGACCATTGTGAGTTTTTCTTTCATTGACCGAAGGGTACCAACAATTTTGTCCACGTGTGTATATGTGTGTGTGTATACAGTATGTGTGTGTGTGTGTGTGTGTGTGTGTGTGTGTATACAGTATGTGTGTGTGTGTGTGTGTGTATGTGTACACAGTATGTGTGTGTTTATACAGTATGTATGTGTGTGTGTGTTTGTATGTATATGTGTGTGTGTGTGTGTGTGTGTGTGTGTGTGTGTGTGTGTGTATGTGTGTGTACTGTATATTCTGAGCAGAAAACTGATTCACCAATTCAATCCATCAACAAATGATTGATTCAGTTGCATAATCAATTAAATCGCATAATCAATTAAATCGCATAGCCCTCAACCATGACCACCATGATCGGCGCTGCATACGGGCGCGTCCCTGTCGAACCTGAGTAGCGCAAACGAAAATGTGCAGACGAGTTCTAATACCCCTGCGGCCCCTCCATCTCCCAGCGCGAGTCAGTGAAATCCTGAGATCCTTGCAGTTTTAGAGAAAATGTAAACGCTGTTTAACATTAAACATTATTAACATTAAATTGAATGCTGTTTATTAGGGGTGTAAATTTGGCATATTTTTCTTAAACGATTGGCAAACATGTTCATGATAACCAGGAGGACATCTCCCTCTCAGTGTAATTTTTATTTAAACAGTTCTAGCCAGACAATGCAGTCTTAATTTATTTGTGGCGGTGCGCCACAGTGTTGACACAGACCTCCACATATTAACCTTCCCTTTTTAATGATTTAAAACGAGTAAAATCTTCTCTCACTCACTCACATACAGACCTGTTTGTGTATAGCCCCGCCCATCTGCTTGTGCACATTGGCTGTGCATGTGGAGCGCTGATGATCATGTGACATTTACAGCTGGTTCATGCTGTTGAACAGTTTTGTGACAGAGCGCTCTGTGAATCTGCTAATCTTACATGCAATATAAATATAATCTGTTATATTGCATTTTTTTATTTACAGGAATTAACCGGTTAACAAATTAATCATTGACATCTCGAGTGTCAGAAATAGTTTTTAGAAAGAAAGGAAATCAGAATCTGAAGAAACTGTCAATTGACGGGCTTTTTTTCCATATTGGATTGAATCCAGTGGGTCTGATCTCTGTACTTTGCGACCACAAACAGAGTTCACAATTTCCAAAAGCTCCAAAAGTACACTGACTGTTCGGAGCAAAGTGTTTTACTGCCCCAGTGTCTTGTGTCTCTGCAATTTAAGCTGGTCCTAACTTTGTACTTTTGGCATTGGTGGATTAGTTGAGCTGATCTGATCGGGTATTATGACATTACACATGGTTCATTTTAAGGTGTATAGATGTCATGTAAATTTTATGCTAGGGGTAGGAAAAGGGCAATATAACTACCCTGGGGAAAAGCTAAGAGATTTAATAATAGGGTTTTAGAGTAAATACAAAACTCTGAAATGGTGTGGGACCAAATCGCTTTTTAAATAATTATGATATTAGGAAGATGTTATTAAAAAAAAGTTTCTAAATAGGTTTGTGTTTGATTTCTGTCAGTTTACTGAAGTATGTTGGTTTTCCCAACGTTTTTGTTAAATTATTTCTCGTAATATTGTAATAAAGTATGAACACACACTGCTTAATACCTAGATTGCCTTTTTAAGTTACGTATCAAGTTTATGTTGCGCTAGCTAACTGTAATAGCTACAACATCAATTATAGAGACGCCACTGATCTTCCAGCCAAGCATTTTTCTTTGTGATGTCTCTGTGTGGACATTGTGTAGGACAGGACAAGTTAAAAGCACAGTTCAAAGTTTTTCAAGCGGTATTGAGGAAGTCATTACAGAGAGAGATGAAAGTTGAGATTGAGAATGGAAGAAACGTGCTACCATGTGGTGCAAAGAAATTCTTGCTTTACTGCACATGTAAAACCTGAACATACATATCACAGTGTCTTTTTGTCTATGGCAACTGTTGTTGAAACCACCGCACTGTATTACACAAACATTCTTACAAATAGTTGTATTTATGTTCGGACATAAAGTGTTAGCAAAGACTGGTTTGGGTTTAGCTGAATTTGGTGTTTAATGATGTCAGCACCTTGTTCTTGTCCGTGCCACATTTCTTGGCCATGTGTTTTATCCTGTAACATCTTCTGTCAGTTTCACAAGACAAGCTTGCCCTGAGCTTTCCCTTCTGCCAGACCTCACTTCAGTAGAGCAGCGCTCTAGTAACCCTGGCCCTCCCTTTAAAGCCGTTAATAGGCACATGTCCAAGTAAACAGCACCTCTTTCCTGTTGGAGCTGAAACACCACATGTTTTTTTCCCCCCCACTCTCACACCCTCTCCCTGTAGTCAGCGGGGGGGGGTCGAGGAGGACAGAGTGCTTCTCATGCGAAGGGGGTTCAGAAAGGACCCGGGGCCTCATTTATAAAGGCTCCTGAATGTGAACAAAAGTTTGTACGCCTGAGCGGTTTATAAAACATCCCTGGGCAACAAAAGCTGTTGTGGAATGCTTATTTATCACAAATTATCTTTAAGTCAGGTTTTTTATTTATTGCTTTTTTTCCTTGCTTCAGCTTGCTAGCTATCCCCCTATATATGCTCTACAATTAACTATTGAATGAAAATGAACATATTCGTAAGAATGAAAAACTCTTGTTTTATTAACATGCTACGCTTGATCTTGGGTCAGATTCATTAGCAGGTTAGCAAAAGAAGGTAGCTGTACTACCTACATACTCTCAGTCACAAGATCTGTTTTTTATTTTTATTTATATATATGTTTTTCTGTTTAACAAGAGGTCATATATGACAGGATTACATGAAATTACAGTTATGAAATTGGTCTTTTTTTCTAAAGTGTCGAACATAAAAATAGCATCAAACAGTAAATCCCTGGGCTAAGAGAAGCGTTGTTAAATATTGTTTAGTTGTGGCCTGTTTATCTCAAATTATCTTAAACTCCTGTAAAAATTAAAGAGCATTTTGACTTTACCTAGTAAAGGTGTGGACATGAACTAAGCAAGTTTTTGTTTCCTAGTTTCAGATGGAAGTATCATACGAGCTAGTGATCTTCCTATCTTCATTCTAAAGCTATTAATCAAATATACATTTAGTAATACACGGTAAGTGTGAAAATTGGTCATTTAATTTGCATTTAATTACACACTATACTGTGTGTCAGACTGAGGTTAGCCAAACAATCTATCTGTATTAGCTACGAACTCTCACCAGAGAGAGAACACATAAGATCTGATATTTTCTTTCAGTTTGTATTATTTCTTCCCCAGAATGTCTCTATACACATTTAACAAGAACTTGTAGAAGACGATATAAAATTAAATTACTGTTATAAAATTGGCCTTTTTTTTAAATATATGTTTAGCATCAAACAGTAAATGGGATCTAGTTGCAGATAGGCACTAAAGGTGTGTTTGGGGAACTAAAGAAACGTCAGACTAGGTTTTGAGAGCAAAACCTTTAGATTTGTTCCTTAATACCAAGATTCCTCATTTGCATAGAATTAAGCAGATCTCGATTTAAACTTTGCTTTGTCAGTTGCCGTACACATACAAAGAAGATGAATAGCAGCCCATCATTTTGTCACTTGCTAGTGGGAACTCGTTAACAGTGCCTGACTCAGAGCATGTAGTTCAAAAATCGATTTGACTTTGACTTGTTAAATGTGATTTGCAGAACATTTTATTCACTACAGTATGTTATGCGTAATTACAGATAATAGGAGAAAAAGATAAGGGTTTAATTTATTCCTGGGGAGTTTATTTATGACCTGTTCTGAGATGTTAACGTCCACAAATTTATTCCCTTTTTAAGAACAAACCAAGTAGATTTTTTTTGTGTGTGTGCAGTTTGTAACTGTTCCAGCAGGATTAACATTCACAGGAATGCCTTCTCGAGGAGCAGGAAGCGAGAGCTTGAGTGCCGCTAATCTGTTTTGTCAGTTTGTTGGCGTGGCGAGGGCTGACGAGGCGGTCTCGTCGTTGAGCCAGACAGGAAACACAAGCTGTTTCTCTCAGCAGAATACCGCAAATAAATTTGTCACATGACTCCCTTAGCATTGGTGAATTTCAAAGGTGCTACTGGCCAGGATGCCGCCTCCTCTAATGGCGACCATTTGTTCACTTCTGGTGGTTTTTCTTTTTATTAGTCTCAGTAAAATTCCAGCAGGGTAACAGGGTTTGTAATTCCTAAGATGCTTTACATCATCATTTGTGCGTGTGTGGTCAGGTGTACTCCCATTGTGTTCAAAGGCTAAAACACTCATAAATACACTCCTCCTGAGATTCCTGCCACTTTCCTCCAAAGAGCTTGCCACCATAGATTTACTCCTTAAACATAAATGAAGCCTCTTTTTTTCCCCCTCATGATTCAATGGAAACTGAAGAGATCCCCAAAGCAAAAAAAATCAGAGGGATATGGTGCTATCGCTTTCAAATTCCCAGACGGTACGTTACACTAGCTCCGCATAGTGATGAAAGGTTAGAAATAAAGAAAAATTCCACATCAAAAAATCCTTAATGATTAAAATGCCGAGTTGAATTAGTGAGGAATGATGATAACCTGGTGGTGACGTGGTGATGTTATCGTTAAGGATGAATTTTCCAAGCAAATTTAAGTTATTGAAACCTAAGGATATAAACGTAGCTGTGTGTAAATGTTAAATAATGTCCTGGAATGCCTGGGTTTGAATGTTGATGTGAAACTTCCCTATTTTCCCCAAAGTTTCAGAACACACTCGATTTGAAAGTGAAACAGATGTGCTTTTAGTTCATTTTAAACAGGACTTGCAGAATCTAAAGTAAGGGTTTTCTCCTGTCTCAGTCTCAGGGTCTCTGCCAAACTCCCTCTCATACTCTGAAGAAAATTTGTTCATTGATAGATCCTATTCCACACAAGGACTTGCCAGAACCCAGGAAACACTGTCTAAAAACCTTTAAAGGTCCCATATTTTACATAAGTCAACATAGGTCTTATAGGTCCTGCAAGGTTTTGCAGTTAATGTTCCAGCTGAACTACACCACAGACTACACCTCTTCTAAATGCCCCATTTTATTGTTGACGTAAAAGAGCAAGAACTGTTGATGTACTTTGTAATTTGATTTCTGAATCATCTTTCCAGTCTTTTGATAGAAGATGCTGCTTGTGGAAAACCAGGACATGGCTTAAGACTCTACAGTACAGTACAGTCTATAAAGTTCTCCATCATCACAGCTCATACTTATCCCTGATAAACACAGTGTCACTTCACAGTAAGGATTCGGTCATTTTATTTTCCACTGCATGTCAGCGGCAGTTCCACTGAGCTGAAGTTAAAGTTCTGTATGTGCACTTTTATTGAAGGTCATAACGCTCATGTGTTTCCTGTTCTGCGCTTTTGGTTTCACCTAGTGTGGCAGTTTTATCATGACGCTGATTAAAGATTTCAAGGGAAAACTGACAAATTTTAATCATCATAAAAAAAAAAACTATCCTAATTCTTTAAACAAATGGCTTAATGTAACTGATTCTTAGTCCCTATGTTACTTTTCTTTAGGTTTTGTATTAAAGAGGACTTTGTGTAATGTTGTGAGGTCTGCAGCTCTCTATAAAGCAGAGGTTTTGGCAGTTTGTTGGTCTGGAGCATTCAGGTGTGTGTGTGTGTGTGTGTGTGTGTGTGTGTGTGTGTGTGTGTGTGTGTCTGTGTGTGTCTGTGTGTGTCTGTGTGTGTGTGTGTGTGTGTGTGTGTGTGTGTGTGTGTGTGTGTGTGTGTGTGTGTGTGTGTTCAGGTGTGTGGAGCAGTGGTAGTATGTATATTTTGTCTTTTTTATCAGCCTGGCTTTCTCCTGTAGAGGTGTTGGTCATTTCCCACATGTGTGTGTTTTTTGGCTGTTGTGTTACAGTCCTTTGCTACTGGATGTTTGAAAGAAGTATCTATCTATCCATTATCTATTATATCACTCTCATCTCTGCTCCCGTGATCTCAATGGTATATACATAAACCAGCGAAATGTGAATGACTTCATTGTTTAAACATGAGCTCATTTCCACAGATCTGTAGGCTTTTTGTGTGTGGATGTTATTTTTAGGAGGAGCTGCACTGTGGTGGACCACATTCAGCAAGAGGAAGGAGAAGGCTTATTAAGATAATCTTCAAGATTACAGCTGTTTAGAGGATGGGGTCTGGAGCTTTTCCCATCTTTAAACAGAGTTGAGCTTGTAGTCGAGATTGTAATCTCGCTAACTGCATCGTAACATTTCTTTCAGGCTCATGAGAATTGAAAAAAGGGAGCTATTGGGTGTTAAATTAAATGCTGACTACTGAAGGAGTCCGAGTTTTCCAAGCGCACACAGAAATCACACATATGTTGCGCTGACCAGCACAACTGTAGTTAACTACAGTTAACTAAAACTACTAAGTCTACTAATTTGATTCTGTGAAGCTGCTTTCCAGGAGTGCGCAGTCATGCGGTTTCACTTAATTAGCCATCTGACAAACATTTAAAATCTTCATGGTACGAGCCTGTAATTTCTCTCTAAATTCAAATAATCAAATAAAATAAAAAAATCAACAATAGGAACTACATTTTCAAGACTTTTCAGTACTTAGTAATATTAAGGTTAGAATATTAAGGGTGTAGTGATTTATAGTAGCAATTTTACAGCACCCAGGCCTAGAGCCCAGTTCCTTAGGAATGAATAGAATTTTTCAATACCATTAACTAAGTAGCTCACATGAAGCTAATTGAAGTGAAGCTAATCGAAATGAAGGCATCATTAACCTCCACACTGCACTTTAGGACATGCCGTTCTGCAGGACACTGCGGTTCTGACAAGATCAGTTGCTCTTTAAACACTGATGAATCATAAGTGCATAAGTGTCTGCTGGCTCTTCTCCCAGTCATGACCTTCCATCGTCCTTCCTCTCATATCCTCCTCACAATGAATCTGGTTATTAAGTCTTTCCTAGTGTTTAAGCTGCTTCAAGAGTCCAAATGAAAGGGCCGTTGTGAACGGAGCTTCCTAAAAACTGGAAGTTCTGGTAACCGCCTAAATCGTCTTTGGACGTCAACAATATTGATGTTTAGTTCAGTGAACTTTAATAAAAGAGAAAGTATTAGCACTCATCGTGCAGCTGGAATAAAGCTGAGCGGTTTGACAAGTTTCGAAGGTGTGCATTTTATAAGGAGATGAAAGTTCAAAGTAAAGTAGTGCTGTGTTACCTCAGTCCAAATCAAATCAAGTTTTTATTTGTGTAGTGCTTTTGACATAGGCCATTCTCACAAAGCAGCTTTACAGAATCAAAAGAAAATTATGGAAATGTGTGCGAAAATATCTATGAATCAAAATGATCAGCAGAGCATCTCTGAAACTGGAAGGATTCTGCCGCATCCTTCTACAAGTTATTCTTTAATTTCTGTCGCTACGTGGCGGGTTGGACTGCCATTTGATATCTGAAGGTCATAACGTCATTTTCATCCTCATCAAACCTTTCAGTGAGCCTGTGCCCGCTGTGGGTGGGGGCGTGGTTATCATGAAAGAGATGATAGAAGTGTTCTCTCGAGATATAAGGGTTTAAATCATAAGAACTTGGTATTGATTTGCACAGAGTCTTTGTTGAGAAGACACGGATCTACACACTCAGCTTGCATCCCGCTTGTCCTCTCTGTCTCTGTCTAGTTGTTGACTGATGGTTTTTGCTGAGAGTCTGATCGTCAGCCATCTGAGCAGCTCTTTTTTTTCTCACAAACTCGTCGTTTACCTCTTGAACCGATGACGGACAGCACACACTTCTGTACTCCCTGGACACCCATGACTACACCACAACTCAGAGCTCCTTTAAAATAAGCACCTGTGGGTGACACAGCTGTAGTGAGTCTCATCTCAGCCCGCAGTCCGTCTACAAAGCGTGAAGTAGACCATCTTGTGCCTTGGTGTGACTTTAACAAGCTTGACTTCAACAGACTAATTGCTGTGTGAACTTCTCAAGCAGTAGCTCAGCTGTGTCCAAGGTTGTCTTTAAACTTCTGAGGTTGTGTGCAATAAACATTGTTTTGTCATGTCACACAGAATTAGCACTTACACTGTGTGACTTTTTTTCCTGTGCATTCATTCGCTCGTGCTCATGCCCAGGGGTTAAAGTGAGATCTGTCAGGTGTCTGAATCCTAAAACCCATTGTTGCAGTGCGATAGAAAAAAAACGACGCGCCTCAAAATAACTCGGCCTTTTCAGGCGCGTTTAGAGACACTCGCAGAGTTTTGATCCAGAAGCGAACTTCATGTTGCTCTTTTTCACTCGCATGACTTTTGATGGTAATGTAACGCCATTATGTTCTGAATTGTTGAACTCGTATCTTCATGGTGTGAGCCTGAAGGAAAACCAAGGTGTAATCAGAAAAGTTACTTTAACAGTTTGCTTAATGTTAGTAAGAACCAGAGATCATTAAGCAGATAGAATATTGCAAAAGTTGCAGAACTTCAAGAATTTTCAAGAACCTTCTAAGAACTTTCCATAGTAACAGACATACACGGGTTTACTGCTTCAGTTATATCTAACATGGATCTGAATCTGAATTTACCAGAGATTGGATGAAGTCTTCTCCAGGAGCATTCTGCTGTGTATGTGGCCAATTGATCAAGGCAAGGGCGAAAAAGTACTCTGTTACTTCATCTGCTCAAATGTGTGAAGCCTACAAGTAATATTTCACGATACTGGACTGTGAGCAGTGCAACTAAAGGCCAGTAGAAGGAAAAGTCAAGTCAATTTTATTTATATAGCGCTTTTAACAATTGACATTGTCGCAAAGCAGCTTTACACAATAAAAAGAAGTAAGTTTGTATGCAATGTGCATGAATCAAAATGATAAGATTGTCCCTGATGAGCAAGCCGAGGGCGACGGTGGCAAGGAAAAACTCCCTGAGATGGTAATAGGAAGAAACCTTGAGAGGAACCAGACTCAACAGGGAACCCATCCTCATCTGGGTGATAACGGAGAGCAGGGATTGATCAGCATAATAATGTGTACTGGAAGTTCAGTGTAACAGGAGATGTGTTTAAAATTTAAATTAAAAGGAGTCCAGTTTGTTCCTGGAGGCTCAGGTAGACTGTAGGTCTACCTACATGAAAACATGATGAGAGACCATATTTAGACCTTCTTTATTCACATTTTAATAAAACTTTAGTGTAAATACGCATGAATCTTGATTATTTTATTCAGACCTTATGTTGATAGAAATGTGCAAATTTGCCTGTTTTTACATTTTATAATCCCGTTTATAAAAGCAAAGTATAGTATTAAGTCATGTGACATACTGTACACGTAAAATCAGAAACATGTAAAATCACCTGATTGCATCTTATGGAAGGTAAATTTCTGGCTAACATGATGTTACGTGTTATCTCAACTGACACAACTGTAACAATTTGGGCCAACAATATAATTTTAATTCATCATCATTATGGTCTAGTTGGAGTTTTTACAGTGTAGGTGCCCGTTTGATTTGTATTTGATTAAGTATCACAATTGAATAATGATAACACTTCACCATCCCAAATGAAAAGAAATAAAAATAAATGTTAGAAAATTTATTTTGGAGTCAGTGTGGCGATACACTAATTACCATACTGTGACATCATATAAAAAGATCCCCTGCCCTGGCTTATTGCTCAGCTCTGCTCTGCTCTGGTGGGCGTGGCTCACCTGTAGCTCATTTACATAAACACAGATTGACACATTTGGCGGAGGAGTGAAATAAAGGGAATCTGAGGTATGAGGGAATGTCTTATCTGAGTGATATTTCAGGATTAACAGACACACTTTCAGGAAGCTTTGTGACCTGAAATAGTAAAGAAAGAGTAAAATCTGGGACCTTTAAGACATATATTTAAGGCATGTTTTTTGTTTATCTTAAAACTGCAGACATTACCTTTTCAGAGAGATGTTTAAATCAGTCACTTAACTCTGTGTAACAGTGCAATAGATTTACCTTTCCAGACTACGATCATCTCAAGCCTACTGGGGAACACCATGACCTTGAAACAGGTCAACAGTTTAGCCACCATCTCCCATTTTACTCAGTCATTACAGAGTGTGTGTGTGTGTGTGTGTGTGTGTGTGTGTGTGTGTGTGTGTGTGTGTGTGTGTGTGTGTGTGTGTGTGTGTGCGCTCATGACCTCCATTACACTCTGGTTCCCCTCTGGCTCCCCTCATAATCCGCTGTGAATTTGCCAAAACCACAGCCGTGTATACAGTCAGTGTAAAGTGGAGCGCGGTAAACGTCGCCGCTGACCCCAAACAATCCTCTTCATCAAACTGCCATCAGAGAGGCGCTACAGATCCATCATGCCTCCTGTTGAGCCTTTTTTTTCTAGAGGCTTCCCACATACTTAACCCACTGACCCCCCTGTTACTACCTGCGGTCCTGTTCACACCTGGAACAAACACGTATCCTGCTGGAAGAGAACAACACCAAGTACAAGTGTGAACAGGAAGCAGTGTGTGTCAGGGACACGGTCCATCGTTTAAACCAGCTTTCGCAGATGTACGTGAGCATGTCACATTATTACTGCAATCACAAAGGGCTTCATGATGTTTCACAGGATTGCTTAATCGATTACATCATAACTGTAGTCTGGAATATATGGAATCGTCATGAAGCTGTTTGATCACACTCTCTCACTAATCCAATGGACGGAGACAGGACCCGTAACCTGGGACATTTTAACGGGATCATGGGAGTGGTATATCGAATCCAGTTGGAAGTGGTTACAATCAAAATGCAGTTTGGATGTTTTTTGCGGAGTAGCTTAAATAAAGGTCACGTGTCGTCTGTGGTCGATCTCGATGTCTTTAATAATAAACCTGTTGTTCTTCAGCGGCGTGGCTCGTAGTACGCATCGAACACTGACCGGTCGAAGAGCCAGTGAGCATCAAGACAGGAAAGCAGCAGGTGCTTGAGTGTGACGTGGTAGTGTCACATGGGGGAACTGTCCTCTGTAAGATGTCCTGCGGTGTAGGAAGGAAGGAAGGGACATAGTGTGTTGTTTAAGAAGGATCGGGGTTTTATTATTACCATATTATTATTAGGTGCACTTGTTGGTGGTTTGTGTGCAGCATGACTCCATGCCACAGAGGCCTGTTTAAAGAGAAGTTTTGTAACCAGGCGATAAGATATTTTTTTATTTGGTGGTGTTTGAATTGTGTTCAGTTTCACTGTATAGTGAGGTATGAAAGCAAGGTGCAAGTTTAAATCCATGTTTAGCATTCCCTGCTGGGAACTGAGCTGAATTCTTGCTCGAGAATGATTTACATGTCTTTCTTTAACTGGTCTAGAAATCAGATAAGAGAATATTTTTTCCTCCCAAAAAAACTTTTCTCATAAAAGAGATGAGATGCAAGAGATCACTGCATTCCGTTTCACCACCAGCACATCAGTTAGTCGTTATGATAATTGCAGTGTATTTAGGAACCGAGTCAAATCTTATTTATTTATTTTTTTTCTCTCTTTTTTTTCCCCCTAAAGCTTTAACCAAGACAGAGTTTGTGAAACTCATCTGTGTAAGATCGTACCAGGCACTGCCAAGTCCCAAGAGAGGCTGTATTATGATTGTATTAGCCATTGTTTTTTTTTTTTTTCTTATTTAATTTTACGTATAGGTGACTGTGAGATGACATGATGGGCTCCTCAGCAGGACGCTTTGTCTCTGTTTAATCATCTGGGTTTACACTCAAAACGAGGTGTGAGATCTTCATTTCGTTCTCAGCTGGCGTAATCTGAACCCCACGGCTTGTTTTCATTCGTTCACTCGTAAGGTTCTCTAGTCTGGCACATCCGAGGAGACATGACTGTTTTCAGCCGCCTGTGATCTCCGAGCGAGAGTGATGGACGGCTTGGCGCGGGTTGAAAGGGACAAGGAGGAGGCTCTGATTTTTGTGAGAGATCTCGCTTGGAAGCAGGAGTTCTATGAGTGTGCTGAAATGAACAGATCTGGCAGGAAACCAAGTCTGCTGCGCACTGAAGGGCGGGGGTGCGTTAAAGAATTTGCAGGTTTCAGTCATAGTGTTAGAATGTTTAATAGATGGTCTGGCACCTCGGAATTATGAGTGTTCGGCTCAGTGGAGTGATGAGAATTAACCTTAACAATGACGAGAACTATTAACGAGACACTAGCAAAATGATACGATGCTATTCATGGCAGAAACGGACCAAACTGTTAAAAACCTGCAGTAAATACTAGAGGCGTTCAAGTCAAACCGGGACCTGTGATGAAATGTCTTGCATAAAAGTGATTGTTATTTACAGAAGACTTCAGGGACAGTACGGTGATGAGACTCTTGGCTGCATTAAAACATGTGAAAGGGGGCAAACGTTTTAAAGAACACTACATCTGTGAATGACGATCCCGGCCCAGGTGGCTCACTGAAAATCAGTGGAGAACTTGTTGCACAGACGCATCTGTGTGTGAACAGACAGTCGGATCACGGCTCCAGCGCACTGAGAAAACTTTCTCCCTCGTTTCTTGTCCAGGCTCTAGTGAGACACTGGGATAAGCATTAGTGTATCGGGGGATTATATAGAGACATAAAGGGAGTGTTTACTCTCAGGACTCAAAGTCCCGCTTTGACTCGAATGCCCCTTGTAGTGCTAATGACATGATATCTTTTATAAGATTTGAGACTTGTATCTGTGCAGACAGATCCATTGACCAAAAGTATGTGAACACCCTAGCCATTATGGTGCACGTCCCGTTTTGCTGTTACCGTCAGCACCACTCTTCTGTGAATTCTGTCCACTACGTTATAGAGGGGAGGGACGCAGTTGGGATTTTTGTGATCATTCATTCATAAGAGCATCAGTGAGCTCGGACACAGATGTTACACATACAGTTCAATTTTATTTTATTTACATGGGGACCTGGTTAGAACGGTGTTAGTTGGGGTGCAGGTGATGTTTTAGTTCATTCCAAAGATGTTCAGTGGAGTTTACACTCCTTTACAGTTGTGTGCTTCTGACTTTTCGCAGAAGAGACACATCTGGGTTTGATGGTCAGTGTCCACAAACTTTTCATCATAAAGTGTAAATACATATGTGAAAAAACAGATCTGTAGCTGAATTTTAAAAATCCATAAAAATCGGGTTAAAAACAGGCGTCTGATCAAAGAAATCAGTTAATCTTCCTAACAGTGTTGCATCGTCTTCAGGGTTTAGGACAATCATTTAAACAGAGATCTATCTGATTACCAGACAAATTCAAATTTTATTTGTCACATACACAGTCACACACACTACAATATGCAGCTTAAACGACCACCTGTGACCTTAAATATTAAAGATTATTAATAGGAAACAAATATGCAAGAAAGTGTCTTACTGAAAGTGACTAATGTGCAACGAGCTAAGAAATGAACAAATATGCATGAACATACAGGTGTGCAGTGTCCACAGTGACGGAATAATGCACAAGTAAAACTCCGCCCATAATTCACAATAAGCAGTGCGTTCACTACCTTGTACTACATTCAGCACGCTCCAAGATCATCTCGGGTAATGTTCACCAAGGTCTCACTCTAATGACGGTCTCTGTCTCTCCTGTCCAGTCCATTCTGCTGCTGGGAGCGGTGGCTCTAGCCTGCTTGGCCCTGGATCTCCTCTTCCTCCTCTTCTACTCGTTCTGGCTCTGCTGCTGCCGCAAGAAGAGCAGTGAGCAGCCCAACGCCGACTGCTGCTGCACGGCCTGGTGCGTCATCATCGCCACCCTCGTGTGCAGGTGAGTTCCTCTCATTGTTCTCCGCTCCTGCTCACCCACAGAACCCCCTCAGAACCCCCACAGAACCCCCACAGAACCCCCACAGACACCCACAGACACCCACAGACACCCACAGACACCCACAGACACCCACAGGTGTAGAGGGTGTTAGTACGGTGTTGGTCGAGAACGAACCACCAGTTCTGATCAAAAGTCTTCAAACCTTTGCTAATCTGTTTATTCTGAGAGGAGAGAAAATGTTTTCCCCGGCTCGGGAACGTGACAGATTTTTTGCTTCCATTACTGATCAGTAAACTCTCTCTCTCTCTCTCTCTCTCTCTCTCTCTCTCTCCACCTTCATCTACTGGATCTCTGTCTGAGGAAGGATCTCTGAATGATTGGCTCACATTTCATATGTAGTAAAGTATCTATTCAGTCATAATGTTTAAGGTGGAGTTCAGCAGAGTATCCAAATCGAACGTTGGAGAAAAATTCGTCCGTATCATCAGTTCATTTGGAATCTTTAATCAGAAAGATTTCATTTGGATTGAGAAAATAATGTGAATGTACATGTAGCTAGTGTTTAATCAGTGTTTCTATTGAAGTGTTTTTGAATTTGTTTCCAGATTAGAATATTAGATGATTTGTTCCTGTTCCAAAGGCAGTGGACTTGACAATTTAATACATTATATAGAACACAGACAGATGAAAATTGCTCAACTTTATCCTGCTTTCCATTACACTGAAAACATCTTCACTTACTCCTTTAAACTCTCTTTATTATTCTGGAAGTTTTTCTTTGCACACGGGGAACCTGAGGACTATTGGAAGCAGCTTCGCTCTATGCGAGGACCGTTTCGGCTCTGATCGCCTCCCTCACGACTCCCCGGCTGCAAGTAACATCTGTAGATTAACGGGCCGCATCACCAGCAGATCTGCTTTATTACTGTTAGAGCTGCAGTAACGTGCATTTTAGTCTTTTGCTCTTTGCTCTCTTTCCATTTGAATTATTCCAATTTATGTGAGGGTCAGAGATACCCAGAGGGATGGTTTTAAACGGCTTGTCAGTTTTTATAACCGTTTCCCGAAGCACATCTGTGATGTAAAGTTTTGTACAGAAGGAGGATAAAACGAGTAATTAATCAAACTCTTTGCATTACATGCACTTTTCATTCTCCATGACGTACGCAGATGACTCTATACTCTGTTTATTATCTCGGCCTGACGGAGAGCGTCACACTTCTTGCTGGTTATTCGGTCCTTCCCTACTGCTAACAAAACCTGTTTAGCAGTGCATTATGGGGAAAGACTGCGGCATTTCATTTCTTCACAGTAGGTGCTAGCGGCCTCCTTTGGTTCTGTGGGAGCATGGAAATGGGAAAATATTTTTAGCTCTAATCCCAGTGTTGTGTACGCGGTGCAAGAAATAGGGCAGCGCTGCCCGTCGCCAAGCGAACGCCTGAGCGCCGGCAGGAATGTGTAACAGCGTTATGTAAACGCTACGTTCGAAAGACGAGGCGTTTTTTGTGAGCTGTGATTAGGACTGCATGAGTCTCACTGAAATATGAATCACGATTTTTCTCTGTGGGAATTGAGATCATGATTCTCTTACACAATTAAAAAATTTAACGTGCCGTATGCACAGAACATTCAACACATGAAATACTTAAAAGCTGTTATGTTGACAATAATGTTCATAATAATTAAAAATAACACCCGTGTATTTTAGACTCTCAGCTAGCTACAGTACTTCATCACCGCATTATTATTATTATTATTATTCTAATATAAATAAATGTCAGAGTAATATAAATAAATGTCATTTAGATACACAGCTTACAGTAAAGAATAGTTTTTATTGCTCTTTACACACTTCTCTCTGCTTTCTCTATAACAACTAGAATCAACACGTCAGGTTTAATGACAGTACGTTACATCCCAGAACTGTACATTCATTCCTGTCGCTGTTCAGGTACTCGTATCTAATTTAGTGTGTGTGTGTGTGTGTGTGTGTGTGTGTGTGTGTGTGTGTTTGTGTGTGTGAGAGAGACATCTTTTTCTGATAAGAATAATAATATAAACAAACACATGCGATAATAAAGTGTATATCAGCTGCTAAATGTAAGAACAGAAGAAAACAGAAGAAAATGGACTGATGCATTGTGGGACACTGAGAGCATTAAAACGAGCCGATTAAGTCGTCAGAATGTAAGTTATTAAGTATTAAATAACGGCTAAATGCAATGTGATCTGAAAGCAGGGAAACACGCATGAATCAGAAATTCCTTCAGAAATGAGATTACATGTGTGTATGACTATTAATTATTTTAGACTAATTGTGCAGCCCTAATTATGATTTAATTCATGACTCCTTAAAGAACATCTCTTAAATCTTAACGCTGCAAAAGGTGTTTTAAAATGAGGTGAAGCAGCTGGGCCTTTGATATTAATGATGTTTACAATATTACAATTATCTAGCAATCTGGTTGAACGAGAGATATTGAATGTGTGCTGATAATGAGTGGCAACAGCACTGGGACTTTAAAGTAATATATACTGTATATAATCACTCGCCGTGTTCTATTGAACTACCACAGTCTCAGCCTGGGTGACAAGAGGTCAGCATTGAGGAAAGAGCAACTAAAACACACACACACACACACACACACACACAGTCACAGAAGCACTTTCAGCAAGAACACACATCTGATAATGGAAGTTAACGATGCTGATATTGTGAAGATGAAACAGTGGAAATTTAAAGAGAAATCTATGAGATTTACAGGACTGTCCACCTCCGTGCTTTATTCAACTCACATTTTGGCTACTGGAAGAGTTTAAGGGCGTTTTCACACTGGGGTCCCGGATCCGTTTCCGAGTACACTTGGCCCCGGGACCAGTTCATTTTTGTCTGTGAGAATGTAATCGTTCCGAATCGTTCCGCGCTCGGGAACGAATCCCTGGACCGATTGCAGAGGTGGTTTCGGGAACGATTCACACCTTCCCGAGCACGGAAGGCGGGACATAAGTACGCGCTCGTGCTCAAAAGAGGAAGTGACGTAATTCCAGTTCGACTCCGTACACAAACAAACGTGGCTTCTGAAGAATCTCTGTGAAGTGATGCCGAAGTATAGCATTTGCTAGAAATTTAGACAGACGAAAATATCCGGAGATAATCGGACACTACACATAAAAACTCCGATATTTACGGAAGTATCCGTGAGTATTTAGACGCGCGCGCGTACAGCAGCACTGAGCCGCGCGGAGTTAAACACACTGCGGCTCGTGCAGCACACAGTGTGGAAAAGATAAACAACAGGATAAAAACCATCCAGTGTGATCGAGTCGGAACCCCTCTGACCCACGACAACTTCTACCTTCATCATCGGAACCGGACAGCGTGGAGCCTGGACCAGCAGAGAGCCTGCGCGTGAGCGGTGAGTTCATATTAAATACTGTTAACTCCTGTTATTAACACTGTTAAAGAGAGTCTCATATCATCACCACATCTCCAGGTAACTGTCTGTGGATCTCGTGGTGACATTTAAATGCACATAATAAGATCTACAGGCTGATCCTTTCACATTAGCTCACAGTAAAGTTCACTCTGAAGGCTCCTCATGTCTGCTCACTTTAAGGCCTCAGATCATTTCACTGTTCAGAAGAGCAGAATGTGATGAACTCCAGTGTTGTGCTTATGTAGCTATTAGAGTTACAGCTACTTTACTCTTTACTCATATGTTATGTATAACCTTCATGTATATTCTTCAACACATCTCAGAGACACATAAGCTCCACACACAATTTCAGGTTATCGGTGATTACGGTGACAAAATGTAAATGGTGGTAAAATGTAATTTGTACAAGCTGTTATGGTGCAACTTTCAGCTAATTTCTTGCCTTTATACTTTCTTGCAGACAGACACTGGAGGAAACACAGACTGAAACCTCTGACAGCAGCACAAGACCAGCTAACAACAGAAGAGAGAGACAAAACCTGACGTGCAGAGCAGGAGACTCATAATGTCTGCATGAAATCTTTAGATGGAGGAGTTCTGACTACAGATACAGAGGAAGGAACAGCAAGAGATCGAATAGGACGTTGATGCAGACGATGGACCAACTGTTGTCTTCATTTCATTAACACACACCCTCTTGCTATGCAAGTACAAGTAAATATAAAATATGCTACATTTTAATGTTTAGATTTTTTGTCCTATTTGACAGCTACTTTTGTTACAAAATTTACTTTTATTATATTTGTATTTAATAATGTTTAATAAAACCTTTTGCACTCTATCCAGTACTTTGTCTCTATTCCAAATCCCCCGACACTCATCTTGGATTTTACAGTGTACATTTATTTTTACATTTACAAAAATACAATATAAACACACGGCACACAAAACATGTTAAACACTAAACATTGATGCATGGTGAGGTTTTAAATTAAGTTTCAGCACCTCAGCTAAGTTTGAAAATCTACACATAGCAAGGTAAGAAAAAAAGAGCACAAGCATCTCTCTTGTAGGACTGTTGTCTTCTTAATAGGAGTATTTAGTGGTCACAGGGACATCCTGCCATCACACACCACCCCTCTCTTGAACCCAGATCATCCTGAGGAGAACAGGAAAATGCATGATTAGATATTTATCATTTATTATATGTATCTATGCTATTTGTTGAACTTTATTCTAGCAGGCATTATATTTATTTGTAGCATTTCTTGCATTTATTTATTCATTGTTTACATCTGTGATTAATTTACAGTGTACATAAGCACTATTTTTTATGATAAAGTAAAAATTTTAAATGTGCTATGACTAAAGAAGGTAATGTTTAATGATCACTTTATTTCTATTTGACTGGGAATCAGTAGAGAATGTGGACACACCTGATTCCTCACCTTACAGAGTAGAGATGTAAAGTCATTCCTCAGTGCCTCGTGCTGTGTCCGTGCAGCGCGCGCTCATTTCACCCTCTGAGTCGCGCGACAGATGTGTCAATAGGCATGTTGTTTACAGTGCCGTTGTTTTTGTCATAAAAATTAAAACATCCACACGGAGCATTAACAGGTGTCTCACAGTTCATGACCAGAGTAGCGTTTTTCTTCTTCTTTCTTAGTTTTTTTCCTGGCGAAAAAAAAAAAAAAACTACCTCTCTACCGCCACCTACTGTTTCCGGTTGTGTAAATACGCAAGTGTCCCCGGGATCACAATCGCTATTACAGTGTGAACGCAGACCTGCGGGGGGATTGGGGAGGGGGAGAAACCGTGCTCGGGTACAGAACGGAACAGATCGTTACCAGTGTGAAAACGCCCTAAAACTCCTCTCACCCCTGTTACACTAACTGTCCGTCAGTGTCAGTCGCTCCACCAGTCATGATTGGTTAGTTCCATTAGATATGTGTGGGTTATATTAGCGATCACACGAGAGACAGCTGTGCTGTGTGTGTGTTTGTATACAGTATCTGGTGTGATGAGTGTGTATTCGATCCCAGTCTGTCTATGAATGATTTGAAGTGCTGAGTGTGTGTGTGTGTGTGTGTTGTCAGGAAAACTGCCCTCGTCTCAACAGAAATGTAGCTGTTTGTGCTTGTTTGCCTTCATTTTGTTCACAAATTTTGGCACACTGTTCTGTTTTCATCTACATTACAATGATGTGTTGCTGCAAACTGGCGAACAATATACTCATTTATTATACGTTTTGTGAAGGTTTGTGTACAAACCAGTGGAAATTTCCAGGGTTTGGGAATCATAGTTAAGAGGATACTTTTTAAAAATCTATACGTTCGTCCATGGGTTTGTTTGTTTATTTTTCCCAACGGTGCTAATCCCTGCTAACCGTTAGCAATCTGCTCTAATTATTATTGACTTCATGTCATCTGTCAGTTCCCTCTGGTTCCTATTTAACTGCTCTCTTGATTTTAACTCAAAACCCATTTACAGTATATAAGGTCTTGGACTGTGTGTGTGTGTGTGTGTGTGTGTGTGTGTGTGTGTGTGTGTGTGTGTGTGTGTGAGGAATAAAAACCCTGTACAGCTCTAGTAATTAACCAAGATCGTATTGTACATACAAAAAAATAGGAATACATATTTTTATGATTATGTTTGAAAAACAAATCTGGACTGAGTGAGTCAGTGGGTTTCATTTTAAAGGGGTTTGTGTGGTTGGCCACAAGAACCACTGGAATAAACATTTGAAAACATCTGAATGCCAAAATGTGGGAAACAAAATAGGTTTTGGACTGAATATGTATTTAATTTTTAGACGGCTCTGGTTCTCGTTTTGGACTTGTTGTGTAATCATGTTAGTGGTGCTGTTGACTGCTTTATGTGTTGAAGTGAAGCCATAGAGACTGAAGATGTGAAACAATAAGACTGCTCACTCGTAACTGAGAGCAGTTCTGCTGCAGTTAGATGATAATGATCTTTATTTCAAAGCCAGATGGTTCTGTTTATCCTAATGACATGTAAGGGTTTGTGGCTGTGTTTATACATGCTTCAGTGTATATATACTGTGTGTGTGTGTGTGTGTGTGTGTGTGTGTGTGTGTGTGTATATAATAGTTAGATACCCTGTGCTTTTTTTCTTTAAGTTAATAACTGTAATGCAGTTTGTTTATGAAGTTAAATAGTTGTGGTGTTTAGTCCTGATCCCCGAGACCACAGTGGAGAGTGATGGTGGGAAATCGCTGGGAAAATTAGCAGTCAGCTGTCCAGCCTCACACAATGCCACAAATAAAGCCTGTTGCCATGGTGATGTCTCTGTTCTCTGTGTAGCATGCTTAGCTTCTTTTATTATCAGCAGTGTTGATATCAGGGAGAGAAGTTTAACTGAAGTTCCAGGCCGAGGCATTCGTATAACTTCAGGAGTTTGATCAGTTGAAGAGCTGATGTGACACCAAGTTGCTGATTCTGCTATTGAATACACTTCTGACGTGAATAAATTAAGACTTTTTTTCTAACATGCAAGAAGTAAATAAACCCCAACTGTGTGTTATAGATACAAGCTGAGCAGTAATTAAGCTATATAACAGTTTCTGTATCGTTTTACTTTCAGAATTTTCTTGGTATTATCTTTTTATAATTTTCAAAGGTTGACCAGCATCAAGCAAATTAATAATTAATAATGAATAGGGTTGGGTATCGTTTGGGTTTTTTTCGATACCGGTGCCTGAACCGATACTTTGCAAAAGCCACAAAATGATGGTGGACTTAAGAACACATTTTTATTTAACAAAAAAATTTAATGCTTACAATTGAATAATATTAATAATTAAAAGTTTAAGTCGTAGCTGGAAAGCCATAATTATAAACAGAACACATGTTACATTAGTATTTTACAAATCGTTTGACCATTTGTTAGCATGAACGCAAGATTAGCATTTTGCAGTTAACATTACATTAGCCTACTGCTAACCTTCAGAAAGGCTGCTGTCGTCATCATAATCGCTGGACTCCTGTTTGCTACGGTTGGTATGACTGGGGCTGAGGGTCGTCCACACCGATAGTGCCAGCTGTTGTCTGTAAGCTGTCACACACTTTCATTAGATTTCATTTCATTAGATTTGACGTGTTTCCTCCTTTACACGCAACTGGTGTAAAACATTTACTGCACGTCGCGGGGTCGGAATCCTTTCTCGTGAAATATAGCCACACTTTCGACCGTTTAGTTTTAGGCATTTTAACGACAGTTAATTTAGCAAGTTAAGATAGCAGTAGATCACGTGCTGACGTCAGAGCGAGTGTAGCGTTAGTTGCTGCCTTCACGCGGATCTCAGATGGTCTCATTTCCCGATGATTTGTGCTGTTTTTTTTATTTTTATTTTTTTATCTAATAATAAACTTTTAATGTACAAAAATAAAATGGACAGTAACATGACTGCAACAATGTTTTGGATTTGTATTATCAAAGCTTTCCGAAGTCTTCAAAATTTTTCTAATTAAGGGAATAATTAATTTTTCCGATCATTTCTGACAGCCCATGAATGCAGTATTTAAATTTTACTAGCATTGATGTATCTAATGCTTATTACAACTGTATCATCATATCCCCAGAGAACAAATATATTAATCGACAGTTCAGGCATTTAAGTGGCACTGAAATGCGGCATAGAAATTCGCGTTCTGTTTTGGTCCGGTACATATATGCTATATACTATAGGTAGCACCGGTTTTCGGTACCCAACCCTAATAATGAATTAATATTTGTAAAGAGCCAGGATGTGTGATGTGTTTGTCTGAGGGTCTTGAGATCATGATTTGATTAAGACATTTTAGATATTGTGTATTGTTTATGGATTTATTGTGTAAATAAGTACCTTCTCAGGGTTCTTCTCAAGGTACTTCAGGGTTCTCAGGGTGAGTGTGTGTGTGTGTGAGTGTGTGTGTGTGAGTGTGTGTGTGAGAGTGAGACTCTGACGAACCCATCACACCAGGATCAACTCTCAGCTGATGATGATTTGTCTCATCAGAACGCTCAAATTTGAGATTTCATGAGATTTGTGTTTCTCTTATTTTTGTTTTGAGTTCATGAGCAGTTTTGGTGTATTATTCAAATTCAGATTTTATTTGTCACATACACAGTCATACACAGTACGATATGCAGTGAAATGCTTAGGCGACTGCCCGTGACCTTAGAATAAAAGACTATTTAAGACTATTTAAGACTATTTACACGAAAAGAATATAAGAAAGAACGTAGAAATAGATTTAACTAAATCTATTTCTATTTTATGACCTCCTACTGGACTGGAGCATGGAGCAGGACAATTAAACAATTAACAGCACAATTTACCCACTATTTAATTGTTTATTAAATAATTTCTTATACATTTCCATATTATTGTTTATTATACAGTTCTAAACAAACTTGTGTGAACAGTTTAGAGTGCACCACCTGTAGGATTATAGAAGAACTACAATGTTTTACCACTTTAAATGGAAACATATATACATTTTAAAATAATAATAATAAAATAGATTTTGACGTCTGTGTGGCGATACGCAAGAATGATGTACATCACTGAATTAGTCTTTCCCAATCATCCATCTCTATTATTAAACAATACTTTAAACACTTTAAGAAATACATCTGCTTGAGACAAATCAGACTAAACAAATCAGACTAGACTAAATTCAGTGCTACTGAATCGAATCACAAACTGAATGAAATCGACTCGAGTCTTGGTTCTCCGCTCCAGTCGTCAGTGATCTCAGAAAGGCAGCAGTGTTTGTGCTCCTGGGTTCAGTGTTGTGTCATGATTCGTTGAAGTGTGTCTCGCGACCCTTTTGTGAACGATGGCACTTGAGCCTGAGTGACTGCACTTCATCATTAGATCTCGGCTTTGAGTCCGTGAGAAGGAGATTTTATTTTCTCTGACACGATCTCATGCTCTCTCTCTCTCTTTATCTCAGATACATTTGTTCTCTCATCCTCTTGCTCATATTCACCCGTGTGCTGTTTAATGCATCTGATTTTCTGTGTCAACGATCCTGTGCATATTGAAGCAGCCTCACTGCTTAAAGAAAAACGTTCGTCTATGCCTGATGATAGTGTTGATTTTTTTATGGAGTACTGTACTTTGTGCAGGAGATAACATTTTAGTTTCGCTGGAGCATTTATTTATTTATTTATTTGTCACATGAATTAGCATTTAAGTTATTTTAATTTAAATACAGACCTGCACTGGGCCATGTTTCAAAAATCCTTAATTGAAAATGAATGCGTTTTCTATAAACACAAAATCAGAATCAAGAATTCGGCAGCGCTGTGATTGGTCGTAATCCACAGGAAAAAATTACACATTACACATTAATTAACAACTTGCTTGGGACACGAGAACATTATTATTCTTTCTGATTAACAAGCTCAGGTGTAAAGTCTAGATTACTAACCCTAACCCTAGATCAGTGTGAGTGGAGGCGTCTCGGTGTCCGAGGGAACGCACCCTTCTGTATCCACGGGATTATGAAGAAAATGGCAGTTTGGCATCTGTGTGTCATTAGGGTCTAATTTTGATCAGCAAATCGTCATTAAGCTCAACATTCAGCTCATGAGTCTGGAAACGCGCTTGTGACTTTCTGCCACTTACTCAACAAGGAAATGACTAATGGACACAAACACTGGAGACATTCTGCTCAGTACTGTGCTGCGCTGTCAATTCCCTTATTTTCTCAGAGGACGGTTTTAGGACTTCTGAAAATCTGAAATGGCTTCCTCCTCTCTGTATTAGTGCACTTCCTGGCTAATGGCTAGCAGACGCGTGCCGTGCAGAACACACCAGACTGGACGTCGTGTTGGCTTTGAGAAGGACAGCATAACATGACGACTGAAAATAACCGTCGGTTCAAGTGCGAGTAATACCGTTGGGTTCATTTAAAAGGACATTATTTTAAAATGAATTCTTGTTTACCTAAAATCACTTGGGTCTGAAACGGAGCATATATAATGATTCAGTCTTGTGCCTGTGGATGGAAAATTACATCAAACTCAACTCGAAACCAAGCAGTGAGCTTTAAGTCCTATTTATTTGAGAAAAGAGAATTCAGGCTCAGGCATTTTTTCAGTTCATTCAGTTTTGAGTGAATTTCTTACCTTCTGCGTTATTTAAAATGAAAGCAAAGCCTTCGAATGCAACATCGTCCACACAGTGACAGACTCCTGTGACTGAGAGACAGCTTAGAAACTAAATGTCCATCTGTCTTTTTTATTGCTTTGAAGCCACCCGCTGCTTACTGTGATAAACTACTCATTTACTCAAACATGGTGTTTTCCAGGGTGAAGAATCTGGTTTTGATTGCGGTGGGTTTTCAGGAGGAAAAACATAACCATGTGACATTTCTTTTTGTTTGTAAGTGATTGGATTTTCAAAGCAGCTTGTGTCAGAGTTTATTCAGTCGTGCTGTTGCATAATTGAAGCTTATAGAAATCCAAAGCCAGGCAGGAAGACCTTAACCACATTCATGCTTATCAGCTTTCTGTAGCAGGGGGTCTCAGAGAGCCAAATTGTCCCCCCCCACCCCCCACCCCCCTTTACATTCACAGTACTGCATAGTAACTTCAAGAATGTGTACAAATGTTTGTATTTGTGAAATCTGTTTTTAATTCTTAATGATTTGGGTGTAAACCTGCAAAGGGTTTCCACACAGCTGGCACAAACATAGCTATAATTTAATCTAACTTGATTTCTTTTTAATAAGACCATCATGGAATTAAACGGATCAGCGTCCTGGAACGAACACAGTGTGAACGAGTGGCTGTTTCCGACCCGTGTTTCCTTTCAATCCTCAGCGGTTGATGGAGTGAGTGACGTTCCTGCTGAGAAAGGAGGGCTTTGTTTAGACTAAGATGTTCCAACATGAGTCAATTCAAGGTTTAATTCAGCGTATTTAATTTAAACTGTAAGTATTTTGCAGTCTTCTAGGACACGAGTACTTGCTTTGCCCATCACTCCATGTGGATCAGTTTGAACCCTCTGCAGGTTGATTTAAGCCTCTGGTCAAAGTGGTGGCAAAACGTCCTAATTTAAGAGAAAGCACGCTGTGTTCTGTCTGTCTGGTCTTTAAGTGAAAGTTGACTCAAACATGCAAAAAATAATAATAATGGAGTTCTTCAGCGTGATCTGTGGCCGAAGCACTTGAGATGATTTTTGTAATCCATTCTGTCTTTTTTATTTTTTTATTCACTGAGGCCGTGTTCACATTCGGGACGCAGGAGTGTTTCTGAGTAGAACTGACCTGTCAGGTTTGTTTTGATCAGTGAGAACACAAGGGTAGCGTACCCGAACACTGTTTAGGATGTGCCGTGATCAGTGTCTGATCCTCTGACCTACACACCCATGGCTGATACATTATGAAGAAACTCTAAGGCGTGGCTCTTGAATTTTTTTTCACAGAAATATTAGGCAGAGGGCAAAGTTTGTGTTTCTCCTTCTCTTCTTCTCTTTGTGTTTAACGGCAGCTTGCAAACCACCTGCGTGCACACGGCCACCTGCTGCATCAGAAAATACACAAGTGTACCCGAGTACGGAGAATAATAATAATAATAATATTAATAATAATAACATGAACGCTGTCCAGCTCCGGACTGGGGAGGGGGTAGCAGTCGTTCCTGGGCGTGGCACAAATCAGTCGCGCCTAGTATAAAGGCACACAGAATCAACGAGTCAGTTTTCGATTCAGAATCTGTTCACACTTTAAAAGTGTTTCAGGAAACCTGCAACCGTTAAACACTTTAAAAGTTGATGAATCCCTCGACAGTAACTCACAGCGTTCACAGAAAATACAAACTGCTTCCCGAGTAATTGCAAAATACACTCGTTTTGTAAGAGTATAGCTTCTTCCTCTTCTTCTTTTGGGTTTATAGGCAGTTGACTGAAAGGCAGTTGTTTCATCTTTTTTTTTTCTTCAGTTGTGCTCCCCAAAAACAAATAAATAATAAAATGTAAAAAAAAAAAAAAAGAGAAAAAATGTGTACAGAAAGATCACACCTGATCACACGGCATTGTGTGTATGTGTGTTTGTCATAAACCTTAAAACTCTAACCACATGTACCATGGGTGTGTGTATGTGTGTGTGTGTGTGTGTCTAATTCTTTGTTTAACTCCCAGCAAATTGTCCTTCAGATTTATTGCCTTGTAGGAATGCTGGGAATTTGAGCCGAGCCACTATTCTAGGAGTCGTTTGCTACAGGGATTCGACTGCACCATGTCTCACTTCTTGTTGAAAATAATAAATCCTAATAAACCCAAACCAGAAGTCAGAACTCGACATTTCCCATCATCTTGCGTGTTGCTAAACACAGTACTGCTTTTGTTTTTTTTGCGTTTCCACTTTCACATCGCTTTTTGCTGAATTTCCTGGAATCGATAAGCACCAGAATGAAAGCCGTGTGTCCCAGCGTTGCTCATGTCGAGTCTGACTTCTGAAGAGCTCTCGGGTCGTTTCCCAAGCTGGAGCGCAGACGTAACATTAGCGGTAGAGCCGCTCACACTGAGAGCCGCGGCGTCGACACATGGCTCAATGAGTCTTTGCTCGGACGCCGGAGCTCCATGGAGTCCTCGCCAGTGTAGACACGCTGATCCCACGGCTGCTGAGTTCAATACAAAAGAGCTGAGCGACTACAAAGAGGGGGATGAACCCAAACGGAAGGACGTGTCCACAGGAAAGGGGGTTGCACTAGTGCCACCTGGTGGTGAGGCAGTACTGTAGATAACACAACTGAATGAATGTGTTTGAGATGGGTTTAAAGTAGATTTTAATTAGATCACTAAACACGGACCAGACATTTCCTCTGAAAGCAAAATGAAGTCAGTGGACGAAACCCTGAGTGAGGCGACAGAATGAAAACCAAATCTGAAATGGGAATGAAAAGAGGCTTGTGTGTGCGTGTGTGTGTGTGTGTGTGTGTGTGTGTGTGTGTCAATAGCAAAGACAGATGGCACAAATCTTTTAATGAAAGACTGGGAAACCCCCTTTAGACTTTCAGTGTCTGAGACTCTCTCTAGTCTGTTTTGCCTGGTTGTGGGAGCAGGTCAGTAAACAGGCCCCTCCCTCTCTGTGCCCCTCCCTCTCTGTGAGTGTCACTGCTCTCAGTCTCGAGCCCTACTGTTCTGATCTCTCGTCGCCTTCTGAACTACATGACCAACACAATCAAAGTAATGAACTCCGTGTTTTGTTGTCGCCTCACTGAATGTCAGCGGTGTTTCAAATGTGCTGAAATAATGTGCAGTCTTTCAAAGCTGAGGCGTGATGAGGCTGAGCACACTTCCTGTGCAGCACCATTTGTTTAGATTCTCTCTTCCTCCTCCTCTTCCTCCACCATCTCATCCTTTCCGGATCTCTCTACAGTGCTGGCATCGCCGTCGGTTTCTATGGCAATGGAGAGACCTGCGATGGAGTTAACCGGCTCACTTACTCACTGCGCCACGCCAACCGCACTATTGCCGGCGTACAGAAACTGGTGAGGCTGCCACATCACACACTGCTCTGTTCATAGTCACCTCTAATCACACACGAGTAAACCTCACAATTACCAGATTACTCTGAAAATCCCAAATGAAAGACCCTAACGCACGTCCCGGCTCCTCCGTTACAGGTATCGGACAGCGCCACCTCCCTGAATCTGACGGTCGATGAGAATTTGCAGCATTTGGAGAGCCAGTACACGAAACACACCGATTACATGTCGATCGTGCAGAAGTTGCAGGGCCAGCTGGAGGAGCTGCTCAAACAGATGGTGGAGATCCCTTTCTGGAGTAATCCCAGCATCTCACTGGAGGCTCTGGCTGTCAACATCGAACTCTACGACTGGTACAGGTGAGGTGCAGGAAAATTCTATCAGTGTTTTTTTGTTTGTTTTCTCACAACAGAGTTGTGTGAATACATTTTGCAGATTATGTTTACACAAAATTACAAATTGTGATGTTCTTAAAAATATAGCACAAGTTTTGCAGAAAATATGAGGGGTGTTCAGGTCAAACGAAAACCTGTGATATCACTCCTGTAAAAGCCACTGACATTCACAGAGGAGTTCAAGCACAATGCGGTGATGAGACTCTCAGCCGCAGTAAAACGCCAGAACGGTGGCCGTACGTCTGTGAGTGATGATCCAGCCGAGGTGGTTCTGCAGTCGCTCACGTGAACATTCGGCGAGTGGAACGCCTGAACACTGAAAATCAACAGACAACGTGTTGGTTTTTACTGGGTTAGGTTTAGTTCTGTTAGTCCTGGTTTGACTTGAACTGTCTTTTTACAAACCACTTGCACAGTGCTCTCATTTTGCAAGAGTATAGCTGCTGCGTCTTCTTCTGAGTCTGTGGGTGGTCGGTGTAAAACCCCCACCTACTGGACTGGAGTGTAGAAGATTGGCAGGAAATGACATTTAAAAAAGAATCATCACAAGTTACACAGCATCTCACTGTTAATTATATACAATTAGTCATTTTTAATACTTCAAAACATCCCACTGCCCAAATCTACAGTCTACCCTTTGATTGACGGCTCTAGTACTGCGGCTGCTTGTGTCTGTAGCTGAATGTTTCTTAATGCAAATGAACAGGACTTTACTGAACGCTTAGTGTTCGGCTGCAAGCATGTAAATGAGTGGAGAGAGAAAGAGAGCGAAGGGGAAAAAAAAGAAAAAAGGCGAGCTGAAAGGAATTGTGACTGTCACGCCAAGCGTGAACACTGCTTTCTTACAGAGAGGGAAAATTAGCATTCTGCTCACTCCCTGAATCTTTTAGACTATTGTCACCATTTATAATTCTCACTGCTGTTTCTCAACTCGTGAGAGAATTTCCTTTAAATATTTACAACATGATAAAACGAGGTATGTTCATAGACAGAGAGATCGTCCTCATCGGGAGAGAAAAATAAACAAAACTATACTTTTTAATCCGCAACTGCAATCAGTCAGACCTGAAATACAGACTGAAAAGAATAAAAAAGTATAGTGTTGTTTTAAAGACAGCTGTTAGTCTTGTGATTTCCTCCTAGCAATAATTATTTTCAACTGATGGCACCTGACTCCATGTGGACCACTGTCCTCGTTTCTGCTGAAAATTAAACAAAAGCTCCTCGAACTCTAAAAGAAATGAAATTCTTACTTCTCTATGAAAATGTATATAACAGTCTGTAGACAGCGTGTGTGTGACTTTGTTTTAGGTGTAACTCTGCAGGACTGTTTGCAGCAGAAGAGTTGAGCTGCTTGTTAAAACTCAAACACTGTATTCTAATGTAAATACACCGTCACAGCCCGTTTCACAGTCAGCTGTCCGCTCAGGTCTGTACAGACGTCCTCTCGCTCAGTGCTCAGACCTCACCGGTGATGTGTTTGTGGTTTCAGGTGGCTGGGCTATCTGGGTCTGCTGCTGTTCGATGTTCTCATCTGCCTGCTGGTGCTGTTTGGCCTCATCCGCAACTCTAAAGGGACTCTGATTGGGTGAGTCAGCATGCTTATTTGTTTTGTCTGAATAGAGAAGAGGTTCCTCCTAAAGAGGAACGCGTCTGAGCTTAGCTTAGCTTCAGATTCTGCCACTGAGTTGGTGAGACACAGGTTGTATAGACGTGTCCCAGAAGCATCTCGGCTCGCCAGTAGATCTTTTCTCATAAATATTCACACCAGGCCAAAAGTCAAGTCAGAAATCATAGATCTGCTCCCGCTGGAAATCCAGGGTCAGACGATCGTAACTTGGGTTCGTGACCTGATGGACAGGAACAAGCAGGAGATTTCTTTAATAATGATTTAAAGTTTATTATTATTATTATTATTATTATTATTATGCTTCTTTCAGCTTCGAGCTCCACCTAATTTTGTAATCCATTTTATACTAACCTGCAGTAGCAGCACATACTGTCATGTTAGTCCGAGCCTTCATAGTGGAAACTGGCTGAAAAATACAGTATAATAAAAAACATATTTTACAGTATATTATGTAATTTGTTAGATTCATAGACAATTATTAACGGTTAAAACTTAATGAAAGTGGAAACTGCTACTGAACATAAAATGAAAAAGCTTTTTGGCTTACAAAAAAATTGTGACCCCACAGTATGGGTGTAACGATCAGAATTCGATTGTATTCAATATTAAATCCCTGAATTACAAACCAGTTCCCTTCCGGATGCACACAGGTGAATTCATAAGTCTGATTCATTCATAAGTCTGACTAACTGAGTCTTTTACACCTTTGACACAAATGTAAAGCATAAAACACACAAACACACTGGATTAGTGTTTTGTTTCCGCATCGTACTCGGGGTGACGCAGCAGGGTCAGCTGACCTCGTTTAAGCGGAGCGCTGTATTGGACTGTGAACTCTTGTTGTCTTGTTGAGGATTAGTCTCCATCAGGACAGCTTTACAGGACAGACATTTTCTATCATCACGCTCCCGGACTGATTCACTGGAACCCTCCAAACACACACACACACACATCCACACACACACACACACATTCATACATACACGTATAATATACTGGACTTTTTATTAATTCACCAACACACTGAAATATATTGAAATGTATAACTGTAAATATTGGTATCTGGTGCACTACAATGTCTGTTTTTTGTACAATACACATCTACGAATGTTCATAATGCGCTGTCCGTTCATATCTGTAGAAATTTGTAATGCTAATGTTTGTAAGTTGGGGACTACCTGTACTTGCTTCACAGTTCGATTCAGTTTGATTCTTCAAATATTTTGGATTAAATGTTTATGAAGTAAAATGACATCACAAACTAATGTTCATACAAATGAAATTGCTGTGAGGTTTTAGTATTGTAAACAAAATCAATTACAGGTTCAGTACAGCTTAAATTTAATAAATCCACTTATAAATTCTCCCACAAATGTAATTGAATTAAAGAAGTCTCTAACCAGGAAGAAGCATCAATGGAATCATAATGTAATATCATTTTAATCAGATGTGCAGTCGACTAAAACGCCGAGGTTTCACGGCCGCTTTCTCACAGCAACACAGCCGGTGTCGTGTAACCGCATCATTACATGTGAAACCCTGTAATGTATAACGCTTGTGAGCTGTTTGTGCTCCTGAGATACTCACTCATTGTAATTTAACTCGGTGGATAATGCTTTTGGTGTGAAATCACCTTTACCTATGAGATTTATGACATTTTAACTATTACAATGGGCTCATTGGACAAAAAAATGTTTTAGGGTTGAAGCTACTAAACAGAGACTCTGGAGCACATTTCACCAGAATCCAATCTCGTAATGAGAGCCATCACATCTCCTTTCATCTCATCTCATCTCATCTCATCTCATCTCACTCTGTCTCTCACTCTCTCTCTTACTCTCTCTGGTGCATGCTGGGAGTCGGTGTGAGAGCGGTGCGTGGAGTGTGAGAGCGACTGTTTAAACTCTTTTTTTTTCCTTCCTTTTTTCTCTTGTCTTTTGGTGGGACACATTATACTACATATACACATAAGGTTAAAAAAAATAAAAATAAAAACAACAAAGAAAAAAAATATATATATAAAAAAAAGGAGAAATCTTATATATAAATAGTATATTGATTAATATTGAGCGAGCCCCTGCGTGTGGGGGAAAAGGCCCGGTGGGGTGAGATGGCGGCGGGGCCGAGTGCCGGCGCCCAGCCGCTCTCACTCCGACACGGCGCGCGCGAGTGTCGGTAAGTGGAAGTTTCTTTCCCTTCACACCGCTGGCCTCCGCCGCGAGCGCCGTAACGATATCAAATGTACCGCCGTTCATAGCGAACGCGGATATCGAGCGCGAGCTCTCCTGCTTTGGGAAGTTAGCGAGCGGCATCAAAACGGTGCCGTTAAACTGCAGACACCCGGAGCTGAGGCACGTCATGTCGTTCAGGCGGCGCGTGCTGATGTTCCTGAAGGAACCCAGTCTAGAGATTTCCTTCAGAGTCGCGCACGAGGGGAAATCGTACATGTTGTACGCGAGCACCGGGAACATGAGGTGTTTTGAGTGTGGAGACATAGGACACAAAAGGGTGCTCTGTCCACACAGGACACAGGACAGTGCAGAGGCAGGACCGAGCGGTGTGTGTGCGGGACGAGAGGGCAGCACAGTCCGGGGCTAGTGCAGGGGGCGTGGCCACTGCTCGAGCTACTGCTGCTTCTACAGAGTGTGTAACTGAGAGCAGAGCTGGGGTCAGTGGTGTGGTGGGGCGGGGGGGGGGGGGGGGGGGCAGGGTCAGTCAGGGTGAACATGTGAGTGTAACTCAGAGCAGTTCTGGGGTCAGTGGTGAGGTGGGGCAGACAGAGGGGGTCAGTCAGGGTGAACATGTGTGTGTAACACAGAGCAGTTCTGGGATCAGTGGTGTGGAGGGGCAGACAGGGGGGGTCAGTCAGGGTGAACATGTATGTGTAACTGAGAGCAGTGCTGGGATCAGTGGGGCGGGGGGGGGCAGGGTCAGTCAGGGTGAACATGTGAGTGTAACTCAGAGCAGTTCTGGGGTCAGTGGTGAGGTGGGGCAGACAGGGGGGGGGTCAGTCAGGGTGAACATGTGTGTGTAACACAGAGCAGTTCTGAGATCAGTGGTGTGGAGGGGCAGACAGGGGGGTCAGTCAGGGTGAAAATGTTTGTGTTACTGAGGGTAGCGATGGGATCAGTGGTGTGGAGGGGCAGACAGGGGGGGTCAGTCAGGGTGAACATGTATGTGTAACTGAGAGCAGTGCTGGGATCAGTGGGGCGGTGGGGGGGCAGGGTCAGTCAGGGTGAACATGTGAGTGTAACTCAGAGCAGTTCTGGGGTCAGTGGTGAGGTGGGGCAGACAGGGGGGGGGTCAGTCAGGGTGAACATGTGTGTGTAACACAGAGCAGTTCTGGGATCAGTGGTGTGGAGGGGCAGACAGGGGGGGTCAGTCAGGGTGAACATATATGTGTAACTGAGAGCAGTGCTGGGATCAGTGGTGTGGTGGGGCAGACAGGGGGGATCAGTCAGACTCCAAGAGTGGAGCACAGTGTAGATGAGGACGGTGTTGAGATGGAAACTCAGAGCAGTGATGTGATGGAGGGGAATGAAGGTGGAGCCGCACTGGTGGAAAGTAAGAATGTAACAACAGAGAACAATGGTGTGGAAACAGAACAAACGGGTCCAGCAGTAAGCAATACGGATAATAAACGGAAAAAAAGAAATAATAGCAATGTTAAAAAAAAAACTAAAGAAACACAACTAAAGAAAATGAAGATAGAACTCTGGAAAAGCCTGACAGTAAGAAAAACAATGAACAAATGCTTCAAGAGAAGCCCAGAAGTGCCACAGAAGAAGCTAGCATGGACGGTGAACCTGATTTGGAGCTAACAGATACAGACATGGACGATGAGGATGATGAAGACAATGAGTCTGGAGAAGAAAAGGAAGAGAACAATGCTACTGCAAAGAAGAGAAAGAAGAACAGCATAACCACTGAAATGTACACACTAGAAGAAATCAATAACTTTCTTGATACAACATATCGAGATTCTAACCCTAACCCTATCTGACTACTTCTCAGATACAGACAAATTTCTGGTCTCAGTAGAAAAAGTACAAAAAACTACCACTCTAGCACAACTGAGCAAAAAAAAAGAGGTTCCGCCTGGCGAAAATGGCAACAAAGTTACGAAAAGAGAAAAAGGAAAGACTCTTAGAAAAAAACTCAAAAAATGAGTAAGCCACATCACATAGGTGTTTCCTTTCTGTCTACAGCTGTCTTCACATGCTTTTTTTTCCTCTTACCTCTCTTTTACATGGAAAAGTTAAGAGTAGGTACATTAAACATCAATGGGGGCAGAGATAGAAAAAGACAGGCTGTAGTCATACAACTCATTAAGCAGAAAAATATAGACGTTGTTTTTCTACAAGAAACACATAGTGACAAAGAAAACATGATAGAATGGGGGGTGAAGTGGGAAGACCCAATCTACTGTAGTCACGGGACAAATCTCAGTGCAGGGGTAGCAATATTAATTTCAAAAAGAGTAAAAGCAAACGTTACTGAAGGCATTGAGGTAGAACAGGGCCGTGTGCTCCTGACACAAGCTGAAATCGAAGGGCTTAATTTCTTATTTATAAATGTTTATGCCTCAAATAAAGGAAGTGAGAGGGTGAAAACATTTTATTAAATAAGAGACATAATCACACAACATGGTAGTAATCACACTGTAGTTATCGGCGGAGACTGGAACTGCACCTTAGACTTTACAGCAGATAAAAACACAGAGGAACCACATTTTTTCAATCTGCTGAGGTTCTAAATGACATAGTCAAAACATGTGGACTTATAGATCCCTGGAGGGAAAAGGAACCAGGGAATAAAACAATACACATGGATTAAAACCACCGACACAAGAATAAGTGCTGCAAGACTGGATAGATTTTACATCACAAAAACGGACAGAAACAAAATCTTGAAGAGTTCCATTCACCCCAGTGGGTTTTCAGATCACCACATGGTTACAATAGATTTTATATTGTCTGACAAAACAAAACCTCGATTTTACTGGTGTTTTAACTTAAAACTGCTCCAAGATCATTTCTCAGATCATTACAGTTTTAAATTGTTAATCTTTTGGGAAGAATGGAGAAGAAGGAAAGGGGACTTCACATCCCTAGGCACATGGTGGGAGGTGGGGAAAGCACAAATGAAAACATTTTGTCAACAATATACAGCACACACAAATGCAATAAAAAAAGGGGCAGTTGAAGAATTAGAGAGGGAGATACGAGCCCTAGAGAATGCAATACTGGAGAAAAATGAAAAGGAAAAAAGGAACTCCTTAGAAACAAAAAAGAAGGCACTAAGTTCTTATCTACATGAGCAGGCCAAAGGAGCCCTTATAAAATCACAGATCTCCAATATCAAAGACATTGATGCCCCGACCACCTACTTCTTCAACCTGGAACGAAAAACCCGAAGACAAAACCAAATGCTGTACTTAAAACGTCCTGATGGCAGCACAACTACATCTCGTCAAGAAATGAGAGCCATCGCAGTGGACTATTACAAAAACCTATACCACAAGGAGCCTACTGATCCGAAACACAGAGAGGAAATAACAAAGGAACTACCAAAGCTAACAGAGGAGCAAAAGGAAGCTCTAGACACGGACATTGAACTTCAGGAACTAACTACTGCAGTACAGCAGCTATCCACCGGACGAGCACCGGGCATTGATGGACTGCCAGCCGAATTTTACAAACAGTTCTGGGAAACGTTGGGAGCAGATTTATACGAGGTTTTTAACTGGTCTATAAACAATGGAAAACTACCTACAAGCTGCACATGGGCGGTTCTATCTCTGCTCCCAAAAAAGGGGGACTTGGACGTATTAAAGAACTGGAGACCTGTGGCTCTTTTATGTACAGACTATAAAATATTATCGAAGGTTTTATCAAAGAGACTAAAAGAATACATAAGCGAAATAATACACACAAGTCAAACTTATTGCGTACCTGGACGCACAATAATGGACAATATTTTTACTGTACTTGATATGATAGACTTGTGTAAAATTAATTCTTATGACCTGGGTTTTTTATCTATAGACCAAGAAAAAGCCTTTGATAGAGTGGACCACACCTATCTTTTTAATACATTAAATGCTTTTGGGATGGGAACAAAGTTTATAGCATGGATCAAACGTTTATACACAGATGCTTGTGTCATTCTTAAAGTTGGAGGAGGACTTAGCTGTCCCTTTAAAATACAACGAGGGATCAGACAAGGGTGCGCACTGTCAGGGCAACTATACAGCTTGGCGATTGAACCATTTTTAGATCAACTAAGGAGAAACATGAGCGGGTTATCAGAGTGTGGCATTCCAAATAAAGTAGTAGCGTCGGCTTACGCAGATGATATACTGGTTTTTTATCACTAAACAGGAGGACATTTGTGTCCTCTCCAATAGTCTAAGAATGTACCAGGCTGCATCCTCTGCACGTGTTAATTGGGGCAAATGCGAAAGCTTTATTGCAGGTCAGTGGGAAGGAAAACAAGTTCCCAAACTTCCAGAGAACATGCAATGGGGAAGAACAGGTATTAAAAACCTGGGAGTCTACCTAGGAGATGAAGATTACTTGCAAAAAAACTGGGAGGGATTGGTGGAGAAGGTAAGTGCAAAGTTGACAATTTGGTTGCCTCGATGCTGTGGCACAAGTTCACAGCCCTTGAACCACCAGAAACAACAGTCGGAGAGATTCAGAGAAGGATAGTGGACTTCTTCTGGAATGGGCAACACTGGACACGGGCACCAGTTCTCTACCTGCCGATACAGGAGGGAGGCCAGGGCCTGATCGACCTACCAAGCAGAATAAAAACCTTCCGTCTCCAAACCGCACAAAGACTGCTCTACAAAAATGAGGCAACATGGACTCACATAGCATGTCTTCTACTTCACAAAATCGAGGATTTACGACAGACATTTGTTCATAATGGACATAAAGGGAATCAATACATCAAAAACAATGAGGTTTTATCAGACAGTTTTAAAGGCGTGGTCTTCAATTCTGAGAACCAGCAGAACGGGAGACCAACCATGCCTCGACATAAACCACGAGCCCCTTTTTAGTAACCCACTGATACCGGCAAAAATCCTAACATCAAGGAATCTACGACAACGGTTTCAAAAAGCTGGAATCACGAAGCTTGGGGACTTGAGGAGTGGTAAAACTTGGAAAACCACAACTACGCTTGGGGAGGAGACAAGAATCCAATCCCATCGATTGCTGCAGGGAATATTGAGAGAGGTGACTCTAGCGCTGCCTCCAGAGTTTAAGGAGGCTTTAGAACAGGACTCTGGAGAGGACTGGCAACCTTTCCCCCCTCTCTCCATCCTTGCAGCAGCAGAACAACCAGAAACCGATGGAGGAATACTGTCCTTCAAGATACCCCAACTGACGGACTTTGAAAATGCCACCAAGAGTGCGCTATACACAGTCAGTGTGAAGGTGTCCCATCAGAACTCTCTGGCCGCGGTGAAGGAGTCGAGGTGGTCGGATCTGCTGGCACCGGGCTCTTCCCCACGAGGTAGCTGGAGGTCCCTGTACAAACCCCCTGTAGAGAAGCGCACAGCTGATCTGCAGTGGAGGATCGTGCACGGGGCCGTGGCCACAAACAGACACGTAGCACATATCGACTCCACCGTAGACACAACATGCCCCTTCTGTGGGAGGGAGGAAACTTTAGAACACCTCTTTTTAAGATGTGAGAGGTTAAGGCCAATGTTTAACACGTTGAGATGATGGACAGCAAGTTTCGATCAAACCTTAACAGAAAGCCTGTACATTCTTGGCCCGAAATACTCGGCTGCAGACAAAGAAAGAATTCGCATCACTAATTTTCTAATTGGCAAAGCAAAACTGGCCACATGGCTTACAAGAAAAAAACAAATAAAAAATGATGGCACTCTGAACCCAGAGCTCATGTTTAAAACTCTTGTAAAAACCAGACAAAAAATTGAATTCACATACGCAACAATGACAGATAAGCTGCAGGACTTCTGTAAAGTTTGGGGACAGGGGGGAAATTTTATGCTGTGTGGAAAACGATCTGTTAATTTGAACCTTTTAACAGAAGTTTTACGAGAACATACACAGTATACAGAGCTACAAAGGCATCTTATTTTACCCCTTTTAGTTACTTATTTATTTACCTAATTTATTTATTTATTAAACGGTTCCTGCCTTATGGGTGTTTTTATGTTATGTACCATCACGAAATCAAACCATCATAGATTCTATCTTGTGACTATTTATTTATTTATTGACGTTTTTTATCCACTATATCTTTTTTCATCTTATCTGGGCATACTCATGTGAAAATGTAAAACTTTTTATTATATGGATGTGTGTGTGTGTGTGTGTGTGTGTGTGTGTGTGTGTGTGTGTGTGTGTGTGTGCATATGTATGTATATATGTATATGTATGTATACATATATATGTACATGTACTGTATATGTGTGTATGTGTATATATGTATTTATGTATGTGCATGTATATATGTGTGTGTGGGAAAATATGCTGCTTATTTTTCTAAATATCTAAATATCCAACTTCACTTAATTCTTTCACATGTCCACATAAGATAGAGATTTTATGAATGTTTCAACATTAAAGACACCTAAAAGTAAAAAAGAAAGTCTCTCTCTCTCTCTCTCTCACTCTCATAAAACTCCTTAGGTTTGACATTAAACTGCTGTATTTCCAGTGAAGCAGTTGTATTTTTCTGTTAGGATAATTTTAATAGTCCTTCATTTGTAGATGAGGCAAATTTATGCTCTATAAATCTCCAGCTCTATATTTAGCCCAGGCAGGGATATTTTAATCTCCTCCTGAATCTCGTCATTACTCAAGCTTACACACTATGCACAGACTTTGATCAAATGAAAAATAAATAAAAGTGTAAATCATGGGTAAATAAGTCAAATAACATTTTTATCTTTATATATTTTTCATTTTATATAATTACTTTAATTCATTTCCGATAAACCTATTTTTCCAGTCTGCTATAAACGTCTAGTAGAAGACGTCTGTGTCTCTGCTGTAGAGGAGGCACGTGGTTTATTTCTGGACATCCAAGTATTTAGATTCTGCAATAAAGCTGCAGTGCTGTGAGGAAATCTCAGCACTAATCAGCTGAGCCTAAATAAATAAATAAATAAATAGATGGTTCAGTGATTGAAAGGCAGGTGTGTCGGGAGAAACTATTAATATCCATTACACCCAAAGTTTAATGAGTGTTTCGAGTGATGTTTTTGTTCTTTACTTTTTAATGCGACTTTGATAAACATTCCTAAATCACAGACTGTCCTTACTCTTACAGTCGAGGTGTAATCAGGGGGTTTGCTATAATTCCCAGAGCGGAGGGGGGAGAATGTGCCTCTTCTCACACACCGTGATTATACTGTAACAGTAATGTGAGTCTGAACGCTCATCAGGGTTGTTTACTGTCGGTGTGTTTCTCTGCAGGGTTTGTTTCCTGGGCGTGTTGGCGCTGGTAATCAGCTGGGGATCACTGGGTTTGGAGCTGGCTGTATCCTCGGTGAGTGTCTCCATGGCAACGCTACCCAGTTTTCTGAATGTGTTTTTTTTTTTTTTTTTTTAGCTCTCTCTATTTTGCTCCTTCATGTATCTGTAAACATTATGTATTTGACTGGTTGCACGGCAACGATGAGGATATACACTGCCTGGCCAAAAATCTAAATGAAAACACACCTTTAGGTTTGATTATGGCGTACAGTCCTGGAATACGCGTCCCATCAGGGAATTAAAACTCCATAGATGTGGTAACCTGGTGATACATCAGTACGTGATTCAGTACATCAGTACGTGATTCAGTACATCAGGACGCACCTCACTCTGGAATAGGCTCAATTTGGACTCATCAGGTCACATGACCTTTTTCCATTGCTTAAGTCCAGTCTTTATGCTCTCTAGCAAACTGAAGCCTTTTTTCTGGTGATTAATTTTTCACCCCAGATCAAAAAATTGACCCTTCTGAAACAGAAACATTTTATTTTCACCTTTTTTATTTTTCTGTATGTGAAAATCTAACAAAAAAAATTTTATTTTAAACATTTAAATTACATTAATGATCTCAGATGTTTGTAGGTGATTAAAAAAAATACTGTATATTTTCCATCTCTAACACTTGACCCAAGTGTACATGAAAGGGTTAAAAATAAAAGAGGCTTGAGGACGAAACCTCTGGTTGTTATTTGACTGAAGGACTAATGATGGGTGATGGTGGTGCCAGTGATCCACACCTCCTCGTCACATCTGGTCACACCTGCCGTGTGGTCTGACTGGGGACGATTCCACTTCACCATGAAGACGCTCCTGTCCTCGGCTGATACAGACAGCTGTCCTCTGAGGACTCGTGACTGCAGTCGCTCGATAGTTCACCAACTGGACTCCATATGAACACGTCTCCTGTTATACTGACCTTCCAGCCTCCTAACACACAGTATGAGTGCAGATCAATCCCTGCTCTCCGTTATCACCCAGATGAGGATGGGTTCCCTGTTGAGTCTGGTTTCTTCCTATTATCATCTCAAGGAGTTTTTTCCCTCAGCACTCGTTCAGCGGCTTGTTCATCAGGGACGACCTGATCATTCTGATTTATTCACACTTCTATAATTTCTTTTGATTGTGTAAAGCTGCTTTGTGACAATGACAATAATAATAATTAAAAGTGTTGTTACACAATGATGTTTTGTTTAGTATAAATCAGTCTTTCTGATTTGGTTTTCAGAGCTCTAGTGACTTTTGTATGGCACCAGACATGTACGTCTCTGCAGTTGCCGAACGTTACGGAGTCATCAACAAAGGTAAGATTTCATGCTTTTGCTCTTAATGGGAGTGCGTTCCTACTCAAAAAAAAAGAGGTGAAGGCTGGCCGAGGGCGTGGCTGGGTGAATAATAGACAGACACGGTTTTGCCCTTTCACACTGGAGTTGTGACACATGGTGCATTTTCTCAGCGTGTATTTTCTTGGCTTCCAGAAGAGTTAAAATCTTCCTCTTAACTCGTCATTCATCTCATCACTACAAATGATCAAATCTATAACAGGGGGCCGTAGAGTGTAAATCACTAGCATGACGCAGCTAAGAGAACACGCTTTTGTGTGTGTGTCTGGTGCGAGACGCTGGTTTGTACTGCTCAGCAGGAGGAAGTAGGGCAGTAGAGACAGAATGCAGGATAGACACAGGAGTTTCTTTCCCACGGTAACGGCGCTACAGCAGTCAGCCGTCATGCAGTAAGACTGTCGATTCATCTCTTTTTGAATCATTATTTCAGACCCAAACCCTCTTGATCTCGCTCTGTGTTTGATTCGCACTCTCACTTCCCAACTTTCCAATCAGTGTATTATCAGTATAGTTTTAAGGCTTTCACGTCATCACGTATTAATCGCCGTGAGCGGTTGTGGGGACTGTGCATGAAACCAAACACAAAATGATCATAGGAACGTTAACAATGGACCTGCTCGGATCACTGCATCTTTTAGACTCAGCAAAATCCTAAAAGCCTAAAAGCTCCGCACTTCAGAAGATAATTACACAATCACTCCTTATTTATTATTATATTTTTCTTTCTTTTTATTGAATTTTTTGAATTTTAATCTGTGTTGTTCTTACACTTAACACATGATTTTTAGGCATCAGTTATAAGATCTGTCTGTCTGTCTGCCATCCGTTATGTAATCCTTTATTCCGTCCCCCGTTAGTGCCGGTCTCTCCGCCTCTTAATGCATTTAAATATTGAAGCAGAACTTTAAATATTGAAGCTTGGGGGTGGCGTGGTGGCGTAAACTCACACCTCCAGGGTCGCGGGTTCAGTTCCCACCTCGCATCTGTGTGTTTGGAGTTTTCTCGTGGGTTTTCCTGCAGGTATTTTGGTTTCCTCGCACAGTCCAGAAACATTGAGTGTAGGCTAATTGGCATTTAAAAATTCCCCAAGTTGTGTGAGAGTGAGTGTGTGAGTGTGTGCTTGTGCCCTGCCATGAATTGGCAACCCTGACCAGGGCGTACCGCGTCTCGTGTGTCGTCGTCGTCGTCGTCCCCCCGCGTCCCCTGGGACAGACTCCAGACCTGTACAGGATAAGAGTGAGCGAGTGAGTGAACCAGCCTTGAGCCGACCTCGTCGATTTATAGACTTACAGAGTGAAGACGACTTTATATCAGATGTGCTCGTTTCTCTTGGGTCGCTTTTTACACACCCCAGTCTGTTTTACTCTGACATCCGCGATTGGCCGATAATGCATCCAGTTACTAAAGTTCATGAAGAGCTGATGGATGAGGCTCGGGGACTGTGGCTCGGGTACAAACCGTGAAAGCCTCTTGTGTTTAGCCATGTGTGGACATAATTGAGTGAGTGGTTCATTCTTCTCATCAGCAGTGCTGTTTAGGTTTATTGTGCGTGTGTGTGTGTGTGGCTACGAGAGTGAAAGAGCGAATGATTTCAGCACTCCTCCACGACCGGGGCCTACAGCTCTGACTCACTCACGACTCGCTTTCGTCTCCGCGTTGTGTAGCAGGAGTGTGAGATTCACCATTACGTCTGTGTGGAGCTCGTCAGGAGGTGGTGTGAATATGTAGCACTTCCTGCGCAGAAATAGAGCGTGGGAAGCTTTTTATAAACCCGTCTCCCCTCCCACATGCGAGAGAACCTGCGTGTAATATCTCCTGATCCGAAAAGAGAATCAGATCCTCCTCTCAGATCGGTGTACCAGCGGAAAGCATCACTTTAATTCTTTATTAACGTGCTAATTATTTAACGATGCTGCAGGTGGACTTACCTCGTGTTATTGAAGGATTCTAGTCTTTTTATTTGAGGCATCAGATCAGGAAGTCGAGTGAACTTGTGGCCGTCAGTATTCCAGGCTTTTAAATCTGCAAACTATATGGGCAGAAATATGTGGACAATCAATCACAACCAATGTTTGCTGCTCCACTATTGTTTGGGAATCTGTGTTTGTACATTGGGGGAGGGGGAGGGGGGGTCTGCCAGGGTTCTGCCACTCCCGCCTTTACACACCCTATGTGTATGGAGTGTATGGAGCGTATGGAGCTTGCCATGCTGGAAGAACTTTTAGTGGCAACCAAAAGTTTAACCTTTATTTTTTAACTTAATAAAGTTCTGATAGTGATGTGACTGGTCTGTTTCTCATTTTCCCATCTTTGATCTGCCACCTCTCTCACTCTCTCTCTCTCTCTCACTCTCTCTCTCTCTCTCACTCACTCTATCTCACTCTCTCTTTCTCTCTCTCTCTCACTCTCTCTCTCTCACTCTCTCTCTCTCTCTCTCTCTCTCTCACTCTCTCTCACTCGCTCACTCTCTCTCACTCTCTCTCTCACTCTCTCACTCTCTCTCTCACTCTCTCTCTCTCACTCGCTCCCTCTCTCACTCGCTCCCTCTCTCTCTCTCACTCCCTCTCTCTCTCTCACTCGCTCCCTCTCTCTCACTCACTCTATCTCACTGTCTCACTCTCTCTCACTTTCTCTCTCTCTCACTCGCTCCCTCTCTCTCACTCTCACTCTCTCTCTCTCTCTCTCTCTCTCACTCACTCTATCTCACTCTCTCACTCTCTCTCTCTCTCTCTCACTCTCTCTCTCTCTCTCTCTCTCTCTCTCTCTCTCTCGATTTCCCCAGACATCCTGCAGTATTACCTCCGGTGCAGCGTGGGCCAAAACAACCCCTTCCAACAGGTAATTCACTTATCCAGACTTTCTCAATCCTTCCGATCCAACTGTCTGTGTGGATTTTTTATTCTCTCTCTCACTCTACATATACACACCTTAACCATTATAAGGTCTTCAGTAGAACCCTGATGTGTCTATTTTAGTCCTGTACTAATTCTCACCCAGTTTCGCCACCCTTCCTTCTTCTTTGAAGATCATTTTCCTGAAACGTTTGTTCGGGTCTCTACTGCACTGCCCCTGGTGTTCAGTAGTTCGCTCTACACCAGACAGCACTTTAGTCAGACAAATCTAATTAGACTTAGCCTTGGCTTTATGCGAGTGATGTATTACTCCACCACATCTAACTAATCACAGTAAGCCCTTTCCATTTCAGTAGACGTCTGGATGCTTTTAAGCAGAGGCTAAGAGTCATACGGAGATTGTATATTGATCTCTATGAGGCAGTAACTCCAAATGGTCTCGGTCTTCCAAGTCTGAGGACACAGACGTCAGTGCCTCGCTCTCTTTTTATGCTCCTCCTGTGTTTCACTCTGATAGTTTGAGACCTTGAAGAAACATCAGCAGCACTGATTGCATCTTCTGAAGGTTTTTTTTGTAAATAAGATTTTTTTCAAAAGCATGATAATCTCACATTGCACAAATTATTGCAAAAACTCGGTTTGTGAAGCAACACATGACAGACTGTACAGTCACATACAAGATGCCTTGTGTTCTTTTTTTTCTGCCACTAATATGTAATTTTCCAGCCTTTCATGGCAGTTTTAAAAATAGATCTGTTGCTAAGAGCCCGAGCTGCCATCGCACCCTTTTGAAGGCACCTTTCAAATATTAATGGATTTCTGAGATGTTACGGTTCCGTCGGCCTGAAATGGACAGCGAGCGTCATGTTATTGTAATATTTCTACTCCTATGTTTCTCACAAAAAGATCTCGAGCAGCCCGTCACCCACCACACTCTCTGTTATAGGCACTTATGCATTATTCACTCACTCGGGAATAGCAGTGGGCAAGAGTGACGATGAGTCTCAGTCAGCAAACGAGAGACCATCTGTGACTTCTGTTGGTTGCATATCCGTTCCCTGAAAAAGTCAGTGCTCAGTTTTCTTTCATCCCAGTAGCAAACACACCCGAGCACACTAGCTCATCAGCGTCCTGCAGTATTACTCGGCTCGGCTGGACTGGGAGCGGGAGTGGGAACATGGACCGGCTACGTTCACCAATGTTGATTTGAGTTATTCTTAGTGAATCTGTTGCGTGAACAAAAATACTGAAGTGCTGTTTGGGGGGGGACTCTTAATTTTACTACACCTTTTTTACCATCTTTTTGTATAGCGCCCCCTTCCTACAACCCTTATGTAATGCCCAGAAATAAAATCACTATTTGGATTGCAAAAACCTAGAAGCCTTTGCCTGGACAATTTCTGCAGTGATTAAAATGTTTCACCTGCAACAATTATTTTAACTCTGACTGATGCAGTGAGTCGCTTCTTATTACTTAAATAAAAGATTGCAGAAATGGCCAGAATTGGGTTAAGAACTGTCCAACACATTATTAAAACCTGGAAGGAGAACGCTGAACTTTACAGAATAAATGTGATAAAGAATAAATCATAAGTCACTGATCTGAGCTCACTTAAATACTTGGTGATGTTGCCTCAAAGAAATCAACACCAGAAATTACAGAGATGTTTAATAGTTGAAAGTAAGAGCATTTCCACACCACTGTTCAGTCCCAATCCTGAGAGTTCTCATCACAATGTGTCCATAAGAAAACCTCTCGTTAGTGAGACTCATCAGAAAAAAGTCTTCAGTTTGTTAGTGATCATAAAGACTGGACTGTGGAGTGATGGAGAAAGGTCATGTGACCTGATGAGTCCAGACTGAGTCTATTCCAGAGTGATGGGCGTGGTCAGGGTGAGAAGGGAAGCGCATGAAGCGATGCTCCCATCATGCATAGCGTCCACTGTACAAGCGTCTGGAGACAGTGTTATGATCTGGGGTCGCTTCAGTCGCTCAGGTCGAGACTCAGCAACGTCATGTGGAGATAAAATGAAGTCAGTTTTTGGTAGTTTTGTACTATGTCCTTTTTATTTTTTTTTGAGGGAAGAATTTAAATTAATGCATCCACATGGAGAAGTTAAAGAACTATCCAAAGAGCACGCGATAAATGCTTTCTACAGCTGGTGTAAAATCCACCTTCTCTTGTTGGGTGGAAATGGTTACTGACACTCAGAAGCTACACACACATTTTTACTGTCTAGAGAAAATCCACCACAATGTTCATCATGCAGAACCCAGCTGTCCATAAAACATATTTTATTTGACTGTAATTCTTTCACTCCTTTAAGGAACTTGTTTTATTCTGTTGACACTTTAAAAAAAGTTTTTAAACAAGTAAATCCAAATGAAGTTTTAAAGTTCTTAGAAATAAATAATTTTAAACATCTCTTTTAATATTGAATAACAAAAATGTCTCTCGCCATGAATGTAGTCATAGACGCTGGCGTGGCGTTAAAAAAGAAAGAGAGAAATGATTACTGCATTAACATCTTTCTGTTCATTTCTGATTTTTTTTTGTGCTCTTTTTAAAAGTGGTTTCAGCAGAAAACAACAATTACAAATTCAGTACGCAGCTCATAGTATAGTTTCATAACAAAGACTGTGTTCGTGTTTCCTTCACAAAAGTAGTAAACTAATTCATGTTCTCGTCCCCAAAAAAGGTAAATATAGGGGGGTTTACTAAAGTTAACGTGTTTACTCAGCGTGTCTGTCCTGTTTTATAGAAACTGTCTGGAAGCCACAAAGCTCTGGTGGAGATGCAGGACGACGTGTTGGAGCTCCTGCGTTCTGCAGTGAGAGAATACCCACAGACCAAAGTGTGTAACACACACACACACACACCACACACACACATCACACATCACACATATACACACACACACCACACATCACACACACACACACACATCACACACACACACATCCCAGAGACTGTGGAGGTGTTGCAGTGGGCCCATACGTAGCGTGTGTGTGTGTGTGTGTGTGTGTGTGTGTGTGTGTGTGTGTGTGTGTGTGTGTGTGTGTGTGTGTGTGTGTGTGTGATGTGTGATGACCTCTTGACCAGTGACGAGTAAGAAGTGTGAGAAGGAAGAGTGTGTGAACAGTGCTGTGGGAAACACACACAGGTCCAGTTGAACTAAAGGGCACTTGGTGTTTTTTAGTGAAGTGTTTTTTCAGATGAGAGAGGGAGGAGCACTGGAGTATTTCTGTAAGATGATCCGGAGCGCTGCAGCGCCGAGGTCTCGGCCGTGTGTTTATACTGAACGACCTGTACGGCGTGTGTAGAGCGCTGAGTCTGTACACACCTGCCTGCAGCCGGGCCTCGGGAATTACAGCAAAGATCAGGTTTAATGTGTGAAGTGCTGCTGAAAATGAAGTGGCAAATTAACCCCAGGACTGACTATATCTCACACACACACACACACACACACACACACACACGCGCGCGCGCACACTACTGCACTGCTTCAGACTGACCCAGTTACGTCAGTGTTCTTGCTCTCTCTGTTTCAGTCCAATCTGGATCAGATCCAGGGCGTGTTGAACACCACAGAGATCGGCCTGCATCAGCTGACTGCACTGGTGGACTGCCGCAGTCTGCACATGGTACGTGGAGCTGGTACTGTGTGTGTGTGTGTGTGTGTGTGTGTGTGTGTGTGTGTGTGTGTGTGTGTGTGTGTGTGTGTGTGTGTGTGTGTGTGTGTGTGTGTGTGCACAGAACTAGTGAGAACATGGAGCACTGAAGTATAAAGCGAGCTCATAGAAGAGATGTTAAATTTGTAACTGATGTCACTGTCAGAATTCAGAATAATTTAATCCTGCTGCAGGTTGCCAGGTTTGTATTAATGTTTTCATTCTAAAAGCATGTTGTTTCTATAGTAACTATCTGTTTCTATCTGATTGTTTATAAACAGGTTTTTTTTTTTATTTGTTGATATAGTGAGGATTGTTTTTTATTTGAAGGAGTCTTCAGTGTAACTGAAATGTTCTAACATGACAAACTGATGTGTTTTATTAAATTCAAGCCAAAAGAAAAAAACTGAAGTAGTGAAGTAAAGACGGTTTATATCTTGTGGACTGATGATGTTCAGGAGACAACATTTAATGATACGTGTGTACAAATGGCTGTGCAATTGGCTAGTGTCTCTGTGATTGACAGGACAGTATGCTCCTCCCACCAAGAGAGCAAAGCCAATTTATATGATGATGATGATGATGGTGATGATGATGATGATGATGATGATGATGGCGGCTGTGGCTTCATATTGATTGAAGTTGGTGTAGAATGACTTGCCCTGGTCGCTCCGCTCTGCCTCGCGCTCGACTAACACTCAGTCCAGGTCTAAACATCTTCTCTGGTTTTTCTCACTGTTCTCGTGACGAGCTCTAGAAGTGTGGAGTAATTCAGCAGGGAACTCCGAGGCCGTGACTAATAACAGGCTCACACACACTCACACACTACTTACACTCCGCACAGCTCTGTACTGTCCTGAGGAATGTTCTGTTCATTCCATAATACTGGTGTGTGTGTGCGTGTGTGTGTGCGTGTGTGTGTGTGCGTGTGCGTGTGTGTCTCTCTCTCTTTCTGTCTATATCTTTCTCTCTGGTTTGTCTTTGTCTCTCTGTCTCTCTTTGATCCTCTCCCTATCTCTGTCAACCTCTTTTTGATGCAGCTCTCTTTCCCTCTCTGTCTTTTTATCTCTCTCATCTCTCATCGATTTTTGTCTCTGTCTTTCTCTCTCTCTTTTACTCTGATTTGGTGTCTCTCTCTCTCTCTCTCTCTCTCTCTCTGCGGAGGATTAGGGACATGATGACGTACATCTGTGTCTTCTGTGTGTGTGTGTATGTTCAGTGGCAAATATGTGTTTGTGTTACTTCCAGCAGGATTCTGCAGGAAGTGATGCGCGTGTGTGTGGGGTGTGAAACGCAGTGCTGGAGGATTTCTGACACACACGGGGCCGCAGTGTAGAATCACATTCTGTTACAAATCATTCATTAGCTCACGATCAGTAGATTTTTTTTTTAACAGATCAGTAACTGGCCAATTTTTCCTGTTTCTTGATGATTATCGATGTTTATCTTTTAGAAATCTTTTACGTGTGTTCTATTAATACCACACACACACACACACACACAGTGTTTAATCAGACTGATCAGAGGCGTGATGGAGATACACAGTACACTCCTCCACTCAGAACGTTTGTGTGTTGTGAAATATCATGAGGCTCGGGTTACACAGTTTCCATTGGGCAGTACAGTGTGTGTGTGTGTGTGTGTGTGTGTGTGTGTGTGTGTGTGTGTGTGTGTGTGTGTGTGTGTGTGTGTGTGTGTGTGTGTGGTCTAATGATCTTTTCTATTAAATGTATTTTATTATCTTTATAGTTGTTCGTGTTGAATGAAACATCCCGTCTGATGCCGTTCTCCAGCTAAAAGAGCCGTAGCGAATGTTCTCATGTATGATGAACGTAGCGGACGTGTAAAATAACGTCACTGTGACAGTGGACGAGACGGACGCACTGTGTTTGGATTGCAGTGAGAAAGTCCTTTATAACTACAGATTTAGCCTGGATTAGAGTCTGCAGTGTGATGTTTAGTTCATGTGTGTGAATGATTCCTCGTTCATCAGAGAAGAAGAAATCTCTCCACAGGTGTGATGTGCTGGTGATTCAGTACATTCAGGTGGTCATGTGACTTCATTTTATCTCCACATGACGTTGCTGAGTCTCGACCTGAGCGACTGAAGCGACACCAGATCATAACACTGTCTCCAGAGGCTTGTACAGTGGACGCTATGCATGATGGGAGCGTCCGGGTCAGAAGGGAAGCGCAGTGATGCTCGTGACACACTGTGTGTGTGTGTGTGTGTGTGTGTGTGTGTGTGTGTGTGTGTGTGTGTGTGTGTGTGTGTGTAAATGCTAATCTCAGAAGTCCGGGACTGAACGCTGTATTGTGATGTGTATCGCTTACAGCACCGCATTGCACAGCTCTGTGTAAGGAAGATACCTTTGTCTCCTGTTTGTGTAAAACCTCATGTTTTGCCCTCCTCAGGACTACGTGCAGGCTGTGACGGGGCTGTGCTACGACGGACTGGAAGGCCTGATCTACCTGGTGCTCTTCTCCTTCGTCACAGCCCTCATGTTCAGCTCCATCATCTGCAGCGTGCCTCACACATGGCAGGGGAGGAGGTGAGTGCTGAGAAATCATAAAGCTCCATCCTGTTATTTATTACTGTCACTTACTGCCGTCCAACAGCGTCGTCAGGGTGTTAGTGCTACAGGACACACTGAGGAGGAAGTCACCCCTCATAAAAAAAACTATAAATCCCTGACGCAAAGGAAATCCGGCTGTTCTGTACGGACATGATGCACGCTGATATGTGCGCTCTCTGCTTGGTTCAGATTCGTAGAGTCCCCAGTAGTCCGTGTATTCAAACACACCGGCAGCTGCTTCCCCTCTGCGTTTCCTTTTCTGGTTTTTGAGACAGCTGGGATTTAACAGGAACAAGTTACCACCGGATTCAAGCTTTCCATAATTAACTCTGATCTTCAGGAGCAGTAATGTCTTTCTGCTCCTCTTTTTTCTCTTCTCTTCTCTCCTATCCCACGACACAGTGCTAGGTCTCTTCATCACTGTCAATCATCTCCCCCGACCCCCCCCCCCCCCCCCCCCCCCCCGAGGAGCTCCTAAAGTGGGAAAAATAGGGCAGGATTAATTATATGAAGATTGATGATTATCAAACAGTCCAGGTTCAACACTCACTCACTCACTCACTCATCATCTATAGCGCTTAATCCTGTATTCACGGTCGCAGGGGGGCTATCCCAGGAGACTTGGGGTACCAGGCGGGGTACACCCTGGACAGGGTCACAGGTTCAACACATGAAACAAAATATATAATAGATATTTGATAGATATTTATGGAAAAATAAATCTCTCTGTTTTTCTCGTTCCTGGTGAGTAGGGGAGATCTCTGAGCTGTAGATGAGCTTTGAAAAGCTCCAGTGAGCAGTTCTTCTCCTGTCTGTTGTGCCCTTGTGAGATGCTGCACAGAAAATGTTCCTCGTTTGACCACCAGGGGGAGTCTGAGCTAAAAAGATGACATCATCTACTTGCTGATGTTTATTTCTGCGCTTTTTTTTTCTTTTTTTTCCAGATCATCTGCATTGAAAGCAATTAAGCGTCAACAGTCTAAAATCCTGCATTGTGTGTGATTGTGATTACTCAAGCAAACAGTATTTATGTGAATAATAATAATAATAATAATAATAATAATGAAATTGTTATAGCGTGAGTTTTCCTGCAGGCTGACGAACGAGACATTGAGAATAGAGAGAGAGAGAGAGAAAGCGTGAGAGTGTGCCCGAGCGTCTGTCATCACGTGTGGTGTTGTGTGTTATGAGGAGGACTGCAGATGTGAACATGTGTGCTCATTTTGTGCTGCAGACATTTTAATGTGAGACTTGAGGTTCAGTGTGCCCTCTGCTGGCCACTTCTCTTACTGCTCTTGTCAGCCTCAAAGCTGTGCTTGTGTTTCTTTTGGCTCGCGCAGGCAGAGTGAGGACACTGAGGAAGACTCTGCTGCTTCTGGAGGAAGACAAAACCATGACAACCTGTACCGGGTTCACATGCCCAGCCTTTACAGCTGCGGCAGTAGCTACGGCAGTGAGACCAGCATCCCCGCAGCGGCCCACACCGTCAGCAACGCCCCTGTCACAGAGTACATGTACGTTACGCATGGTTCCTCTATTGTCCATCACACACTCAACTCCTCTCATATTCGGGGGTGAAAAGCTCTCACTCGCTGATATCGAAGCTCAGTCCTCTCTAGTCCTCACAGCAGCGTGTCTCACACAGGGGTCAGTAGCATGAGAGAGTTTCTGGTGCACTCCAGGTGCTTTAGTGTAAATACAACCTGACCGCTGATGTACACACAGTTCTCCTCTCAGCATCAAACAGTTAATATCATAATGTCACCTCCCGCGTTTGAGTTACATTTTAAATGTGGACTTCTGTACATAGACAGCTTTGCATGCCTCGTCATTGCTCCATAATCTCTGTGTGGAATCTCAAGAGAGGTTTGAGGTCTGATGGCTTGTTTTACTTGAAGTTCAGCAGTATTGATCTGAACCACTGAAAACAACTGGACAGCTCGGTGGTTAAAAGGTAAATACACGTCTGTCCTATCAGAAACCGTTTATCCCATTTATAAAGCGGTTAAAGCTTCTTTCAGGTAGTAACTTGTGTGTGAGTATATATCCAATGCATCTCAAAAAAGTTTAATTTAAATATTTAATAAGGTTTTTTTATTCGAGTTTTAAAAATATACAGTATTTTAAAATATTAGAATATTTCTCAAATCAATCCTAAAATATAGGATGAAACTGAAATTCTGAAAATTCCACCCATTTATGCACTCAGTACTTGATCAGGGCTCCTTTAGTATGAATAACCGTACAGTGGGCGTGGTCTGGAGGCCATCAGTCTGAGGCGTTACTGAGGACCAGGGTGCTCCGAGCTCTCAGCTTTGGTGGTTCTCCTCTTCCTCCTGACAAACACCAGAGATTCTTCAGGTCCGGTGGGTGGGCTGGACCTTCATGCACAGTGAGAGACCAGTTAGAGTTAGTTCTGGTGCTGTGGACAGTTGATGCGTCCTGCTGGAGAAGGAAACCAGCCTCTCCATAAATCACGCGTCAGATGGAAGTTCAACACCAGCAGATATCAGGCACCTCAGATCTCCTCAGACTGTGGAAACTTCTCACTGGACTTCAAGCTGCCTGCATTCTGTTCCTCTGCTCACTTCTTCAACACTAGAATATTCAAATATTTTATATTATATATAATAATATAGTTACATTAAGGATCTATCCAATGATGACTCTGGATGAGAGCGTCTGCAAAACGCCTAAATGTTAATGTAAATATGAGAGTTTTCACTTTTTAAATTAAATTATGAAATTAAAATTAATTAAACTTTAACAATATTACATTTTTTTGAGATGCACATACTGTATTTACACTGCATGGCAAAAATAAATCACCACCTGTATTTAACTGAGCAGACAGTGAAGAGTCTCCCACTGGATAATTACTGCAGTGATTTAATACGGTTCAGCTGAAACTAAAGTTATTTAACTCTAACTGACGTGGTGACGAGCTTCTCATCTCTCACACACACATCCCGTGTGGCCGTGGCAAAGATGTTCCTCTGTTTCAGGAAAGTCGAATTACTGTCCTGCAAAAAAAAACATCCTGAACACTTCTGAAATCAGAAACAACAGTAGAACTCAAAGCTGTGTTTAATAGTGAAAGTAAGAGCATTTCCACACGCTGTGAGGATTATTCAGGGGATCAGCTAAAAAGATGTGTAGCCTTTAGAAAACCTCTTAATTTTATCAGTGAGACAAATAAAAAAATGATAAAATTTTCAAGAACAGAATTTATCTTAATATTCAAGAATTTATCTTAAAGAACAGACTGTGAAGCATCAGAAAAAGATCATGTGGTGTGATGAGTCCAGATTCACTCTGTTCCGGGGTGATGAGGGCATCAGGGTAAGAAGAGAGGCAGACGAAGTGACGTCCATCACGCCTGGTGCCTACTGTACGAGCCTGTAGGGGGCAGTGTTCTGACCTGGGGTCGCTTCTGTTGGTCAGGTCTAGGCTCAGGAACATCATCTGCTCCAAAATGAGGTCAGCTGGAGACCTGAATGTACTGAATCATCGGGTTTTTTATTCCATCAATGTAGATTTTCTTCCCTGAAGACGATGCCAGGATTCATTGGGTTCAGGGAGCATGAGACGTCATCTTCACACGCGGATCTCCATGGAGTCCAGACCTTAACCTCAGTGAGAATGTTTGGGACGTGCTGAGAAGACTTTACACAGCGGTCCGACTCTCACGTCATCAGTACAAGACCATGGAGAGAAATTAATGTGACTCATGATGGAAATAAATGTTGTGACGTTGCATAAACTTACTGAAGTGATGCCACAGAAGGAATTAAAGCAACTCAGGGGCAGCGGTGGCTCAATGTGTTAAGGCTCTGAGTTGCTGATCGGAAGGTTGGTGGTTCGAGGCCCAGCTCTTAACCCTGTCTGCTCCAGGGGGCGCTGTATCATGGCCGACCCTGCACTCTGACCGCAGTTACTCTGGGATTTGTTAAGAAGGAATTTCACTGTGCAGTAATGTAATGTATATGTGACAAATAACGGCTTAACTCGAGCTTTTCTTTTGTCTGGGCAGTGTACAGTATAATGTCCTATAGTGTCTTTATTCTTTTATGTCCTTTTAGGGGGTCTGTAGTTGTAAAACCATCAATGAAGCGAATGATCTAGATTTGATATTTGATCTTTATAAGGTCGTGGGGTGTCAAAAGAAACATTTCTTGATTTTTTTTTTTCTTTTAAAGTAAAAAGTTACCAATATTGTTAATACTCACAACACACAAGTACAAACATTCGAGTACTGTAGAGCACTGAAACTGGCCCTTGAGTTACACTCACTATAAAACCTTGTACTGTAGTTTGTTTTCATATATTATATTACATGACAGGATGACATTACACAGCACTAATATAATCATATCACTGTGTGTGAAGCAAACATGGGGAAAACCTTTGACCTAGTTTAATTTTTTCTGTTCATTTGTACCTACAGGAGACGTTTTTATTAAATCTTTATTAAAGCTAATAGAGTGAATATGTCAATTTATATTTGTAACTTTTTTCATTAGTTTTGTTGTTATTTTTATAATGGATTGCTCTTTTACATGGGGGCGGGGCACACATCACAGTTACATACGGGATGCGATGCTACGGGATGTGATACAAGCTGATATTGATTGAATTTGAGATGCTTCATTTATTTGAGCATTTGAGATGTTAAACTGTTTTTTAATGGTGGACCTTCATTCTGTAGAGTGTCATAAGAATGTTTTAAGTCTAAGTAAGTTAAGAGGTTGCTGAAGGGTTTGATGAGCAGGATTAAGATGTAGAGGCATTTCTATATTGTATTAGGAATTTAGCTGAAAGCTGAAACGGCTCCGTGCTGCTGGTGAGTTTGTTTGTTCTCATTTGTGCATCTTTCTCTCATCACACAGGACACAGAATGCAAACTTCCAAAATCCTCGCTGTGAGAACACTCCTCTTATTGGGCGAGAGTCGCCTCCCCCTTCTGTAAGTGTCTAACACTGAATGACACACACTCACTCTCACACACACACACACACACACTTTTTTTGGGGTTCATTGATTTTTGCCCAGCATGCAGGAAAGGACACAGTGCTGCGTTTCTGTGCCTGTGTGAGATAGAAAGCTGACGTTAGCGTGCACAGGGATCACACACACGGGAACCATTCAGAGCTGCTTTGAGGTACTCTTCAGGTTAGAGGATGGAGATGACACGGGAGTCGCAGCTTCAGCTCGATGTTACTGAGATTGACGCGAGACGGCGATCAGTGTAGGGAGTCTGGCTTTGCCTAGCGGATTTAAGCGTCTGGATTTTTCTCCTGCTTATTTTGGATTAAATGTCAGAGCCTGACTCGTGTATCTGCTGTAACGCTTTGTTATTGTTGTTGTGCTTACTGCCCCAGACAGTCAGGGCCTCGGAGGGGTTCCACTTATCCTGTTACTGAACCAACAGGAACTATATACGTCCCGTCCGGTCCGTCTGTCCTCCAGACTTCTGTCTCACAGTCATGACTGTATGTGTGATGGATAAAGATGTGCTGTTACAAATCCAAGCTCTAGTCAAAATGCTGAACTGAGTTGGCATCAAAGTTACATTGTGTTCAGTACAAATATAATCTTTTACCTCCCAGTTACACATACAGTACCTGCAGGATCGCCATTATACACATACACACCTGATACACGGCAGGTCTGCAGAAAAAAAAACATGCCACGTGGTTTTGTTTTAGGAAATTTTAATGATTGAAATTGATTGGCATTTTTCATAATCGATTGCTTAGAATGCACAGGAAATCAATCGGTCATCGTCAATACTTACGCATTTAAAATCCCTCAGAAGTGGGACGGCAGAACCAGAACTGCAAAGAGGGGGGAGATCACTGACACTTCCATGTTCATGATTCATTAGCAACAAGCTAGTCAGCCATGTGATATAGAATCACCTCATCAAGATCTCGCAAGCTAACACGTCTGGAGCTGAAGTGATCTGGAGGAAGTTCTTGTCTAACGTCTTCTAACTTTGACTGTCTGACATTCCTGAGTAGGAATTCACTGATTAACGTCTCGTGTTTTCAGATGATTGAGGTAATGTCACATCGTAGCTCAACTGCTGTCATTAAGATCACGATAAACTGTCTGTCTGGCCAATTAAAAACAAACAAACAAACAAAAAGGCTAAGATTTGGTTCCACGCTGTGGTGTGCAGTTGAAGTGTGTAAATGATTCCTGGTGCTCACTGAGCCGCTCTCACACTCTGAGTCCTGGAATATGGCGCGTGTCAGCAGGGACGATTAAAACTCCATGGATGTGATAATCTGGTGATTCAGTACATTCAGGTCGTCAGCCGACTTCATTTTATCGCCACATTTTAATTCGTCACCTTGAAAGAAATAACAGGATAAACGTTTTTGTATTACTTTCAATTATATTTGAGCAAAAACATCCATGATTAAACCCCTGTATGGACACGTAATACATTCTTTAAATTCTTTATTATTTAAAGTTTAATGTCTATAAACTACATGGCCAAAAGTATGTGGACACCGGCCGTACATGTGATTGTTGAAGGTCTCCTTCCTGATGAGTTCGTGTTATAACGCCTCCGCTGTTCAGGGAAGGCGCTACACTGGACTTTCATCACTTCAGTCAGATAGGACTCTAATGTTAGAGGAGGAGGCTCCGGTTCTTCTACACGCAGGATTGAGGTCAGGGCCGCGTGCACACTCCCGAGCTCTTCCTCTCCAGCCGAGGAGCGCTTGGTGTCGATCAGGTTCGCTCCCCTTCACTCCAGTGAAGGACGACTGTAATGTTACATGCAGGACATAAAGACGTTCTATACAACTGTGTCCTTGCAGCTTCTGTGCAACAGTCTGAAGACAAGAGCTACATGTGGTGATCAGCTGTCTGTATACTTGTGGCCATATAGTACAGGTCAGTCACTGGTGTGTTTTGTAATCTTAACCCTTGTGTTGTTTTCCTTCCTTCTGTTTGTGTCTCTGCAGTACACTTCCAGCATGAGGGCCAAGTACCTGGCCAACGCCCGGCCCGAACCCAACAACAGCACTGCAACACATTAGAGAGCTCCTAGAAATGCCCCTACTCTCTCTCTCTGTCTCACACACACACACACACACACTCTCACTCACAAATGTGCCCTTGTTCCCATGAAACAGACAAACAGACTCCACCAGACTTCAGACAACAAGGACATCAACACCGTCATCACTGAAGAGGCCCCTCGTGTACACGGTTCAAAATAGTGTCGTGCTCCTGACAAGTGTGTGTGTGTGTGTGTGTGTGTGTGTGTGTACACTTTTACAGGTCTGTGTGTGTGTACATGTTTGTCTGTACATGCTGCCGATGCTTTCTTGTGGTGCTTTTGCCAAAAGAGCCTAAAGCCCCAGAAGTACAAAGCCAGGCGGGGAAACTGGCCTCGAACCACATTCCTGCATGATTTCTATAATGTGACCTCTCTCAGTGTGTGTGTGTGTGTGTGTGTGTGTGTGTGTGAGGTATTATTAGACTCTCTAGTCATTCAGTACAAGAACAGTAACATCTCCTCTGATTAGCCGGATCAGTACCACAATCTAAAGCCCACACCAGGAACCTTCATGTATCGCGTCCAAGAAGAAGAGCTTCTGCAACAGGAGTGAACAAACCCTAACCCGAACAAATCGGTTTAAACAGAACGTGTTTGTCGATTCACTGATTCAGTGGTGCTAGTTAATCTAATGAGATCTGAAAAGATTTACTGCCATTATATATGAGGAAAAGAAACAGGTAGCAATAGTGAGGCTTTGGGAGGGGGGAGGGGGGAGGGGGGGTTAGCTGTAGTTTAAAATTTTATTCTCAGCTTTCTTTTAGGTGGAGTAGTGTTAATTAAAGCCATGGGCAGCGTTCCAAAGCCCTGTGTAAGCTTGTCTTTCCTTTTTTTAACCGCCATGCGTGTAAATAACCACTCGGAGGCGATGTCGGTGCGATCGAAACGAGATGAAACAGATGAGTAAGAGCTGCTCAGGTTCTCTTCTGCAACAGATCGTCATACACGAACACGAAATGGTGTAAGAGGGTTTGGGAACTCGATCCCGTTCACCTCTTTGGATATCGTAACTCAGTAGACGGCGGGCCTGGGAGCGCTGCTGATTTCAGCAAGATATTGCATTTCTCATCGTGTCTGTGGACTGTCTGGAACCACAGACGTCCTGTTCTGGATATATCTTACATTTCCCTGCCACAGGACAACGGTTATCTATGACATACGTGTTGCATGCTTGCAGCTATTTTTTCCTCCACAGGAGGATTTATTGTTGTGTACTTGAGAACTTCTCTGTACTGTACATGAACTATGAACTCGTGGACGTGTTAAACAAGCTCGGACCCACGGGCTCTCGGAAGACGAGGAGCGTCTGACCCAGCCGGTCGGTCCGTCTGAAAGTCCACACTGACATCATTCGATCCTGCTCGGCAAAGTTATAACCACTGAGTCACCGCAGACTCCAACACCACCTGCAGCACATCTGGTCCAAGGACTGCGTGATGTAGGGACACCTGCGTCTCTTCAGATGATCATCTTTCACCATCACACGTAAACACACACACGATACTGATGCATGATCCACCGTACACACCGTCTCACCTCCTCACACTTGGTCACTGGTCTCCTGATTTCTCATGAAACATCTCTCTGCCGTTCTCCTATGGAACATCATGAACGGTGGCGCAACACCACCTCAACATTCCCAGCTCAGACTGGCGCTGAAAAAAACGCTCCATGGGCCAAACTGTTCATGTACAGCCACTTTCCCGGGACCGAGGCATGCATGGTGCATAAGGACAAGTTCAGGACTGTTAAACTTGAAGCTCCTGCTGGACCAGAAGAACAAACTAATTGGAAATAGGAGCAAAAAGGGGATGGTGAAAGACTGCTTTGGGAAAGAAACCTGGATTGTTTGTGTCTTTTAGCTCATAGCTGGACATCTCTAGCTTTCTGGAGTCACACATTTGCTCATTCACCTTTCTGAGGCATGATGACCCTTTCAATGTGGAGTGTGAAGTGTTCTCGTGTGCTACTGACGCTTCTTTTATTTCTTATTTTTTGGGTTTCTTGAATCATGCTGTTATTGCAATCAATAATGAGGCGAGGTTCCTCGACTGTGCCAACAACCAAACCATGACTTTGAATCTTTCTCATACCTTATAAATGTGTCACGTTTAAATGGGCCTTTTTGTACATTCACAGCTCAGCCTTAGCCTGAGCGAGCGAGTCACCTGTGAACATGAGCCTGACGTTTTAAGAATCGTCTTTTTTCTATGTGAATGACCATTTGTTAGTGATGCAATATATTTTATTCTTTTTACATCATACTCTGTTAATTCCATAATGCTAGAACAGTGTGTATATATACACGCATATATACTATATATAATTCAAATGAAAAATGAAGAAAAACGCAAGACACATTTGCCATATAGTGCAAAGTGTCAGAGTTCATCTCATTTTATCTTCTTTTTTCTAGTCATTGTGGCATTTTTTTAATGATTAGTAAGCACAATTTGTTTTTTATGTGAATAACTGAGTTTGATATTTCATTCAATTGTTTTTGATTAAATTTCACTGTAGATTTTCTTTTTTCTTTTATTTTCTCTTTTAATTTTTGCCATTTACTAAAATATTGTACAAGTTAAACCTGTGGTTTTATTCAGCTTGAACTCAGTGTTTTCAGATTAAAATAACATGAACTGACAGCAAATTGTATCGCGTTGTTTCTGATTTACTTTTTTTTTTTTTTTTTAAGTTCACCAGGTGGAAAAGTCTTCACAGGATCCTTTAACGTCTGTTTGTGTTGTAAAAACTTAAACTTTGTTTTTAGGAGATTGGAACTTGTGGTTAGAATAGTGGTGTTTACTTTTGGATGCACTGTGAAGTTTATGACGGAAGCAAACGTTTATCATCAAGTCTTTTAATTCTAAATGGTTATTAACGTGGTTTCGTTCATCATGTGTACAGGTTCTCTGAAATTTTAAAAACCAGTGGGAAATACAGCACGGTGCAAAAGTCTTGAGCCCCCTCATTTCTTCATATGTTATTCCCAGAGCCAGACCTTCTTATATTTTAATGTAGCCTTGAGATATATTTCCTGAAGAGCTTGTTCACTCCCGTCCCTGTACCTGAGCGGTTTCAGACGAATGTTTGTTTTTTTTGTAAGCCACACAGTAATCTATGAATCACTCAAGCATAAAACAAATCTATCTTAAGTCCTGATCCAGTGAGGAACAGGTGCAGATGATGAGAGATGATCAGGAGGTGATTAGTTCACTGCTGATGCTGAGGGATTGGAACAGACGAGAGGGGAAATGAGGTCGCTGCTGAGGCTGGTACAGAAACAACCAGTTTTTACATTTTTAGGCTCTTTGCAGCGTAAAATATGTTCAATTTATTTAATCTAATCAACATCATGTAATGAAGTAATTAGAGGTGACTAAGGACCTCCACAGTACTGTGTCGAGCACAATGAAGACAAAAAAATACTGAGAATGAGAAAATGCAGCTCCTTATCAGTTTGTGACTTTTGGACACACTTTAGGGGAACAGAGCAGCTGGACAAAATATCAGCATCTGGACTTTGCTGCTGCAAATTAAATTAAGTTGATTAGGTTGATTTCTAACTAATGGCATGAATCATGTTCGATAGTTATCGTCTTTAATTTGTCTTCTTCCAAATGAACATAACTAACACAGTTCCACAGAACTAAGTATAAACATGCCAACTGTGTCAAAGAGACAGACTTTACAGAACAGTTACTAAAATCCCCACAAAGCCACAACGCCCAGATTTAAACAGATGAGAGTCTCTGTCTCAAACATGTACGTCACCGGACTTAAACCCGTGTCCTGCACATTGTAGCGTTTTCTCCATCACACCAATTTTTTCAGTGACAACAGCAAGAAACCACTTAGTGTAAAGTCTACAAACTCTAAAGTCTAGACTATTAAAACGGTGGTTTAGTCTGAGGAGACAATATTTAATTTAATTCTTTCATCAGGACAGATTTGTGTTTGGGAAAGTCAGTGAGTGTTGAGTAGACTTGAGTAGACCCAGGAGACTTAGGGCACAAGGTGGGTACACCCTGGACCGGGGGCCAATCCATCACAGAGCTGTATAAATGCTCTTTTCTGGAAAAACAAAATTGGACAGGATTTGAGGAATACTCTTTTTTATTATTTGATTAAAACTTTTGTATAAATGTATTTACAGCGTGTGTTATTTTATCCTCCTGTATATATTAATTCTGCCTTAAAATAAATGTGCAGAAAAGAGCACAAGACATAAGCGCGACAAAGAAATACTTATTTTACTATATATCGCTTCACTTGAGGCAATAATTTGTCCCTGTCGATTTCTGGTTAACTAAATCTTCAGTTGTTCGGATTTCTCTTCAAAACCGTCATTTTCTGTGTCCTAGACATATTGACCTGATTCCTGTGAAATTTGTGTGAATAATCTTATGTGTGAAACAATCAGATCCATATACTGCACTCTATGTTCTATGTTAAGTTGTAGACACACATTCGGGACGTATTCTGAGGACACGCCACAAGTTTTATTTCATTTGACCTCTAAAAGTAATAAACACTTTCAATTTAAACACTATGAGCCAGAAACTTCCACTTCCCTATAAATTGCAAAAAGCTTACACATCTCGATAGTGGGATTTTTTACCATTTAAATGGCATAATGTTCAAGTTTCTGGAAAAAACAACACCACCTCTTTCAACTGTGGACGAGATCTACAACCACGGTGGACTAAATGTTATCAGATGTTCATATCCCAAACTTTTTGTCTGATCAAGATATAAAAAGAAATAAGTATTTTCACAAATTGTGATACAGTGTTCATGGAAAGAAGATTGTGAGGACCTGCCCAGGATTTGGTAAACCTACAGTATTCCACTAGGGGGTGCTACAATGTAAAAAAAAAATGTGACAACCAACAATGTTTACTTTTTTTTACCTTTATTTTGTGTATTAAATATTGTTAATCTCTGTTAAATTTGTTTAAATCTTCCAAATATGTTTTATTGTATTTTAAATAGAATTAAATTGTTTTATCTTTGGTGTAAATAAAATCGTTTATTATTATTATTATTATTATTATTATTATTATTATTATTGTTATTATTTATAGTTACATATTATATATTCTCCCAATTTATTTCATAAATTTGAAATTACAAAAAAATCTTTAAATGTATATAGTGAGTGTAGGTTTTTATGATGTAGACTATATTTCTAGATTTTCACTCTAATTGAATGCGGTGTGTGTCGTCTCCGAGGCCCTAAAAAAGAAAATGTTGTGAAGTTGAGAAACAAAAGTGCAGAAATATTTGCCGGTAGGTGTTAGATATTATTTTAATTTGGTGCCGTAGCTATTAGCACTGTCGCCTCGCACCTCCAGGTTCCGGGTTCGATTCCCACTCCAGAGTCTGTGTGCATGGAGTTTGCATGTTCTCTCCCTACATGGTGGGTTTCCTCAGGGTTCTCTGGTTTCCTCCCACAGACCAAAGACATGCAGGTTCTAAATGGTGTTCCCAAATTGCCCGTAGTGTGAATATGAGTGTGTGTATGTATGTGTGGGTGTGGCCTGCCCTAACCCTAACCCTAGATTGGCACCCTGTCCATGATGTACCCTGCCTCGTGCCCTAAGTCTTCTGGGATAGGCTCCGCCCCCCGTGACCCTGAGATACAGCTGTACAGACGGTGTGTGAGTGAGGGAGTGATTATGACCCTAGGAGACGTACGGTACAAACGTATAAACACTTTATTGCTTTATTTACAGTGTGTTTCAGTTTTGAGATTGCAACAAATATTGTGATTCCGTTTTAAAGTAAATAAAACGGACATGTGTGTTATGGTTCTGTGCTGACGATAAAAGAAACGCACAAAATTGTCTGAAAATGATTATAAGTGCAGCGTGGCCATGTTTGTCTTCCTGCTTCCTTGGAAATCTTCTCTTTCCTGAATCTGCCAGACAAAATGGCCGACCGCAGCGTAATTACTGGAAAAGAAACATAGAGGGCGGTGTGGTTACATGGAAACTTGACAGAACGCATTCTTCATTAATGGTGGTTAGTTTTTTTCCTCAAATGTTTATTGAATGCAATTACTTTAATGATTTAATGGGAAGAGTCTCTGAAATCTTGGCAGTATAATGCTGCACCAGCGAAGTTCCCCAGGCAGCAGGCTGATCACGGCGCTTTTACACCACTGTCCATCCCTGCCGGGATCACTGACTGAATTCTGGCCCAGGCATTTATGAAGGAGCAATTTTTTTATAACGACCACCGTGGGCCAACACAAGGGCAGACGGCCCAGCGCTGGCTCAACATCAGTTCTCTACCTTAGCTCCAGTATTAGATCTTTATCTTCATCTTGATGCCAGATAAGAAAGTCTGCCCAGTTTTGTGAAGTTCATGTATAAATCCAGTCTTTGTCCATGACACATCACTACTAGCTGGATGTTTGGTTAAGCAGTTCTGGTCAACACTGTCATGATGCTGGACTTTTTGCTGACCGACATGAACTTAGTGATTTACCAGCAAAGCCATTTTTACCAAATTTGTGCAGTTCTGGTTTTATTGCTGGTTATTGCTGGAGTACGCATGTTCATACAAACAGCATGGTGGCCAAAAGTATTGAGACAAGAGTGAAATTCAAGTTTTTAACAACTATTTTTTAAATAATGACAATCAAGATAATAAGAATGTTTTGTTATTTTATGCAATGAAACTGCTCTACATCACTCAATCTGAAGTCCTTTATTCTTTAAAACCCGCTGGATCCGTCTGGTCAGAGAGTCAGACAGACGTCTGCGGTACTCTGGTGTCACTCGCTCACTCCACGCCTGCTTGATCGCTTCCTGAAGATCATGTAAAGAAGACGGTTTCTTAACTGCTCCTGTCTTCTTCACCATCGTCCAACAGGTTTCTATTGGGTTTGAGTTTGGAGATGATGCGGTTAATGAGCACGACTCTTCAGCCAGGACTAATTAGGTGATCAGTGAGAACTGTAATACATGGCACTTATTAATACCTTCTTAATGTTTGTGGCCGGTACTGTGTGTATTCTCAGCACAACCCGTACAGGTCACAACATCCAAACACCAAGCTGGTCTGGTGACGTGGTAACAACAATAACAACAATAACAACAATAACAACTCATGATGAAGAGAAGTGAACATCCTTCCCGAGTATCTGTGTTCAGGTAACGTGGTTGAGTGGATGATTTTTATGTTATATGTTTAACTGACGTTTATCGCGACCCCTGGGATGTCAGAGGTGTTTTTATTCAGACATCATGTGACCTGATGGAGGGAATCGCATGGGTTTGACCCAGACAATGTGCTTTTCAGTAACAGCAGAAGGGAGCTTGAGATATATTGAGCACATCAATATGTCAAGTTTATCTAAATGCACCGTTGCAGGCTTTCAGGTACGCTTATAAATAATCATGAGTGTCTGTCAAGAATATTAAATAAATAAAAGAAAATATTTTTCATGCTGTGATACTGATGGCTCCGTTTCGGCAGCGATATTTTCACTCTGTCTTTTATGTAAAGCCTGTTCTAGATGATTAGGAGAATCGGCAGTGACTCCTCTTTCTACGTCATGTTGAGAAGGTTTAAGCACACAATTCACTTGGCTTGATGGCAATAATAACATCAGCCAGGTCAGTATAGGGGGAGGTTTCTGGAACCGACTCTGAGATGTTTTCTCTGCTTTAACCTCCTCCTCCGCTAAACCCTTTAAATTAAAGCTGAAAGTCGATACTTCAGTCACATATTGATGGCATCATTTCATTATAGTAGTGTACAGAAATCAAATATTATGCACCCTGTATCCCCAGATGATTCGGAGTTCATACCCTGTGTGTGTTTGTGGTCTTTATTACTCCTCAAACACTCGAATTCCCTTTGGGATAAAGTGTTTTATCTTATCTTACCTCAGAGCTAATCGTGTCGCTGTCAACTGATAAATAATAAATTTAAGCTCCTCCTATCTGATGTCATGATCGTTCATTAGGGTTCATCATTAGGGTTACAGAGTTCCAGAAATCAACCTTTCAGAAAAACTCTTAGTTGTAAAATTCAGTTTTCGAGCCACAAACTAACTTTAACCCATAAGAGCTGAGAAACATTTCTCAGATATAACACAGACTGAAAGGCCGCATGGAGACATTTTGAATGACGCCACATGTCATTTCCCCTGGTGATTTAAGGGTTAAAGATGTACGTGACATACGGAAAACAGCAATATTCTCTTACTTTGTTTTATATCAATTTCTTCACGAAATGCAATGAGAACAGGTTACATATAAATTATGAGATGTTATTTAATCATTAGAGTCATACATTTCATGTACAACAACATGAAATGTACTTTCAGTATTATTTCAGTAAAAAGTGAGTTCTGTCATGTGTGTTACCCGGGCGCGCAGACATTTTGGAAATTATGATGTTATGGGTGCACAAATTTACAGACTGTCACTTGACTGCACCAGGACGTTTATTAGATGCAACTTATACAAGCGTTATACATGATTTTAAATTAATTTAAATACAAAGTAGATGTGGTAGAGGCGCATAAATTGCAGCTCAAAAAAATCTGTGCAGATTCTCCCATCCACTAGGGGTCAGTATTCATCTCTGATACACTGAGTTGCATTTTAATAAAACAAACACTGCTAATACCATTGTGGTAAACATTATTTCCACACAGATCGCCATCATAAACCCTCAGGCCCAGGGGGGTGATGACATCATTCAGATTATTCCAGAGAGGCGACACAGAGGGCGAGTCTGAGGTTTGTGAAATGTAGACGAGACTCAATAAGGTGAAGGTCTGATTATGGAGCCTAAACAAAATGCAGAGACTCTGTTGTATGAAAGCAAACCTATTTCATGTTGTTGTATGATGGACCAAACACAGGAATACACACACACACACACACACACACACACACTTAGGCACCGAGTGGGAGTCAGAAAGGCTGTGTTGTGCTGGTGACCTCAGCAGGGTGACGGCTGTCAGGAGGTCAGTGTCACTAACAGGACAGAAGGTCGCCATAGAACATTTCTTCCTGTAGGCCACTTGGCAGCTGCTGCTTCCCCGAGGCTTGTGTTTTGCTTTGTGTATGTGAGGGGTGTGTGTGTGTGTGTGTGTGTGTGTGTGTGTGTGTGTGTGTGAGAGGGGACAGGAAGGCGGCTGACTATAGGGAAAACAATGATCACCCTCAAGTGCAAACTGAGCGGGAATTAAAAAAAAGGCCTCGAGACTGAGCATTAATCTCGACTTGTCACACAGAACTGCTGCTTTAGGTCTGGAGTATGAGGTCAGAACACAGGCACGTGAAATCCGAGCCTATCTTGACTACTACAATATACAGGATCTAATTCATTAGATCTTCCTACATTATATATTTTATTTCCTCTGTCGTTTTATTCAGATGAGACTACAGCGATGTCTAGGGCCACGACTGCGCTGCTGTAACATCCAGTTTTCCGAACGGCCTTTTGAAACTTATTGTTAAGGTGTTTAAATCGTCAATTCATCAGGAACATCACACTCTATAACGTCTATAACATCAGACACAAGCTAGGAAACATCTGTGCGATGTTTTAAAACAGCTGCAGGTGGGTCACCGTCAACTTAGATCAGATGCACCAAAATGAAATCGAACCACCTGCTATAAAAGTGAAATCTGTTTCTGGTTCTTTCTTAACAGATGTCACTTGTTGCAGGGATGAAACTCTCAGTTTTGCTCCATGTGCAGAACACCATTAGCAGCTGCACGGCTTTGTGTTTCCCCTGACCTTTGGGGTGGAGTCAGAGACTCGTTGCCTGTTGTGGCTGGGAGCCATGTAGAGGGGCAGCTGTGTGTGTGGCGTGCTTGTGTTTGCCTGCGTGTTCTTTACACGCCAGCGGCTCCTTTGAACCATCAGAAAGACTGAGCAGACCGCTCTGAATGTCCCCCCCCCCCCACATCCCACCCCTGTCTCTGCCACTGCGACATCATTTCTATGCACGCTCTCTAACCCCATGTACACAAGCACGCAAATGCACAAACGATTCTCCCAACCTCAAGCCTCATGAGCTCGTGCTTCAGAGACATCTCACTCTGCGTCTGCTCCAGGCTACCGGCTCGGCACGACGCTCTCTTTTTGTAGCCTCTGTTTTTTTTCTGGTTTTTTTTTTTTGATTATTACTATTTACAAACCTGTCATCACTTTAACTGCCAAGACACAAGAGAAGACATACACTATATTGTCAAAAGTATTGGCTCACCTGCCTTCAACATGCATATGAACTTGAGTAACATCCAATTCTTAATCCATAGGGTTTAATATTATGTTGGCCCCGCCCCCTTTGCAGCTATTCGGTGAAGGCTTTCCACAAGGTTTAGGAGGGTGTTTATGGGAATTTTTGTCCATTCTGATGTTGGACGAGAAGGCGTGGCTCGCACTCTCCGCACTAATTCATCCCAAAGGTGTTCTATGGGGTTGAGGTCAGGACTCTGTGCAGGCCAGTCAAGTTCTTCTTATGGACCGCGCTTTGTGCACTGGTGGACAGTCATGTAGGAACATGTGGGGTTGTTCTTCGGGAGTCGGCTCGGCCCCTTACTTCCAGTGAAAGGAACTCTGTAATGCTTCAGCATACAAAGACATTTTGGACAATGTCAATTACGATTTGCGGACGACACTTTCCTGTTCCATCACCACTGCGCACCAGTGCAAAAGCCACATCTACATCATGCAATACTTTATATTGTTTAGTCACATATTTCAAGCTGTTTCGATTACAATGTTTATCATTAAAGCCTCTTTGCATGACGTTAAACAATAGCTCAGCCCAACGGTGTTGATGGACACCTCTGCCAGAAAATATGTCTCTTAGTCTACGTTCCAGACCTTTGCACCTGGGGAGACTAAATATTAACTTATTTTCATCCTGTTTTGCTCATCTCAGTGAAACGGCATCACAATGCTTTCCTTTAAGACATTCTCACATAAATGCAGGGAAAAGCAGCCACACAGCAAACCTGTCATAGTCTACATGAAGTTATGGGTAATTACTGCCTAAATACCTGCAATTTCACATTACAGCAGTTCAGTATGAAAGTCCAAATCCAAAAACCACTAAAGCAGATCAGTAATAAATCTGTAGTAGAGTATTAAAAGCAAGCAAAGCACAAAAACTAACCATACTGATCAAAAAAATGAATGAAACATTTATTCGCAGTTCGACTTGAACATCCCCCGTACGTGTATGTATGGTAACTCAGATCGGGACTAAGTGTTCCTTTCATTCTTTTAAGCCTTATATATAAAATTTACTTTAAATAATATGAGAATAGTTTAAACGTATAATTTATATTCTCCTGACATCAATGGGGTGATTCTGATTCACACCAAATTAAAATCAGCTGCTTCCTAATCATTTAGCAGATCTTTAGATCTTTAGATGTACTGTAGGACATCACAACACGTAGAGGAAATGGACAACACAGTGACTTTAGAAAGAACAGGACGTCCCTCCAAAATGAATAAAAAGACAAAATGGAAATGTATCTATTTCAGAAAGCCAAAAAGCATTTGAAAATGTTCTCCTGGAGGTTTTAATTAGTGCCTATAGGACAGACTCAGGGCTAAGAGGAATGTCAGGGCTATAGGGGACATCAAGACCAGCAGCACTTATATAAGCAGAAAATGGGAAAGATAAGCCAACAGTTTATCCCAGTCATGGTCTGGAGGAGGTTTCACTGGAGGATAAGTTCAACGGCATGGAGAATGTTCTGCCGGAAGAGCCTGAGTAGATTTTCCATTTCACCCAGTCAGACGTCTCAAATATGCAATCCTTAAACTGTAAAAATGATAAGAAAAAAGAAAGAAAAATAAGAAAATGTCTTCCGTAAGAGATCTTAAAGGTGCTGCAGGAAAATCTGGCAACTGCTGATCCTCACGATTTGTAGGTACAAATGCACAGGAGCCCTTTCTCATGAAAATAAATAAATAAATCCAAGCCCATTTAAATCATCATAAAGTCATCATAAGCTGTTCTGGTTTGATTAGACCAATTCTAAAGGACATGTTTGTTGCAAAACATGACAGATTATTATCTAAAGAACAACATACCCAGGGTGATACAACATGGTGGTGGCAGCATCGTCTTCAAGGGACCTGAGGCTTCAGCTGAGATAAAAATGACTCATGGACAGATTCACATGGCAAATATAGAAAGGAAAAGAAAGATACAAAGAGCGAATCCAAGTCAGCAAAGAAGAATAGTGGTTGAACAAAACACTAGTTACGGGGTGTGTATACATATGGAACCAAATCACTGATGTTTTTATTTTTGACAAATTAGTTTTTCATTGAAAAAAAAAAACAAAAAAATAGTTTTTCAAGAAAGTCACATTAAAGTCGGACAAAAATATTTCACCAATAATCTGTTATTCTGTTAATTTTAGCCTTTTATTCCTTTTATCTTGGGTTGTTTTCTTTTGTCAGACAAAACATATTGTATGAAATGTCTGCGTCGTACACGACTGGACGGTATTTGCAGTAGTGTGGAGGAAACAGGAAAAGGAAGAGAAATTAAGAAAAGAAAGAGACGACTATATTTAGGATGAGCTTGTTTATGTGTTTAAGACCTGCTATAGGGTTTAAAATCTCTTCTTGTCTGCCTTTAAAATGTTTGTTTTTATCTTAAATGCCTGTGTTCACTCGCTTTTATTGATCAAAGGTTTTCTTTAACAGCACAAAGGCAAAGTAAACAAATGCCTGTTTTTTTGTTTGTTTTTTTTATTCTTTGACCCATTTTAACGGCACCCTGGCACATGGCACGGAATAACAAAACTATTGGCTTTGTGCCAACTCATTACTGCAAAACACAAATACAAACTTCACTGGAATTCATTCAACTAATCCAGTGGTTCTCAAACTTTCAAGCCAGCGACTCCTAATTGAAGATCGACAAGATCTCGCGACGCCCGCTACCAAAAACAAGCAATAAACATAATAAGCTGCTCACAGTATTTTGACTACATTTACTAAACATCAAAATAAGTTTGGCTCACCTTTCAGAGGGTTCGGTCTGCTTGTTTTTGTCAGCATAAAAGCCTCGACAGTCGACAGTAGAGCAACTGAATCTGTACTTTCTGAATTCCTCCTGATATTTCCGGCGTTTCCTGCTCGGGTCTGACGAGGTCTTGCTCTTATGCTCGGTCGATGTACACGGTTCCGATGACTCCGGCAAACTGTCCACAGTTTCCTCAACATGTTTAGATTTGCGAATAGGGCTGTAGCTATCGAATATTTTAGTAATCGTGTAATCGGATAAAATGTACTTTTGCTTAATCAAACAGCAGTGTAAAATATAAGAGAAACAAAGATTAACTGTTTTTCTTTTTAGAAAAATCTACTTTACATTTTTAAATGCATACAGCATTTGGTCAAAAATAAACATTGTCATTATTCACAATACAAGGAAGAGCTTAAAGTTGCCTGAGATGAATTAAGTGCATTACAGCCATACATTCTTATTTTAAAGCCTTTTCTCAGATGCAAAAAAAAAAGGTGTTTCAAATGACTTTAAGTATCAAAAAAACCAAGACAAACATTAAAACAAATTGTAATATAATTTTATCGTTCCCTTCCATTTTGCAGGCCGCAACAGGACGCTCCCTCACATCATTACAGCGCTAACTGTTTGCGTCTCCTTCCGCTTTGTGGGTGACGTCAGCGCTTCTTCTTCGTCGGTGTTTACAGGCGGTTTACACCCGGAAGCGCACTTTGTCACGCCAAACACATAATTGCGCAAAAACATAAGGCAAGCTTTTAAAATTAATTGAAAGAAGCTTCGAGGCAGAAGATTTTGCCTCGATCATTCTTTGTAATCGAATTACTCGAGGAATCGTTTCAGCCCTATTTACGAATAACAAATTTATTCATCTTGGCAGCTTCGGTTTTCACGTGCAGTTGTGCGCTGTAGCAGTAACGAGTGAGCCAGTCGCTGCACAGTGACGTCATATCTTTGAGTCGCGAATTAATTTTTTTTTTAAACACTCACACTCAATCAGTAATATCTTTACAAATCAGAAAATATTTATTTATAGCATTTACTTGTAATACTAAAAGTGTGTATTATAATCACAAAAAAAGATATTTTTTTAATCCCCTTGAAATTATTCCACAACCTCCACTTTGAGAACCACTGAACTAAGGCACTACTTAGTCACTTAGAGTTAAACTACAAACGTTCGAGTCAAACTGGGACTTGAATAATTGTACAGAATAACAGAACACAGTCCTGAGAGTGAACACTCCCTTTATTTCTCTATATAATCCACAGTGTAAAGTAAAGTAAAGCCTTTATTTTGTCACATATACATTACAGCACAGTGAAAATTCCTTCTTCGCATATCCCAGCGTAACTGGGGTCAGAGCGCAGGGTCAGCCATGGTACAGCGCCCCTGTAAGGGCCTCGCTCAAGGGACCAACAACGGCAACCTGGCTGACCTGGGAATCAAACCGCCGATCTTCCGATCAGTAACTCAGTGCCTTAGCCCTCTGAGCCACCGCTGTGTCTCACTAGAGCTTGGACACCATCAAGGTGGAGAGTTTTCTCAGTACACCGGAGCCGTGATCGGACCGTCTGATTCACATCTGAAACGCCGGCCTCCCAGGAACTCCTTTAATAGCTTTTCTAAACATGTGTAAATGTCTTGGCGCGAGGTCAGTATTTTGATCAGTATTTTGACAAAAGGTAAAAAAAAAAAACAGGCGAAAAGTTCTATATATCTTATATCACAAATATAATTCTATTAAAAGTAAAACTTAATGTTTTTTGTTAATCCGTTATCTACAACATCACTTCTACTGCATAAGTTCACGGATGATACACAGATGTGACACACTGAATCAGGTGATGCCAAACCATCAGTGTCTCTGGACTGGAGTACCTGGACGTAACCCCCTCAGACACAGAGGTGAGATTCGAACCCCCAACCCTGAGGGCGTGAGGCGAAATTGCGAATCCCGCAGTGCTGCTTTATCCTTAATGATTTAACATTCACATGTTCTTCACTCTGTCTTTATTAAAACAGAATGGTAGGCAGGTTAAGCATGATTATGTAGCACATGTTCAGGGAAACGACTCTGTAGAGGACGAGGATGTTAAAACCAGTCTCTCTCATCTGTACAGTTTACTAGATCTAGTCCCAGCCGCGTCTGCCTCCATCCCTCCTGCTGATGCATAAAAGCCCAAAGGTACAACAAACTTGCGTTTTGAATAGAAGGACAAGAACATACGGTTAATTTGTAGGCGGGAACACTTCCAAAACTAGAGCTGCTTCTGATAAAGAGCAGGAAGTTGATGTTATCTGATATCACACCTTTACTCATTTAACATCCCGTCTGAGACGGTTCATTTGGACTGATCTTCTCCGCTGCTCTCAGACAGTAATTTGCCGTTAGCGTGTAATGAAGAAGGTGAACAGTGCATACGTCATGATGAGATATAACAAGATTTGAAAAGTTTACAGAATGAAAAGGTGTGAGGAGCCTGGGGCGCGCTGACTCAGAACGAAAATCCAACACATCACCTAATTCTTCCAAGAAGCACAACCATCTCTAGACATATGAAACCACTAATTTACTCAACATTCTCCTAAATATTAATGATTAAACTTTAGTCTTAAAGGCAGAACCATTTAAAGCCGAGCACTAAACCGGGATCGAGTGTTCTGCTCGTCTTTAGATTTCTCAGCTCCTGGAGTCTTCAGTGTGTTTCTCCGCATCAGCGTTATTTTAGCTGAGTGAGGAATAACTGTGTGACATGAACTCGAGGAACCGATAGAAAGTGTTTTGGTCAGACTGTGTCGAGTCATTGTGTGGTCCAGCCCCCCTGACGCTCGGCTGCAGACGCAGTCATAACATCCCTCGAGGCCCTGATTACAGACGAGAAATTACAGTAGAGATGAGAAGAGAAAACAGACCGTGTGCTCGAGAAGATGTTCTCAGGCTGTAGACTCGAGTTTTACTGAGCAACAATAATCACTTTAAAGCCCCTTTTACACCGAGCTGCGCTGCAGTGATGCATTTTCTGCGCTCCACCATGCTGGCTTGCGTGTGTGCGTCTGCGCGTGTGTGTGAGCGAGAGAGTGTGACATCCTGTTGTTCTCAACGGCTAACGGTTTCAGCAGTAGGTAATGTATTTCTCACTTCTATTTCAGTCTCTCATTAGAGCCTCATGCCCTGAATGATGCCACGGTGCCATTTTTAAAGACATTGCGAGCCTGATTCACACGCCAAGCGAAAGCAATAAAAGCCGCTCAAGCTAATCTCAAACCAGGTTAGCTAAATAAAATGTTCTGCCAAGATACGGCTTCTCCAAGCAGAGCTCATCATCATTACTTTGATTCATTTCAGTGTTGTGGCTGAGGTGATTCTGATTCTCTGGCCTTGCCACCAGCCTCGCGATCATCTGACTTCCTCTTTGCAGCCCCTCAATTTACAGCTAAATACAGACTCCGCGCGTGTGCCGCGCATCTCCAGAAATACAGTTTAGACCAGTAGCTGTTGAACATGATACCTGATAAACGTTTCTCAAAACTTCTCACACTGTCGTTCAAATCATGAGAACAGTAAACCAAGGGGCATCAATAAACCGAGCATGTGCGCGTCCTTACAGCCAGCACTGTGCAGAAGTAATAAACACCTGTAAGGATTATATAAAAATACTACAGAGAGCAGTACACAATAATAAACAAAACAAAGTTAATATTTTGGTGTGACAACGAAAAAAAAAAAAGAAGAGTGCACTTTGTCTTATAAATGAAAAAAAAATTACAAGGGCGTTCAGAACAGAACACTCAATAAAAGCTCACTTTATTTCTCTATATAACATATTACATATATATTGCTTTAGATACGATGTAAAGAAGTCTATTTAAACAGGCCTTTATGAATCTACAGTAATTATACAGAATGTTTGGTTACGTGGCATTTTATAGGACTTTGTTTTGCGGACTTTTACCAAAAGACCTCCCCTAAATTGTTTTGAAAAAAAAAAAAAAAAGAAAGAAAAGTGCAGGAGGAAGGCTGGTGAATTAAACTGTGGTCAGATGTGGAACGGAATCTCAAACATCTTGTAGCACTTCACTGTGTAAATACTGGTTTACACTCAGGCCCACCGGTTGGCGTCCTGAGCGGGCAGGTTCATTTCCTGTTTGAGTGAGACTTTGTATAAATGTGCAGATGTGAAAGGAGAGGAAAGGTAACACACACACACACACACACAGGTTAGTTTCTCAGCAGGTATGCTGTGTTTTTTTTTATTCAAAATCTAATGCACAGTTACCACAGTGGAGTACCACAGTAACTCCATCAGGACGTTAATCCCTGAGAGAAAGGCATTTAAACAATCGGAGAATCCAGATACTGGAGGATAAATTACAGCCATTAGCACAATTCTAAGCAAAAAAAAAAAAAAAAAAGGTCATCAGAACAATGTCTGATCCATGGGTATAAGCAAGATACCGTCTAAATGACTATGTACATGGCACAGTATAGAAATACTGCTTTAATATAATACAGTCTACCCAATGTGGGTGATTTAAAAAAAAATGTAAAAGAACCAGAGAAAGTCTCTGTAAAGGGAATACTGCCATTGCTCATGTAAAGTCTGACCAGGACCGCTTTATGAGTTCAAGAGTAGAGACCCTTAATGACGAGGTCAGATCAGGACCAATAATTGCAGAGATCGAGTTCATGTAACACTCAAATGTCTGGGGTTTTTGACGCCTCATTTGGGCTCGCACATTAAAACTCCATTTAAAATATTTGACATGTTTTGATCTGCTGAAAGATTTACAGGAAGCACTTTACAGGAGCAATGAGCAGCTCTTCACCCAAGCTGTGCAACATGCCATGAAGCCTCTCTCATAGTCAAATCTAACACATCGAGATATTTCAAATTCTCACAAAAATAGATGCCAAGATTGTCCAAGTCATGGCATTAGAAATAGATTCATTTTTAGGGCTTAGGTTACATCACACAGCTTCGAGGCCCGTCGTCATAATCATTTTCAGAACAGTAAGATAGAAAAGTGCTTCATCCAAACGTACCACAGATTCCAACAATCTGACGGCACGTACGGAAATTGCCTTTTGCCAGCACAAATTATATAATAAATTATTATATTATACAGCTCGTCATTTTATACAAACGTTAATAATAATTATAATAATGATAATAATATAACACTGAAACTGAAAATGAAACCAACAACGGAATTACCCTTCATCTAATTATGCCGTCCGGAGTCATTTACAACTCAACATATAAAAGCACCCATATATAAATAAAACTCAGGATTGTTACCTCCAGATCTGAAGTTAAAATCCTGACTTGCATTTGGAAAAAGATAAAAAGGGCTTATATGTACTAAGCATGTAAAGCTGGCAGAAAGAAAGGCATGGACATTTATAAAAACACATTCTATGAGAATTGCAATGGATACAAGCAACATGAAGGACGCGAGCACAGCTGATTGCCTGTGAAGCTCGGTGCTGAAAGGCCGTTTTCCTGCCGGACGCTAGGCTACACTGCTTAGCGCACAGACAGGAAGCTTACGCACCAGGAGGGAAGGAAAGAAGGAAGTGTCCAAAGGCAGGCCGCACAGCAGCCCGGTATAAAAGTGAAAAAGAAAAACACGAGGCCACGCCGCACTGCAATGTAAAACAAAGCAGCCCTATGGGCCAATACCACACAGGTCCCCGGTGCCTTTCAGATACTGAGGCACAGACGGGACGAGGATACGGAACAGGAGCTGGTTCCCTTAATAGGCAACCTGAGGAGGACACCATGGAGTATCCGGGTAGAGCAGACAGTGCACCGATTTAAACCTGCAAGAAAGACATGGACAAGACAGAAATGAATTTTAATTCAACCATGACTGGGTGTAACATTTATTTATTTATTTATTTATTTATTTTTCATTACCTGGATGGATCCTCTTCAACCGGGAAAACTCCTTTCATGTTGATGATATTCCTCTTGTTCTCAAACATACCATAACTCAATGTAATCTGGAAGAGAGACCAGTACGAATTAGAAATGACGACTGCCATCATCATCATCATCATCATCATCATCATCCATTTCAATTTCACAGGAAAAGTCTCATGAACTCACCTGTTTGTGTACTTCTGATCGGGACACCTGTTGCAGGTTCTCCAGATGCGAGTGGAACAGGTTGCTGCGCGTCAGCGGAACCCCGAGCACCGACTCGATGATGTAGCCAACGGTGCAGTCGTCAGGGAGACGGATTTTTTCCGCGGTGTTCATAAAATGGCCACCACTAAAGAAGAGAGAGATGGAAGGGGATATGAGGCTCAAATCTCTGAACACTCTGGCAAACTGTTTAGTACAAACTTCCCTTGGACTTAATAATAATAATAATAATAATAATAATATTATTAGGACTTTATTATTGAGTTAGTACAAAAACAGTTCTGATTTCTACGCATTAGTAATAAACACAAAATTAAATGTTACAGAAGAATACTCCTCAGAAGAACTGTGTGTGGTTCTGCAGGATGCTCTTTAAATTTATTAGATCATTTCTAATAAAGCATCATTGATTTTCCTGCACAAATGGTACCCGTGACTAAAGGGTCCTCAATACACTGCCACGCCAAACACTGACTGTTTAACTAGTTCCAGTTTTCTGGGCTTTATAGTTTTTTGTTTTTGAAGGCATACTTCTTCTATTGCATTTATCTGCATGTGCCCAAGACGTTCACACAGTACCGCAGTATCTCACCTCGCCCAAGGACTCATCTTCAGAGCGAGACCACGGCTGACGCAGAAACCAGCTCCTCCAGTGGCAAACCAGAAATTAACAGGTCGCTGAAAAGACAGGATCGGTTTGATCACTCTGACTCCACGTCAATCTAAATTTACATTAATCGCATCACATCTTTAGCTGCTCACCATCTTGTTGTCTCCGAGTCTCTCTGTAGCCTCAATGGGCCTGTCCAGGCTGGGTTTGCCGATGTACAGGTCCTGAGTGTGAGGGTATTGCGAGAGCAGCTGGACGAGTGTCCTGAGGTTCACGTAGTTGTCGTCATCCACGTGGCAGAACCACCTGAGGAAGAGGGCGGAGCCGCGTCACTAAAAATGTTATAGAGAAGTTCGCGAGACTGCAGAAGTGTGTGTGGAAAACCCAACCATACTCACTTTTTTCCTGATTCGATGAACTTGTCGTACTCCACAGCCATCTTGCAGGACAGAGCCTGGCGACTGTGAGCAGCCGAGCAGTTGGTGTTGATGACGTGGTTTCCTGCAGGGAGCAGAGGGCAGATCTGGGTCAGTGCACACTCAATACCTCTCCAACCTTTCATCAATTCATAAAGTCCTGTCTCTTGACTGATGCACATCACTTGAAGCTAAGAGCGAGCAGGCGCCTCCGCGCATCTCTTCATAGCGTTTGGCCCGGAGCTCAGAGCAAAGATGTTCATGCGGATTATATGGCCGCTTTCAACTGGTTCCAACTTTGAACAAGCAGGAATGTCTGCCCTCACTGGGGTCACAGCGGTCATATCTAGACTGTACTCACCCATTTTCTTCTTCAGCTCCTCATCATCGCCATCTGTGAAGATGTACGTCTGTGGAAACAAAGAACATTCGAGGTCAGCTCTGTTTTCTGCTGTCTGTCATGAAATCAATACAACAAAAGATAACGCATAACAGGAAGCGGTTCAGTCTAAATGCGTCATTGTGTGCTATTTATTTCGTGCAGGCTGATTGGGGGTCATTGTCTGTTTTAAACCGTGGAAAACTTTGTCGGTTAAACAAGCCAAGCTCAACCCCACTGCATAAAAGAGGCCTTGTTGCTGCTTTTTAAGCTCTCCATGGTAACGGCTCCAGAACCCCAAAGTATCCCAGACACAGAACAAAGACAACAGCAGACTGCCCCACCCACCCCCATTTTACACCCCCCCCCCCCTCCCCCAATTTATTCTCTGTCCTTAGACACCCCCATTTTATCCACTTCACATGTCTAAAAATGGTGTACAACTCTCCAAGAGGCTGCACATGTGAAATTAATCCACAAACCTTTTGGAGAAGAGTGACAGAGTTTCATTGTCAGGTCAGGACAGAAAGCGTTACTCGCGCAGCTGCAGTGCAGTAAGAGTGAGGTGTGATCACACTCCTTTCACAGGACGGGACGGTGGGAGGAGAAGGGCCGGATTAGACACCCTTTTGTGGCGGATAAGACCGAGCAGGTGCTCAGGAGCGGCAGGAAGGCCGCCTCACCGCCACACTCCTCGCACCGCCTGATGAAAGAGCGTCCACCGTGAACCTGTTTACACTGCAGCTCAGGTGAGACGGCACCTGCAACCGGCTGCTTTATCACAGACACGTGTCTGAACAGGCCCGCCTGGCCATGGCCTCCTCAACACACACTTGCACACACACCAACTGCAGCCCTAATTGACTCCACTGTTGCTTGGCCTTTGTGCTCAGTTTGTCAAAAACAGCCTGAACTCATGCCAGAGGGTGGCTTTTTGTCAAGCGTCCTGCTACACACACACACACACACACACACACACACACACACACACACACACACACACGACTCATTTGCCATTCTGCTGTGGCTTTTATTTTCTTTTAACCTCGGGTGCCGTCATGGTGTGTTTGATTGGTTTGCAGAGCAAACTTTGAGCAGATGTTCAGCGCGAGATGCCGAACTACGGTGCCCGCTGCCTCTGTTTGTACAACGAGGCCCGTCTGCTGAAGGATCACTGCTGTTTGCTCTCGGTTCCTCTAAAAAGGCCAGGCTAATCATACTAGCAGCTGCCAGGACCGGCTACTCACAGACAGCCTGGAAAAACAGGAAAGAAATCTCCGAGCTGATTAGTATGTGTGAGCCTCTGTCTTTGTGCACGCCTGTGTGGCCATTTAGCCCTAATTCAGTTCCATCGACACCCACACCTCCCTCTCGCACCGTTCTCTGACCGGCTTTCACCGAACAATGCGGAGTGTTTTCGAGATGACTAAAGCCCTCGCTGGGGGGAAACTAGAAATATGTTTGGCTGCATTTGCATACAGCTGCAGTGGTTAACTAAAAAGCGGTTTCCCCATAGCGAGCCCTTTGTTCTCCGCTTCACTCTTTAACTGAACTATCCAATTATCAAAGGAGATCGATGCCAGAAACCCAGAGACTTGTTTTTCTCAGGTACAGATGCAGAGTTTTTTATTTATTTATTTTTTTTAATACACCATATTGTTCACATGACACAGGGGGTTTAGAGACATTTCTGTGGATTTCTGACTAGATGGCATCCACATCCCTAAAGCTGGCGCTGAACAGCGAGAGCGCAGAGCCTGACTGGCTGTCTCCAGCTCCCCGGGAAGGAAACAAATAGGCGCTCCTCCCTCCATTAGCCACCCGCTCGGCCTGCTTTCCTGTCTGTGCCAGGGCAAACTACGGTCTACTACAGCCCCGTTCCTTTTATTTAAAACAACTGAACAAAAAAGAGGAAAATGAGAACTGGACTAATATAGCTACCTGGGGAAGAAGAAAAAAGACACACATGCATTCAAGGTTGCTTTTTGTGTTAAATAATGGGGGTATAATTCAGGGTCTGTTTGTGTGTGTGTGTGTGTGTGTGTGTGTGTGTGTAACTGGACACCAGACGGCACAGACAGAACTCTCTTTTTATTGTTGTTGAGTTCACTCGATGAGGGAAGGTCCATTGTTCCAGAGGGGAAACATGGAGAAACAACGGAAACCAGGAGCCGAGGTCTGAAACAATGCCAGCAGCAGTGGAACAGACTGAAAAGTAAAAACACTACGACTTTAAGGAACAGAGCTACATGTAATATCGTTCTGTTCCTTGAAGTAAATATAGTTCTGTTCCTCATGTGTAAAAAATAAATGCCATTATGATAAAACAATACAGCTTTTCTTCTGTTCCACCTAAATGATAATTAAAAAACCCTCTTTTATTAAGAACTTTAAAAAAACTAATTCACAATTAAGGTCTTATTTCTAAAATCTGATAATCTGATCTCTGATAATAAGGGCAGCTGAGAAGCATGAGGTAGGATTGGTCAAATTTTATCTGGGAAAGTTTCTGGTTCCCAGACAGCCTGGGAAACTCACAGCCACAGTATCAACATAAGACTTGATCAGATCTATCTGTATTATTTACACATAAACAGTGCAGGCGTGTGAGAGCTGCTCATCACCCCGTATATGGGGGGGGGATGCTAATTTTTAGCGCCATGTCTAGAATCAAGTTCTGCAATCATAGCAGGCGCTATAAGGATATAAATAATAAATGTATGACAATGTACACATGAATACAGTAAACACAGGCCAAAAACATCAGACAAAACAAATTAACCCAACTGAGCAGAAGATATTTCTAAAGCATAAAATGATTTAAATGAGATATTTTACATTTCACTTTACATGGGTCATTTTAAATTAATCTGGGAGATAAATTATAAAACTATTGGTCAAAGATGTCCTTAAAAGACCTTACTGAGTGATATCTCACACTGCCAGATATGTCTGAGGATCCAGTCTCAGGCCCACATGGCTCTGTTCATCGGGCTTTTCACGCTGATCGCCTCCCCGGACATCTGCCAGGCAGTTCCCATGCTGCACATCAAACAACTCACGGCCCCCTCGAAACACTTGTTTGGCAATGGCCCTCCATTGTTGCTTGGAAAAAAAGCCTTGGACTAAACTAATCCCTAAACAGTTCAGATGACAATTCCTGGGATTTCACATGCAAAGGTGTTGCAGGACACAAGACCGAAATAACCTTAATATGGACACCCATATGTACACACTGGGAACGCGATGATTCATTAGCGCCCCGTCTATTGTTCTCTGAGGCCGAGCCACCTGGCACCCATTCTCTAGGAACTCCCATTTGTATTTGGGCTTGTTTTGGTCTTTTATGACCGCAGCGCTCTCTAGCAGCTGTCCACATTAGAGCCTTCTGTTACATCACCCTGCTGCCAACGTGACTCGCATCACTCAGCGTACAGACCAGGAGGAGTGGGGTTCAAGACTCACTCCACGTCATTTGGAAAGTATTTCTCTGAGCTGAATGAGTGCGGAGGGATGCTGGGACTTCTGAGCTAGACGTCTTATCTGAACTCCTGTGTGCTCTTATTCAGCTCACTACACGCACAACAAAGCAAAGTCGTGAGCGCAGGGAGTCTAATCTGGCTCCACTTTGATGCTCTTGGAAACCTAGAAACTCTCTTTGTTCCGAGTCCGATAAAGAAAGAGACTGAAAGTGTGAAAGAATTAGAGAGTACCTATTTCTATGGTCCTGACAACCATGTTCAAATGACTGATCAAAGAAGGTGGCGGTGTTTGAGGGAACAAATCTCAAAAGAACCAGAGTAGGACACATATTTCCAGAGTGTGTGAGGCGAATTAAACTGACTTTTTCTGGAGAATGCATGACTATTCTCAGTGGTGAATAAAATCACTTTGACTGCTCAAGGTCGTGTCCTGCCAAGTGTGCTGAGCGAGCTTTTGTGGCCCACAAGAAAAGAGACTCATTTCTCAGAACTACGTTTTCACACTGCGCGTCACTCAGCATGCTCCTCAGATCCCTCAAACTTTCCTATAGATTCTGAGCCTTTGTCTTAACGAAGCCCTGCTTTTTTTTTTTTTGTCTGGTTCAGCCACTGCCTCGGCTCTTTGGTTCCCATGGAGCGAGCGGAGCAAAGGCCTGGGAAAGCTTTTCTTTGCCCTTCAGAAAGATGCTTTGTTAGTCCTGGAAAGGGGGACAGGCCGAGGACGGAGCCCTGATGCACCCCCTGGCCCTCTGCATTCACAGGGAGGAGGACCACAGACAACTGAACCTGAGAGAGGGAGAGGGGGGGGGGGTGCACTGGGGACTGTTCTGTGTATTTCTGTCAAAGGTTCTGATCCAGGTATTGGGGGGGGGGGGGGGGGGGGGGGGAATTAAAAACGCTGTCCTTATGTCCACTTAAAATGTTCTTAAAATGAAGCTCCAGCGTGTGTATTACCATTACGTCCTAATCCTACACACCACCCTACACACACTGCAGATGAGGGGTTCAGGGATGAAGGGTTTCAGGGATGAAGACTAAGCTCACCTGTTGCACGTTTCTGGAGATCCAGGTTTCCAGGAGCAGCTCAAGCCTGGGCTGGTGGAACTTCTTGGTGGTCTTCACGGCGATGAAGAGGTCCTCAGGACGCAGCTGTTCCGCGGGAGCGCCGGACGGAGCCGCGGGTTCGACACCGGGCCTCTCAGCGTCCCTCCTGCTCCGCGTCAGCTTGGAGAAATACGCGGAGAATCCGCTCCTTCCGGTTCCATCCTGCGCCGCTCGCTCTCCCCGCGCGCCCCCGTCCACGTCCACGTCCGGCTCGGACACACTCCGCAGGGCGCGCATCCCGAGCTCCGCGTCCCCGCCGTGCGCGTCCCCGCCGTGCGCGCTCCTGCGCTGATGGGCGAGCAGCACGAGCAGCACGGCGCAGGTGACGGCCGCTCCGGCCGCGGAGAGCGCGTGCTTCCTGCTGGAGCTCTTTACCATGACGAGAGAATCTCTGAAACGAAGCTAGAGTCCCGCGCGAGCCCGCCGCATAACACACACACACACACACACACCGCGCGGTAACGAGACCTGGGGTAATAATAACTGCCCCCGAGAAAGAAAGAAAAAAACACTACAACGTGTGTGTGTGTGTGTGAGAGAGAGAGAGAGAAGGTCCTTTATAAGCTAGCCGGGGATGAAGCCACGCCCATGTAGGCGTGTCTAAGTCGGAAGCAGAGCGGGAAATACCTGGCGTGCAGGGCGCGCGCGCACACACACACACACACACACACTCTGGGGGCAAATAATCTCTAAATTATAAAGTCTAAAGGAAAAACAAGAGTCTCAAAATAATTTCATATAATTTTCATAAAACTTTACACATGAACTCGGTGTGTCTCAGCAGCAGACAGTGTCGAATCTCACATCTCAATGCTCGGGTGTGTGTGTGTGTGTGTGTGTGTGGAGGACTGTGTCCCACCTTCTCTCCCTGAGCTCCTGGTGACCCTGCACATGATAAACAACATGGAAAATAAATGAGGATATAAAACTATAAATCAGTGTAACTGTATTACTTTAATCTATCTATAAACGTTCTATTAAGAATATTATTCAAATATGTCCTATGTTTACAATTATTTCATTACAGCAATTAATTACAACCTTTTATTTTCAGAGTTTATTATTATTATTATTATTATTATTATTTGAGAGGTTAAAGGACTTGTCCACTAGGCGGATGTGCATGCTTATATAATGTCAGTTGTTGTGCTTTAGAATATATAAATTTAAAAAATGAAACACATTAATAAGTAAAAAGATAATAGCTAAACTTTAACAACTGCAGCAACAGTGATTTCCAGTATTGTTCTGCCAGAGCCCAGGAGATCTGAAAGCATAGTGAAAATGCTCCTATTTTTATTCTTTTCTAATTGAAGGCAACCATTTTTATTATAAATAATATTATTTATAACAATTTGAATGAAAAGTAGAATACCCAGAGATTCTTAGTATCTTAGAATTTGGTCCATCCATTTTTTTTGGCCTTAATAATAGTGTGCACTCGAGTTTGTGCAGAACCTGAGGGTTTAGATCATATCCACCGCTGTGTCATCTAAACACATGCTTCAGTGGGAGAGATTAGATCTGAAGAAAATCTCACCTGTTCTGTAAAGGTGTTAACACCATCAATATCACATTCAGTTTTTTATATTAGAAATATAAAAACCTTAAATGAGAATTCATTCCCAGATTGTCAGTGTGGGCTCAGGCCTTTGGACTCGTCCGGATATTTACAGGTGAACGATGTTTTATTTGCTGGATCATCAACACAATTTGAGTGTACTTTGTCTGTTAGATCAGTTAGATTAAGCATGCAGTCAAGATCAGTCTGCTAGTAAAAATCATGTTTGTTGGAAGGATCAAAACTCTAACCAGACCACACTCAATAAAACAAAAGATAAGACGACAGGTGCTCTGGATGATAAGATCTTTTTTATTTATTTTTTAATGACAAGGACCCTGGCTCGCAATTGACAGTTCGTTACAAAGTGTGCCTAGGGGTTGCTTTTCAACAATTTATTGCTCTGTGTATGTGCCAACTATGTACACACCAGGTCTCGTTTATCTCATTGATTTATATATGAAGTTAAGTTGTGTGTAATTATTTTCATTGACCAAGCAGAATTAAATAAGTACAAACATTTTGATAATGCTGATTTTCCTTATTCTTATTTAAATTGTCATTGTATTGTTCAATGACAATTTTATTTGTGTAGACTTTTGTATAGCCCATGCGTGCATATTGTTGCAAAGCACTTCACAAAAAAATGATCAGTTTGTCCTCAACTAATTTTAATCATTGCTGCAGTTACTGTGTAAATTCACCTGTGATCGATTTACAAATAAATTCATTCATATTCATAATTGTGTAAAATCACATGTGCTTATCCTACATCTTTATTTCATATCCAAAAGAATATTTGAAAAAAAAAAAAAACTACTTAAAAACATTCTGAAGACTAACATTGTTATTGTATTGTTGTCATATAAAAATAATATATGTAAAAAAAAATGTTACATTCTAAAGACATTTATTGTCATCGTCATGCCCACCTCTATACTTTTCATGCATTTCTGTAATACATAAGCTCCAAATTCCTGCCATTCCTCAACCACAGCCCATTCAACCCTTCTTTGTCGTGACCAATTCTTTCCAGCTGTCTTTATTACACCCTTGCGTGCATCCATAGTACTTGCTATAATGAATGTGGCATTTATGTCATGTCACGTTTCATTAGCTTTTGCCTTTGTTGTTTGCTTTGGACAAAATGTCGTTGTGCTCTGCGTGGTCCTTCAAGATTCCCCTTCCTGAGCAGAGAGGCCATTGGGTTAGTGGGATACTGATTGACCCCGAGCATGAGTTCTGCGGACGGCGCACTGCAGCAGCTGCTGTTGGCACAAGCCGACACGAGGATGGAATGCCTGCTTCCTGTCAAAAGCTACAACTGCCAGTTCACTACTATGAAAAGTCCAGTGTTTGGTAGCCACTGTGTGCATTTATGAGTACAGCAGTAATAGTAGTGCTAGATATTATAAGATTTAATTAAAATGTTAATATTAGATTTATATGTCAAAGAACCTCATGAGCAATTTGTACAAACAATGGAAAGCAATTTGGCTCAAAGTTGTTTGAAATCATTTGATAAAAATTCAAAAACTTATACAAACCAAGTCACACAAATTGTCACAAATCTACAACGACTTCATTGACGTTGTTTCAAAAACACTTAATTTGGTACCACAGTGAGCCAAAAACAGGAGAAAACATGGTTAAAGCTTATTTAAACAAATTATTTGAATAATCTTGATACTTTCACTATATATATATATATACACACACACACACGTGGACAAAATTGTTGGTACCCTTCGGTCAATCAAAGAAAAACACACAATGGTCACATAAATAACTTTAATCTGACAAAAGTAATAATTTAAAAAAATTCTATGAATGTTAACCAATGAAAGTCAGACATTGCTTTTCAACCATGCTTCAACAGAGTTATTTAAAAAAATAAACTCATGGAACAGGCCTGGACAAAAATGATGGTACCCCTAACTTAATAGTTTGTTGCACAACCTTTTGAGGCAATCACTGCAATCAAACGATTCCTGTAACTGTCAATGAGACTTCTGCACCTCTCTGCAGGTATTTTGGCCCTTATTATTCTTATTTATTATTACTTTTGTCAGATTAAAGTTATTTCTGTGACCATTGTGAGTTTTTCTTTCGTTGACCGAAGGGTACCAACAATTTTGTCCACGTCTGTATATATACTTTTCCAGTGATTATAAAAGAACCAACTAAATATTGCAATGTACAAGCAGTGTTTGAGGCTTGTGATGAAATTTCTGGTAAATGGAGGAATAAAACTGATTGACATTTAAAGAAGACATCAAGAACAGTACAGTGACGCGACTGTCATGTAAAAGTTTCCGATCCCGGCACTGGTGGACTGAGAGAACTTTCTACCTTGATGGTGTCCAAACACTAGTGAGACACTGGGATAAGTGCATCAGTGTATCAGGGGATTATATAGAGAAATAAAGGGAGTGTTTACTCTCAGGACTGTGTTCTGTTATTCTGTATAATCAAAAGTCCTGGTTTGACTTGAACAACCCCATATTGAAAGGATTGTATTGTATGGTTTAATCTTTTAGTGTCACCTACAGCCAAGCAGTAATTTTTATGGTTGCTTCATACAGCCAAGAAAAAGGGCATAAAAAGAAGTATGAGAAACCAGGCAGAGAGGTTGTCCTCATGGCCCCTGTTCCCCTTGGATCATCGGCCCCTTTCTCCCCTTGCTGCACAGATACTTCACTAAGGGCCCATTCTTTAGATGCCAGGAACAATAGTGTTGGTTAAAAGTGGCGCTAAAACTGCACAATGTGAAGGTTCCGCTCGGACTCCGTATTCAAGCACCCCAACCACCTCCTCCGACAAGCCTACCAAAGAAAAAAAGTTCCTTTTCTTACTCCTTTTCTTCTTCTCAAAGCAGACCCCCCCCCCCCACCCCAACACCCCCCCCCCCCCCAATCCCACAAACCACCATCGCCACATCCCGGATCCTTCCTCTTTCACTGTGCTACCACCGAATTCCTTTGGGATGAAAGATCCCGCTCGAGTGCCACCCACTTGCCCACAAGAATCCCAACGGAAAAGAGAAAGACACAGAAAGCTAATAAATATGTCTGATGCAGCAATCTTGCTCCCACCAGGCTGGTACAGTAAACATGTACGGCGTCTTTGGGATGGAGATGATCACACTGTGTTTATTTATGAAATCCCTGTGTGATGTATAAAAAATTTAGCCAGCCATGATACCAACTGATTAAACATTGCTCTCTTAAATTGTAAGTGTTTCACCTTCAATGCCCGACACACACGGTTATGCTTATCTTATCGTATATTCCTATTCAGTTTAACTAGTTTCAGAAACAGAGTAGGAATTTGACCCTGATTAAATGGTTTTCACAGTCTGTAAACAGAGAGATCGTGTGTAATTAGAGCGGTTTGACTGAGGGAACCACGCTGCATGTATGAACCGAGCATGTCCTTCTTTCATCTGGTCTTATTTATGTTTTCATCTTTGTGTTTTCTCTTCCCTCTGACCGTTCAGCTGGTACCCTGCTTTTGAAGAAACCAGTTAAACTCACACCAGATGGATAAGAGGACAAGGTCTAAACGGTTTCCCATCATCTCACCGCATGCTGGGTATCAGCGTATGCCTTTGATTTTCATCTCCACAGTCTGATGTCTGTTATTCCACATAATGAACCATCTTTCACTTTCATTAAACCACTTGTTAGCAAATAACCTAAAGACATTTGTTCTTTCTTGTGAATAGTTTTTACAAAGGTTTGCCAGGTCGACACTCCGGTAAACCTTTTCAGCTCTGACATTCACCCGAATACTTTAAACACTACCAAGTAAACACTGAGACCTCACATGGACCAAACATCCATTCTTCTTCTTCTTCTTCTTCTTTATCTGTATTTGTCTATCTGATGTAACGACCATAAAAAGAATTCACATTCAACACGCTGATTCCAGACAGTAGTGTCTCCCCACAGACTATAAGTCTAGTGCATGACTTTTTGGCGTACAATGGTATGGTTGCACCGAGACTATTTACATCCCATCTGGCCCGAATTTATTCCAGTTGATGGAAAAAGTATCTGGACATTGTTGCAAGATGAACAAAAACATTATTTATTTGTCTTTGGATCAGAACACTTTCCTGCCTGTTATAAATCCCGTGGGGAGCGTCCTCTGAAGTGGCGCCCCGAGTAGAGGAACACGAAGCGGCATCAGAGAGGCCGCAGGGTCCCCCGGCTCTCACTTTGTCTGTGACCTGTAATCCTATCAGCGCAAGAACGACCATGCAGGCAGAATAAATACTGCTGTTTGCTTCTGACACGCCCCTGCTGAACGAGCCGTGTTTCTTTCTCATGCATCTTACAGATACTAGCAGAAAACATTGAAGTTTCTGCTTCTTTTCCAGCTTTGTGAACCAGTTAGAACCACCTAAGCATGTGTCCTGACATGCGCCCCTCCTAAAGTCCTACCATTGCTTCCGAGTCCAGCTTTGGCTTTGGTAAGGTGTGGACGGCTTGATAAGCGTTTACTGCAGATGTTTGAAGCGTGGGGTGTGTGAGGATGCCAGCTGCAGGAGTCCTGACTTGTGCTTTGTTTCAAGCATGTCCAATGGATTATGGAGCAGTATGGTAATGTGCTGGATGACCAGTCTGTGGGGGTCAGATTACACCACACTTAAGTTGTTTAACAGCGGTTTAGATGGATAGCATGTAGTACTGATAAAGATGGCAAAAAAAGTAATAATAATAATAATAATAATAATAATAATAGATGCAGATATAGTCAAGTTTAAGTTAATTAGTTCTCACAGAGACGTTAGTTAGATTATATGTAATCCTTGCAGGGAAATTTTTCATAACAAGTTCTCTTAAAGCAGGACATGCAAGACGTATAATGTGCATCTGTTATTTGCTGGACACATTTGATCATCCTGATTTGGTGTGTGTGTGTGTGTGTGTGTGTGTGTGTGTGTGTGTGTGTGTGTGTGTGTGTGTGTGTGTGCACGTGTGTGTACGTATGTGTGTAACGTGTGTGCTGTGGGATATAATTCTTTTGCACCAAGGGCCTTTTATTTTTGCTGCAAAGATCTACAAAGTTTGATTAGTAGTACAAGGATTGACACGTTCTGTACGTTACACAGTGCACGCTAGGCCTTACTCTGTAACTTATTAATAAATAAATCTGTAAATCTGTAATAATAATTGATGCCTTTTGATAACTTTTCTGTATTCTTTGAGTCAATACTACGGGCAGCGTAAATTTCAACCCAGGATTTGTGATGAAATTTCTGGTGAATGAAGACAAAACCGATTGATATTTACAGAAGACTTCAGGCACAGTACGGTGAAGTCTGTACGTCCGTGAATGACGATCCCGGGTCGAGGTGGCTCAGAGACCACTGCAGTCACGAACATTCAGCGAGTGGAATGTCTGATCCTTAAAAATCACCAGCACCGACTTGTGGAAGACACGCCTCTGTGTGTGTGAACTGTCCACACACTCACTCACTAACACCACTTGCACATTACAGGAACTCGGCTGGGAGTCATTGCCACGCCCCTTCCTTATTATATAGAGAAATTCTATAAAGAGGGATTATATAGAGAAATAAAGGGAGTTTTTACTCTCAGAACTGCATTAAGCTGTAAGCTTCAGCTCCTTGTATTGTCTCTGTAACACTGCTGGCACCTTGAGGTCTTTAACCCTTGAGTACTTAGTTGAATCATATCAGAATTGAAGTGGTTAATGCATTGCTGCATAATTACAAATACTATGGAATGACATATATATTTAAGTTTGTTTAAAGGAATTGCGCAAACGTGCAATTAATTAGATAATAATCACATGTATGAAAAGTGTGACGCAGTGCTGTTTAATGCAGTCATGCCATAGAAGAAGCCCAAGATTTAATCGACACTGTGTGTTCACAGGTGATCAGGTTCACAAAAGAAAGAGAAGGTGTTTTCACTGATGGGAATGTAGCTGTTTGGCCTCGTCTCTAAAGCCTGGGAGTGGAGAAGCCTGGACAAGAAGCTGGCTGTGTGCAGATGAATTGGCCCAAAAGCCCACAGAAAGCCTTTCTTCAACCTATACCGGTCTCTTTTGTGCTTAGAAGCTACCTTGCTGAGTTAGACAATGGCGGGAGCCACTGGAAACTGAGCCATGCTCCTGCACTGCCTGGAGCCTATTAAGACCCAAAGCACTACTGTAGCGCTCTCTCATCAGAGCCACATTCTCATTCAAATGGCTCAGTGCATCTCAATGGGCCTCTAGAAACAGCAGCTGCATGGCAACAGTAAACGAGATCCATCTTGTGGCTCAGAAGTGTTGCTCTCTCTCTCTCTCACACACACACACACACACACACACACACACACACACACACACACACACACACACACACACACACACACACACACTCTCTCTCTCTTCATAAGTGGTTGAGTAGTGCACATTCATCACAAGTCATTTTTTCTCACTTAATAATTAATTAAATATCTGTCTAGAACCGCTCCAATGCTTAAACACCAACATGATAGTAACAGGCTGAATTAATTCTTAAAGCCCTCATGGAATATTCATCATAGGTCCAATAAAATGAAACGCTGATTATTAGGCTGAAGCACCACTGCATGGAGGATCCTTACAGAGGGAAGTGACTTTCCAGGAATTCGGAGAGCTTCTCAATGAGGCTAAAGGAGGTTTCATTACATGGACACCCTGTTGAAGTTGTAAGTAAGGGATAAGTTACTATTCATATTCAAATGCTTGCAGCGATCTTTATTGACGTCCTTTAATAACGCTGTGTAGTCGCCTGACTTCAGAAGTGTCGGCCAGGAGAATGATGTCATTTCCAACCAGCATGTTCTCAAGCTACAAAGTGGGACATCAACAATAAATGTCTTCATGTGTTTGTTTTTCAGCAGCAACAATCCAGCTGTGACAAGATTCAATTAGCAAATATATCAGGATGATGATTGATCTAAAGCTAATAAATATATACAGTATATATACAGCAAAACCCATTTAAGGGTAAGAGGTGCTGCCAACGCCCTGCGATGGATTGGCACCCTGTCCAGGGTGTACCCTGCCATGTGCCCTAAGT